>CM067369.1:206420914-206885558 GCA_034401795.1 Chaetoderma sp. LZ-2023a | reverse complement strand
GATCATAAGAAAAAATTAAATCATTCCTAGAAGATAAATGCGAAGAGTTGGGTGTACACAAGGTTTCGAAGGATGAGGATAATTGGATGGTTCAGCCATTGCACTAAGAGCAACTAATAAAGAATTAAAGAATCCAAAATAAGAGCCCCTGAAATAGGGCATTTAAACTGTCAAGTGATTTAGAAACAAACAATACCAGCAAAACACCAGAAGTGATTTGATTTGGCATACCTAAACCAGAAGTTTAATTATAATCAGTTGCTATGCCATAAAAATTGAGTTATAATCTAGGTAATAATACTGAGCACAGGACAATTAGGCCTCATGGTCATCTCTTCTTCATTTATCTCCATGCCTGTGCCGTCACTTCTAGTCATGGGTTGCGTGTACGGTGTAGTCATACATTGGCTTGACTATGCCAAAGCCTACCTAAACCATTTTCGAATGTTTTAAGAGATGGTGTGGGAAACAACATGTTCAGACCAACATTTCACAGTTTACACACCACTTAGAGAGAAAATTTTTCTAACTAGGTTAGTTCTCCCCCTCTTCTAGACTTTCAGATGATTTCCACGAGTAATAGTCCATTTGCAAGCAGAATGTTATATTTGACTATAACAATTAATCGATTGAGAGCCGATAGAATGATCCCTCATAGCCTGGGTACTTGCTCTATATATCCAATTTCACCCAAGTTAAGTACCCGCAGAAAGAATTTACAAAATGATGAGATTAGATTATACATTAAGTAGGGAAAAAACCCATCTTAGGGCTAATAAAAGTGGCTGATAGTCAAGAACTTTCCTGATCCAAAGGCTATGCTTGCTACTAAAACACTGAGATCAACACACATCTCTGATATAGTAAAACTTGGTCATCAAAGTTTGTAGCGTTTACTATCAAAATATTAACCATTTAACTCTCGAAGTTATTAGTCATAAGTTGCAACTGAAATAAGTTGACTCTGAATGAGTACCAGCAAATATGGGAGTGGCGTATTTACTTAAAAATCCATAAATAGGTCGCACATTTATGCTCAATTTACATGTTCTAAAAAATTTGCGCGCACTATATACAAGGATAAAACTTATTCTCCTCTGAATTTTTAAACATCTTAACGTCTGAAGATACCACGAAAAACCCTTCACAAATCTTGTCACCTCGCGGCTATGCTTAATGTATACCTCAAAACATCATTCGCAGAAGTGAAATTATTAAATTGAGCAGCCTAAATATTGCGTATCCTTTAATAAAGATTGTTTTTTCCATCAAAATTAATCCTAACTTGACATAAATGTCGTCTTTATAATATATAAATCAGAATCACGTGATAATCACATGATATATAAATCACGTGATATTATCTGACCAGATTAGGTTAAAGGAAATTTTAATAAAGTAGCTTAAGCGAGTACTCGGATATAGATATCCTGGAATCGGAAATTCGGCAATGAGATCTACTCTTCTCGTCAGCGCCTCCAAACGGAGATTTACTTTGCCACTGTCCGGCTCGCTAACAATAGACGCTGGCTACCCAGTTTAATTATCGGCCGTTCATGCAATTTTTCTAGAACATCGCATTACGTTTTAGATCATTTTAGGTTCACATTACAATATAACCAGTAATATATATGATACGTTTTAACGCTAGATTTAGAAATCAAGTGAACGCAAGTTTCTCGCTAGATTTACAAATCAAGTGAACCTGATAATCTGGCACAGGCTTAATAGCCTATCTAACAAAAGCGGGTTATGTGATTACGAGGATTCAATTCAGTATCGTAATTTTGAACATCCGGGCATTCCGAGATCGTCCAACATTTGCCAATTTACGACACACTAAAGAGGATATCCCATAGCAACGCAATGTTTACATTTTTCATGAAACTACGGCCATAAAAAATACTTGCGTCGACTAACCCCGCCAGGTATTAGAAAACATAAAATCTCGAGTAATTTTTATAAGATATTAAATAAAAGGTAAAAAGGTTTCATGGCCCATTGCTAGTAATGTTAAATTAGCCTGCAAAAACGCCGCCAATTGAAAGCGAACACCGAATCGCGAATTAATACGATGGTCTCGTCTTTATTGTAATATGACTGACTGATCATCATGAAGTAATTGCGAGTTTCATGTTAGTTGGTTAGTAACGGTCCTTAGAAGGACCACTCGCTTTTCTTCAGGGGATGATCGTGGTGTATCCTTGTGGTGTTCATCCGGTCCACCACGCCTGTTTGCACCACTGTCACATTCTTAATAGATCCAATAACTTCCCAACCGGTATATTACATAGTTATGTAGGATTCGATCCAAACCGGTATGTAGTATACCTTATGTAGGAAAGAATGACGCTCGGAAATACGTACCTAGTCAAAACTCTTAATTGATCCACTAACTTCCCAACCGGTATGTTACATATGTTATGTAGGATACCTTTCGTAGGAGATGTTCCAAACCGGTATATAGTATACCTTTCGTAGGAACGGAGCCTCGTGGCTAAAATAGGATCAGAGTTATTGACTTCACCTGGCTTGTAATGTGAAGCTGGCGCCATTTTCTTTCAACTTGGTCACAACGAACTTTCTGTTCATATTCACGTAAATTATAACCATTTTACATAAGTACTATGACTTATTCAACAAAGACCACTTGTACTGTGGTATTCATGAAAAGCAAATGTGGATGTAGCTCCACAAGATTATGGAATGAATAGGATTTGTTGAGATAAAAGTTAGGTGTTTCCCGTAATACAGAAAATTAATTAATGAAGGCTTGGACTCGGTCGCATGCATAGTAGCATAAGTGCGCATGCTCACAGACTCGTTTATATGTTCTCTATAGGAATAGAGGAACCGGTTCCCTAGAGCAATGACTGCTTTAGAGTTAAAGAGATACTATCAAGACTACCCAATGGAGGGATGTATCTCTGCTAAACTTGTTTCAAGGGAACCTACACCATGGGAATGAATAGGTTAAAATTTTCTGAGATATCTAAGTCAGGTGACTTTTAGCAAACAGTGAATTGAGTGGCTTAGTATTTTTGTTGTGTTACAAAATCTGTATTTATAAACTAAGAGGTGTTATATATATATATCGTGACAATGTTATCAGTAATGCTCTAATATACTATATTATCATTCTGATATCAATCATGCTATTACTGTATGAAAATATATGGTTAATAGTAACAGCTTTTAGTTTAATCATGCTGGCAAAAGATAGTATCTGCAGGGTCTTGATAATTAGCTAAGCCAAGAGAAGATTCATAATGTTCCACTGAAATGATTGGTTAAAGTATGTGGATATTATTTGTGAGAAAATGGAAATGTTCTTGATCAAATTTAATCATTCACTATACCATCCATTGGATTGTCTATTTTGGAAAAGGTTGAGCCAGAAAGTGAAACAATGCTATTGACAAGACTTGTTTATGATGATCCTTTAAAGAATATGCACCAGGTGTTGTAAATCTACAGGAAAAGCCCATGGGAGTTAACCCTTTAACCCTCGAATTTATTAAATAATATTTAAATTTTCTCATAGAAAATGTCAATTTGCAGACCAACAGAAGACTATTTATGAAAATTTACCACTGGAATGACTGGCTCGGTTATCGAGCCAGTCATTCCAATGGTAAATTTTCAAAAATAGTCTTCTTTTGGTCTGCAACTGGACATTTCTCAAGACCACTGTAGAAGATGTTTTGGCTGATATGAGTGTTAAATGGTTAAAAGCATAAGATTATTGCTTTAACACCCAAGCCAGCTAAAAACAGCTTCTGCATATGATCTCGAAAAATGTCCATTTGCAGACCAAGAGAAGACTATTTTTGAAAGTTTGTCACTGGAATGACTGGCTCGATTGCCCTGTAGGTGGGGCTTAGAATACACCTTCCGTATCCTCTGCTTGTCGTAAGAGGCGACTAAACGAGGTAAGGGTGAGGTAACCCTGACAGAAACCTCGAGTGCTGAAGACGGAGGTTCCAGGCCGCACGGCGCACTCCAATAAACCATGGATCCACGCACTTAACGCTTATGATCATGTCGATAGTCACTTTAGGACTGGCGGTATGATCAGCGAACGAAAAGAAGAAGAAGACTGGCTCGATAACCAAGCCAGTCATTCCAGTAATAAATCTTCAAAAATAATCTTATTTTAATCTTCAAATGGATATTTCCCATGAGAAAATTTGAATTTTCTTGAAAAGATTTCAGGGTTAAGGGCCACACACTACAGAAGCTAATTTCAATTCCTTCTCAATTTCTGCGATAACACTGTTATAAAAGTGATTAAGATCAATAACTATGATTCATTGTTTGCTCACTTGATGTAGTCTTTAAAAAGCATGAAGTCTCACATTTTATTATTCAATTTCTCCTCACGATGTTTCGACATTTACTTTAGCATATGTGCGGTTGTTAGTGCTTTATAACTATTGTGGTTGATATTTGTCCTGCATGAAATTATTGTATTTAATTAATTGTTACACTCGCCTCCTCTGAGGTTAAGAGGGTATTGCATTCAGATTTGCGTGCGTGGCGTGTGCGTGCGTGCGCGCATGTGTGTTAGTGTTAGTGCGTAGCTGTATCTCAGAGACTTTGATCAGAATAGACCTTTCCAGTTTTAGCTATGCGCCATCCATCTCTACATAAGCTCCACCCACACTTCGCCGTGTTGGGATTGATCGATCCCTGAATGCCCTGACTATCAATTTCCTGAAAACTATACAGGTAAGTTGTTGAATATTTTGTAACTAATTTGATTGGGTGGTGTTGCTGCCTATGGCAGCAATAGCGCCCAGTCAAATTGGTTTCAAAATATTCAAGTGATGCTATTTATTAAATAGAAATAGACATATAATTCGTACAACAACGCATAGTTCATCTTCAATCATGCATTCGTGACATACTTATTTATGTCATTCATGATATCAAAATCCTATGGCAGCAACAGCGCCCAGTCAAATTAGTTTCAAGATATTCAACATGTTATTTATTAAATAGAAATAGACATACAATTCGTACAACAACGCATTGTTCATCTTCAATTATCTATGTAATTCATGATGTCATAATGACGACATTGATTTTGATAACATTCTACACATCACGCAGTTGATTGTGACGTCATATGATGGATGGATACAGTGGAAAAGTCCATTGACTCAGATTTTAACAGAAGAAAGCTTATATATATTTGGCATGTTTGGATCGAGATTGGATGAAATTCGCTCTCAATGAATATCTCGAAAAAATCCTGTAATTTGACTCACTAGAATTTCAAGTTAATTTTTCATAGAAATTGCAGACCGAGAGATTATTCTTTAAGATTTAATAGTAATGAAATGATTAGCCTTAAACCTTTAACCCTCTAATTTGTTCAAGAAAATTTAAATTTTGTCATAAAAAATGTCCATTTGCAGAACAAGAAGACTATTTTTGAAAATTTACCACTGGAATGACTGGCTCGATTTCAAAAATAGTCTTCTCTTGGTCTGCAAATGGACACTTCTGAAGAACACTGCGGAAGCTGTTTTTGGCTGGTATGGGTGTTAAAGGGTTAAGTTATATCTATATATATAAGTAGTTAATTTTGAGTTCTTTGATGAACTGGTGACACAAAAAGCATTACCTATTTGAAATTCTGTAAGTCTAGTGATAAATTTGTAGTTTGTGATTGATGGTTCCTGTATTCTATTTTATTCTATTATACCCAGGTGTGTTCAGCTGTGTTAATTAAACTGAGATGGAACTCTTGTCAGTCTTACAGACTGACATGAGAGTGATATTGTGTAACGTCCAATTGAACCTCAATTCATACTGTGATACTTCCCTGCAAACATTGTGATATATTGATGGGCGAAAATAATGGCACTACAGGTGACATCTTGTACATTGTGGAATCACCCTGATAAGCTGTTGGGTAAAGGTGCTGCCTACCTGCGTACGAGAACCAATACTCATTATCTTATACGTAAGTATTGTGCTGTCTACCTTCATGTGAATACAGAGATCAGAACTGTACCTGACATCATAATCAAATATGTCACTAAGTTAGCTGACATCACAATCATAATGTAGCTTGCTGGGTAGTGTCAGGCTGTTCCGGTGTATCATGTCGACTCGCCGCGCCGCAAGTGCACGATGAGTGATGACGCTGGTTAGCTTCCGGTCTCGGGGTGATGGACCTTGTACGAGACTGCCCTGCGGGTAACAAAAACCGGCTCCTAAGGCCGGTGGAACTCAATCGTTCCGGTGGGGCCGTGCGACCATCGTCACGAACATTAAATACAACAGTCTCATCCCAAGAATTTGTGTCACCAGTATGCCTGTTCATAGCAATTTCGTGATCTATGGACTTACAAGATTTGATTTTGGTGACCTAAAAAGTCTATTATACAATGATTTTACCTAAACAATTATAAATATGCTAGATAAAACTACAATAAGAGCATACGAAAATACGAGACATAGAGACATGTAGATGAACTTTTAAACATGGGGCTCCCGGAGGTACCACACAGACTCGTAGGTCCGCAGAGGTATCCCCGCAAGGGAGGCTCCCGTACACGAGACTTAACTAATTAACTTATTATAAGTTATTATACCTCTAAGCTGATAGGAAGAAGATTATCTCTGACGAAAATTTAGGTGCCTCATGCGGGCACTACTCCTAGTGCTAGTTTGGGTGAGGGGTATTATCCTCGCATGGACCGTCGTCGCTGAATCCTTGCGAGAGGCAAGTGCCTCGTGCAGGCCTCCGTCTCGGGAAGCTGTCGCCACTGCTTAAAGTGGGAGAAGAGTAGTAGGCAAAGATGGGCCCACTCTAATATTTCAACCAAAAAGGCTTGAGAAAGAAAAGACCTTACCTAGTGAGATTATGACTATAGGGTTGCGTGCTGTTTTACGTGAAGACAGGACGAGTGATTCCCGATGGATTCCCTCGTCACCGTCTTATGTGATTCCTAGTATGCTGAATTAGTAGTTGCCACTTTATTTATGCAGGCCTTCTGCTTTGCTTAATTAGCTTTTAGTTGTCTTTAAAACAAGAACTATTTTTGGCCGCAAATGGCTGGTATCTACCTAGCTCTTAGACATGGCTGTCACTGAGAACAGATGCCCTAAGACATCAATACTGAAGACAGCGCTCATACATGTTACTTAGTAAGATCTCCGAACTGGATAAGAATTCGGACATCCTGCTCCGTAACCACATAAAACGTTACAGGACATTGGTCACTTTTCACGTAAGCATTATTAGACAATTGTTCTATCATTATGGTGGGGGTGAGAGAGACGAATACCCACAGTAAATGTCCTTCCTGTAAGGGCATGGCAGATCTAAATATCATGCCCAGACATTCGTATGGAATTCGGTGGGGATACGCATCTCGCCCGTCACCGGGTCCAATGGAACTAACAGTTTTAGCTGTCGTTTGGTTTATATACAAGTTGCCCAGTTTTGCACTGCGGTGCGGGAGATGGTACAGTAAAAATAAAATAATAATTAAGGTATGTTTTCGCAGTGCTTTCCTACAGTGGCAAAAGTGCTAACTACTAAGTATCCAATGATACAAGGGAAATGTATGTGACACCACACCCTGGCCATCACCGCTCGGAAACCCCAATAGTTTCCCAGAGTCGGATCAGCCCATGGTGCGGATTGGGACATCCAAACAATTAAGAAGCCACAAGGCTGAGTGGAGCATGAAGAGAGAAAAAATCTTAGAGTTATGAGTCTTACCAGAGTGCGGGGCTAGCTTATCGCACTGCCGGAAGAGAAGAATCTACTACAGATTTCTTAACGAAGAAAGTGTCTCTAATCATATTAAACCTATCCTATCGAGCTGAATAGAAACGGTTTAGTCGGTAGCATGCCGGGCTAAACAGAGGTCGTATGGACAGCGACCTCAGTGAAAAATTGTTGGTGGCGGGAGAAACTGCTGCATATATAAGTGTTGCTGTATAGTGTTTCCTACGTGCACTGCAGTCCTATATTTTCTATGAATAAACAAAGTATATGAACTGATTGCTACTGGCCATATATATACATAATCTAACCAGAACAATCAATACGGTATCAAATGATCAGAATTATATATCTTAGTACAGGTTAACGAACCTACTACGGTGCGGTTAGTAAAACACCTTACAGAAAATGAGAATAACTATAAACCAATACAGAAATTATAACTAGCGGTCCTAAGACCGTTACGGTACCTTTTAGTCATCGGGGCCGTTCTTACGGATACAATATAATTAGAGAAGTACATATAGCGAAATAATTAAAATATGAAGTATAGTTACTTGAATACTCGGTAGTCATTCTTATGTTAGGCTACCATGTTACTGAAATTGATACGTCATTCCGTAGTTGACGTGCGTTGATGCATTCCCAGGAAACTGGAAAGTTCCCGCAGTGTGGTTCCCGCAAGCTGTTGTCCGCAAACAAGATTCCCACAAGAACACTCATGGCAGGAGTACATCGCTCAGCACTATAAGCCTAATAGGATGTCTAACGAGCAGTCAGCAAAAGATACGATAGTACTACTATGGTGAAGAAAGTTCCCGTACACCGATGGCATGGATGGAAGTTGTCAACAACCCGATCACAAGCGGTGGTTGTCAGATGCGAATGAAGATACAAAACAAAGCTTAATGGTGCTGGGTACGTCAGCCAGCTCTAAAGACACACCGGGCAGAGTTTACTTGCTGCAGCCGAAAGTCAGAAGAACCTACACGATATTAGTGCGGTGACAGTTGAAATACCACTTTTAGGCGTGGATGGCAGATCCGGCGAGTCATCCATCAAAGAACATCCTGCCTCTACATCTGTAGAATCACATATTCAGGTCGAAAGGCCTCACCGCAAATTTGTGTTCCGAAGTAGATATTGATATTCGTGAACAATAATCAAAAAGTTCTAAACTGCTCCCGTAAGAAGGGAGTTACAAAATTGTTTTAGTGCGGTGGGTTGGGTACCTGCCAGCTACGGGAGAAAAACCTGACACAAAGCGAAGTAATATGCGTATTGTCTGTCGCACTGATAGTAGCTGGTACAGATCCAACCTGTTCGGCCCCTGTCCGAGGATGCTCTCGATCTCTGGATCGCGTCTCCTTTTATACTCCTCATGATGTCACAGGCGCAGGCTCCAACCAATCATCGTTCGAGCAACAGCCAATCAGCGCGTAGCTAATAATAGCGCAGTCAAATGTTCTAGAACATTGTAGAAGTTCTGCGTCAACGTGGTTATGACGTCACAGTAATATTTTGAAGATAATCAAGAAGGGTTTTCCATGGATAACTCATCCATTTCTTGACCGATTTTGAAATGGTTTACAGATTTAAAAAGCCCATTGAATTCTGGTCTTGATTAATGCCAGATTCAACGGGAACAGGCAATCAATAAGGATTACAGGGTACCATCTCGGTACACTAAAAGCGCCATCCCATCTTGGTTGTAAACTACATGCTCCATCAAAAATAGCATCTAGGCGCTCGCATGCGCATCATGCGTTTTAACGAACTTAGTCGTTTTCGCAACGCGATCTCTCATAGGCTTACATACACTTATGGCTCTACCCAGGGGGTGGGGGGGGGCGTGTTCAGGGAACGAATCCAGGACGAGCGGCGCATACACAGCTTAGCTGGTACGACCGGTCGATCCGAACTACACCAATCACTCTGTCATGAAAATCGAAATGTCTGTCACGAAAGTGTATAAATTGTATGATGTTGATGAGTTTACAATTGAATAAACATTCTGTTGAATATTTTGAAAATAATTTGGCTGGAAGCTGTTGCTGCCATAGCCCCATGGTCAGTCAAATTAGTTTCAAAATATTCAACAGTAATTAAATGTAGATTTAGTTTCTTGGAATTCAGGTTTCAAAGTTTCAAATCGATTGCAACACGCATATAAAATGGACTGAACTTCTGAATAGCTAGAAATGGGCTAGGTAACTATAAATGAATCCCTCTATTCTGCGCTTCTTGTTTCACATGTGTAGCAAAAGGCAAGACTACTATCACTCAGACTGAGATTCCATTATCACAGACATCATCATCGGGTATTATTGACTACAGTTTTTTTAGCTTCCCTGATGAACTTTTACAGTGGTGATTCTAATAAGTAACCTAGCTTTGAAATGGTGATTTGTCTGCATATCGCCTTATGCCTGTCATCCTATCACTGCCAAAAACCTGTGAACCACCAAAAATGGTACAAATATGCCCATATTTGGGCATGTTCGACCCTACTTCAGGTCTGCAGGAGGGAGAGTATAAAAGGAACCGAGTTGCAGAGCTCAGATCATTCAGATTTTGGTCAGGCTATGAGAGAAGTCAGTCCAATAGACGACATTGTTAATTCTCCTTGATGACTGCCATCTGTCAACAATTGTGGTACATTTTACCATTGGTTCATGTATTAAAACCCAATTTGTCATATTATGTTCGCTTAGGCAATATCTATTTGAGCTACCATATTAGTATGATGTGACATCCCCTTCAACAATTAGATTTTTATGGCCCTTGTTAGATTATCTAAGTAATGAAAACTTAAATAGAGAAAATGCTTTTGTATTTCATTAGTCTCATCATGGGGTCAGTAAGATCCTATGATTTTTTGATGAGCTGAAATAAGGCAGTTGGATTCCTAGGATAATTCTAGGTGGTTTTGAAACAGGAATGTCCTAGGAATCCTTAGGAATTTGGGCTATCTTGGAATATCCTAGGAATCCAATGATTATGGTAGTACGGGAGAATCCTAGGAATCCTAGGTGGTATTAAAACAGTAATATCCTAGGAATTTAAAAAAGGCCAGCCAGCCAGGGCCTGGGCTATCTTAACCTGGAATATCGTAGGAATCCTAGGATTACGGGAGCGGGGTAAAACCCTAGGATTCCAGAAATGACACTGAGTGCAGGCATTTGAGTCAAGCTAATTTATATACGGAAACTGGAACATAAACAACAATGAATTTAATCATTGAAAATTTGTAATATAGAAAATCTAACGTGGTACTCATGTTAATGCTATGCATATGTACATGAATATAAAATATTTTGGATAGAAATTCACGTCATTTGAAGATATTTCGACCATATTACTTCCTTTTGTATGTTGTCATTCAAAATCAAGATGTATTAATTTGACCCAAACCGGTATCTATGGATTAAAATTGATTGTCTTGATATAAAATCCCACCATGCATACATGTGAACTTAACACAAATAATACAACTTTATAAGTAACAATTATATGCCAGTTTATATAAAATTTATTTCGTATTTTATGTTTTTGCTGTTTAACATAATCAGATATGAAATGTAGCAGACGACACTGGCATGGAAATACTGCCTCATCTTTAATATGTATATGCCACTACTCGGAGAAGCACCAATGCTATGACTATTTTGAAGCCAAGGTTATACCAAGATTAATTGTTAAATTCCTAGCACCTGGAGTTCTTTGGAATTTTTTACTGGTAACAATTCCTATGATTCCTAGGATATGCCACGGTTTATCAGGAGTGTCTAAAGGAAATTCCCAGGACGTGGAATTCATAGGGTTTTTGTGAAGCAAATAGTCTAAGCAAGTCTAAAAATTTCCTAGGAATCAGAATATGTGACCTCAGCAATTTTTCTAACATTTCCAGGATTTTCGTAATGTTCACGCTTGGAATAATTTCGACATGGGAATTGCCATGTCTGTCTGTGTGTGCTGCATAATAATGTTTGTGCGTCCATCACGATAGCTCAAGTTCTACTTGACGGATCTTCACAAAATTTGGGCAAGAGTTTACCTTTGGGCTTCTGATTTTGAGGTCAAAAGGGCAAAGTGAAATGTCAGGGATTTCTAAAAGGGTGGGACCCAGAATTCTCTCAAATGCTTGTTTGTTGACGGATTAAAGCCGAATTTGGCAGATTTTTCCTTTAGGTACGTAATATCTATACTTGTGCTATGTAGATGAACTAGCCAGGCAGTTCGAATATGAAGTAGCCATGCAGTTCACGAGTCCATTTCTTCAGTCAATCAGATGACGTCATAATCAACTAAGTGACGTGTAGGATGATGTCATAATCATTACGTCATGAATGACTCAACTTATTATGTCTTAAATGCTTAATAGTTCGTCAGGTTGTATGAATTGTATGTCTTTACTATTTAATAAAGATGTTGAATATTTTGGAAGTGATTTGATTGTGCTGTTGCTACCATTAGTTTCAAAATATTCAACAGCTTACCTGTATAGCTTTGTGAAAATTAATAGTCATGGAGTTCAGGGATTGATCGATCCCAACATGAGTAAGGTGTGGATGGTGCTTAGCTAGAAACAGGCGCGGCATAGCTAAAACTGGAAAGGTCCATTCAGCATTGCAACTCCGCATTTTTATCCCATATATTTCTCATGTAATGTTGAAAACTTTCTGTTTTGGAGACTAACAAGAAATCCAGTGAAATTTAGGGTGACTGATCAAAAAGAGATCTACCACCACCCCACCCCTTGGAAAGTGCATGCATCATTACACTAATGACCCGTGTTAGGGTTTCAAAATATTGAAACAGATCTACTGCTATGAAGACAATACATCTTTGGCCTATAAATGTCCCTTCCAACTTCCAATCCTGCTATGCCTTAAGCTTTCATGTTTGTTCAAATACTACATGAATTACTTTTCCAGGTGAGTCTCTTGTTTCCTTTTTCCAGCCAAATGTTTGATGTTTTCAAACAAACTCCGTGTGCATTTAATTTCAGGCAAAGGTTTTCAATATCCTATTATCTGATTGTGTCCTTCCTGTCACAACTCTGATATTTCTGTTCAAAATTTTTGCATTTTAAGTCAAGATTTTCATATTTCCTATCTCAGTTTATTCATTTCTAGGCAAAATGCTTGCCACAAATGTTTGCATTTATTGCCAGAATGTTCACTTTAATCCTGAATTCCCACATTCCAGGTCCAAACATTTGCATTTTCAACCCAAATTGTCATGTTTCTGACCAAAATGTGTGCTTGGAATAAAACCGTCAATGTACATTATTAGCTCACCTGGCCAGAATGGCCAAGTGAGCTTATGGCATGACGACCGTCCGTCTGTCTGGCGTCTGACCATCAACTTTTGCTTAAAAACGCTACTCCTCATTAACCGCTTGGCAGATTTCAACCTAATTTGGCTGGAAGGACCCTATGGCAGTAGGCTTCAGAATTGTTATACAGAATTTTAATTGGTCAATTTTTTCGGTGGCCATCTTGAATTTTCTGAAAAGTTGCGGGAAATCGTTTAAAACGCTACTCCATATTAACTGCTTGGACAATTTCAACCAGCTTTATGTGGGAGGATAGTATCCTGGTATGTTTCAGAACTTGTTTACAGAATTTTAATTTGTCAATTTTTCTGGCGGCCATCATGGATTTTCTGAAAATATCTGAAAATCACTTAAAAGCCTACTTCTCGATAATCACTGGGCTGATTTCAATCAAACTTGGATGAAAGAACCCTAGCGTGGTATCCTTCAGAACTTTTATACAGAATTTTGATTGCTCCATTTATTCGGCGGCCATCCTGAATTTTCCAAAAAAAATGGGAAATCGTTTAAAACGCTACTCCTCATTAACTGCTTGAACAATTTCAACCAGACTTGGCTAGAAGGATACTAGGCTGGTAGGTTTCAAAACTGGTATACAGAATTTTGATTGGTCAATTTCTCTGGTGGCCATCTTGGATTTTCTGAAAATTTCTGGAAATCGCTTAAAAGCCTACTTCTCGATAACCACTGGGCCGATTTCAATCAAACTTGGATCAAAGAACCCTAGCCTAGTATGCTTCGGAACTTGTATAGAGAATTTTGATTGGTCAAGTTTTCTGGCAAGCATCTTGAATTTTCTGAAAAATGGCGGGAAATCGTTTAAAGAAGAAGTACAATGGTATTGAAAGTGGCTTTACAACATTGGGCACTAAAGAATGAAATAGAATGTGTTATTAGAAGATATTATTCGGATTTATTTTAAATTCGTCGATATTGCGCCGACTCGCTGAAAAACGAAATGAGAATGGCCTTGGTGCGTGACATCATTTCAGGGATCGGCTGAGTTTGCCTGAAACAGCTGAGCGAAATAACATTGATGCGCTGTCATTTGTGAAGCTCAGAGGCGATTTGTTCTAACAGATAAGCAATTTTCGCGAACCCAAAGATTACTATAGTACAATCATAGACCATCAGCTACATTCATAGTAAAATCTTTATATATATATATATATATATATATATATATATATATATATATATATATATATATATATATATATATATATATATAGGTCAACTGTCTGTTGGCGCTTAACCCTTGAAATTCCAGTGTCTCGATTCTAAAAAACTACACAAGAAAGCTCTAGAATAATTTTGAAACTAATTTGACCGGATTATGTTGCTGTTGTCATAGACAGCACCAATTCCTAGTCAAACTAATTCCAAAAATATTCAACAGCAGGGAATGTGTACAGGTGTAGGTGGTGGGGTGGGGTGGGGGGTGGGGCCAATCACTGCCTACACAATTTCCTGGGGACAGCGGTGGCGGTAGTAGTAGTAGTAGCAGTGGCAGTAGTAGCGCCACAGCCGGCATAGGTAAAAAAATTGATTGTAATACAACTCCTCTGACACTGTTGGACGGATTTCAACCAAATTTAGTATGTCAGTTACCCATATCAATATGGAGTGGATGAGCACATTTACATTTGTCCCCGCACCAGGGGATGGGGGGGGATGAGGTCAAAAGGTCATGAAGCCGCTGAAATTGTTAGACTGAGCACAACCAAATTTAATATCTGAGTTACTTATCTGAGTTACTCCTTATTTGATTGCGGAGTGCAAGAGGCCATTTAGATTTGGCTTCGCCCCAAGGGGATGGTAGGGGGGTTAAAAAGTCAAATTTTAACCTGCGGAAATTGATTGTAACGCATCTCGTCCGAAACCATTGGACGGAATTCAACCGAATTTGGTATGTGAGTTACCCATATCAATGTGCAGTGGATGAGCACCTTTATATTTGGTTCCGCCCCCAGGAGTGGGGGATGGCGGTCATAAGGTCATGAAATTGATTGTAATGCAACTCCTCTGACACGGTTGGATAAAATCCACCCAAATTAAGTATGTCAGTTACCCATATCAATGTGGAGTGGATGAGCACATGTACATTTGGCCCTGCCCCCAGGGTGTATGGGATGGGGTGGGTGGGTCAAAAGGTCATGAAATTGATTGTAACGCAACTCCTCTGACACTATTCGACGAAATTCAACCAAAATTTGGTATGTGAGTTACCCATATGATTGTGGAGTGCAAAATGACATTTACCTTTGGCTCCGCTGCCGGGGTGTGGGTTGTGAGGTGTGTCAAAAGTTCAAAGCACTGAACGTGGGGAGTTGCGATGACACGTCATCGACCGATCAATCTAGTTATCCCCACGCTTTTCGAAGAAAAGGTGGGGATTATGTGATGCGACCTGTGTGTGTGTGTCATGAACGTCTGTGCACTTATCGATTGTAACGCATCTCCTTCTAGACCGTTTAAGATCGCAACCTGAAACCTTGGGGATGATTATACCTATAGGCAAGGATGTGCATAGCACTTTTGAAATTTTGTTCTGACACCATCGGGGCTGGGCTCAGGGGGTCAAAATGTCAAAATTGGCCAGTAATTATCGATTGTAATGCAACTGCTCCTACACCATTTCAGATAGAAACTTAAAACTATGGGGATGATTGCACATATGGACAGGGATGTGCATGACCATTTTGGAATTTTGGCAAATTTTTCCAAAGGTTGCCATGTCACATATCATTTTCAAGCCAATGATTAGTAGTCTACAGGACAAGGAACTATTTTGATCTTGGGTCAAACTAAGGTTAGGGGGTGGGGTCAAAATTGGCCAGTAATTATCGATTGTAATGCAACTCCTAGACCATTTCAGATAGAAACTTGAAACTTTGGGTATGATTACACATATGGCCAGGGATGTGCGTGGCACTTTTGAAATTTTGTTATGACCCCCAAGGGTGGGGCTTAGGGGGTGGGGATTGTGAGTCAAAAATTAAATTTATGCAAGGGTGGTCATGTCGCATTTTATTTTGAAACCCATTACCCATTGAAACTACATTTCAAGGAATTTATTGTGTTTTGGGTCAAAGTGACGATATATCTTGAAGTGGTGAATGCGTTGGGATTTGCGATGGCATGCCATCGACTGCGCATTTTAGTTCCTAATGTAAACCTTGTCTTGTAACCCGCAATCAAATGGGTAATTAACATACCAAATTTGGTTGAATTCCGCCAACTTAGACTTTCTGCCCCCCCCCCAACCCCTCCACCCAGCCCCACGATGTGATTGGAGCCTAATGTAAACGTCATCCCAATATTATGGTTAACTCACATAACAAATTTGATTGAATTCCACCAATCGGTTTCAGATGAGATAGCCAGGTGGATGGACAGACAGACTGACAGACGGATGCAATATCCCATCCTATTTTTAGAAAACTCATGAGGACGTGCTACAGTTGCGACTTTAGCATCGTTGTCAGGAATGTAAAAAATTGAGACAGGCAGACTTATACTAAGCGCGAGTCCAGATTGTCTCACATTTTAACAACTTTCTGGATGTTTTTCGGATTACACATCAGGTTGTGGACTCCTAATGTATGGTCACACCCTTTCATGTGTTAAAATTGTAGCCAAATCAGACCAGTAGTTTCCACTTGAGATATCCACAGATTCAGAATTTGATCCTATCTGAATCCAGGTTCTTTTATACGGATCATGGCCAATACTGGAAATCCTCTTTGACGGCAAGTTTCTTCATGTTAAAATTTGAGCCAAATCGGATCAGTAGTTTTTGAGACAGTCGCAGCTAAGAAGTATATGAGAAAGCAAAGCCTGGGATATAGAAATGCATGGAATATGATTTATTTATAGCCATGTGAATGTGATAATACTTATTACTAATGAACACATAAAATAACACCAAACACCAACAAACATCATTTAGAAATCCTAGAAGAAAGAACATTGATTCAATTATTTAAATATACATTATTGTCCACTTCTTCTGAGCTGTCAGTCCGTTATCATTTGTTATTGGCAATGTGGAAGTAAGCTATTGAAGTATAGTACCATAAAGTTCCTTGAAGAATGCCAGACACACTGTATCATTAAATAAAAAGACAACAGATTCAGGAATGTATCATATATAATAAAGTATATAGTACACAAAGTCTCCGGTCACCCCTCCCCCCTCCCTCTCCCTCCCTCCCTCCCTCTCTCTCTCTCTCTCTCTCTCTCTCTGTCTCTCTCCACCCTCCCTCCCTCTCTCTCTCTCTCCTCCCCCTCCCTCCCCCTCTCTCCCTCTCTCTCTCTCAGACACTAATAACTAAATTTGGTCAAGAATATTGACATATCTGCTTATTCAATGTCCATTTGCAGGCCAAGAGAAGACTATTCTAGAAAATGCACGACTGGCATGTCTGGCTCGATAATCGAGTCAGTCATTTCAGTGATAAATTTTCAAAACTAATCTTATGGGCTGTAAAAGGATATTTCTCAATACAGCACCTACTTTCTGTCAAAACTTTGTTAAAAATGTTCAACAGCTGACCTGTATGACTGCCTTGAAATTTAAATTTTACTACTAGATGCTATTTCGTGAGTTTTGAATCAATCCCCCAAGTGGTTTCGGAGAAGATTTTCAAAGAGGTTTCTAAAAATCGGCCAAAATCCAAGATGGCCTCTCGTCAAATTGACCGAAAAACAAGATTGTTTGGTCAGAAAAATTTAAAGTTTTGCTTTGTGAATGTCCATTTGCAGGTGAGCCTGTCATTGCAGTGGTAAATTTTCAAAAATGGTCTCTTGACCTACAAATGTACATTTTTGCAAGATCATTGCAGAATCCGCAACCTTCTGAATCACTGAGCAAAAATTCAAATTTTCTTGAAGCATCTTGACCATTAATGGGTTAATTAATTTAATCCTTTCAGCAATGAATTTCTCATATCTCATTCCCAAGGCAACCATACAGGAAGTGTTAAATATTTTGCAATTAATTTGACTAGAACCTGTTGCAGCAACATATATTTGGCTTCCAGTCAAATTAATTGCAAAATATTTAACATATGTTAAATACTTTAAAAGATAGGCCCCCATACCCTTTCAGGCATTTGTCGGTAAAGGGTTAAGTATCATTTTGAGGCACTGTTGACATAAGAGGGGTTATTATATAAAAGTGTATCAGTGCATAGGAAGAGTGAAAATTTGTTTTATAGCCATTACAACTAGCTTTTGACGTTCATGAAATAGACGTGCAACAGCTATCAGAATCACGGAAATACATTTCATTTCCATTGAAACTGATTTGTTGTATTAATACGCTAAGCGGAACAACATGAGATATTTGTATTTGTATTTAATAGGTGATATAATAATGTATATGCTGGGTTCTCACCAATTTGAGCCGTAATATCCAAAATCTTGGCACATCAAATGATCACCAACATGCAAGCGAATGTCAGAATGTTAGCGAGTCAATTTTCAGTCGTATGCAGATCCCTTGATATTACGTCATAAGCCTTGTCTTCGGGTGTTCGAGTTTCATTTTCGGACGGTACAAAAATTAGCACTTTTGATTTGAAATTTTATATAAATAGTAATAGTCTATAAAAATATTATATAACCATATCATTATGTTGGCATATACTGGGTTATTTCCATACACTAACGCAGTAAGTTGGCTTAGCATTTTACTTACACTTTAAAACGCTACTCCTCATTAACTGCTTGAGCAATTTCAACCAGACTTGGCTGGGAGGATAGTATGCTGGTATGTTTCAGAACTTGTGTACAGAATTTTGATTAGTCAATTTCTGGAAATCACTTAAAAGCCTACTACTGTTCGATAACCACTTGGCTGATTTCAATCAAACTCGGATGGAAGGACCCTAGCATAGAATGCTTCAGAACTTGTACACATAATTTTGATTGGTAATTTTTTCGGTGGCCTTTTTGAATTTTCTGAAAAATGGCGGGAAATCGTTTAAAATGCTACTACTCATTAACTGCTTGAGCAATTTCAACCAGACTTGGCTGGAAGGAGGCTGGTGGGTTTCAGAACTTGTATACAGAATTTTGATTGGTCAGTTTTTCAGGTGGCCATCTTGGGTTTTCTGAAAATATTTGTAAATCAGTTAAAAGCCTACTCATTAACCGCTTGAACGAATTCAAGCAAACTTGAGGACCCTAAGGTAATATGCTTCAGAGCATGTATACAGAATTTTTATTGGTCAATTTGTTGGGTGGCCATCTTGAATTTTCCAAAATATCACCTGAAAATCGTTTAAAACGCTACTTCTCATTAACGGCTTGGACGATTTCAACCAGACTAGTTGGAATGAGTCTTCAGAACTTGTATACAGAATTTTTATTGGTCAATTCTTCCAGCGGCCATCTTGGATTTTCTGAACATTTTGGGAAATCAGTTAAACAGCTACTTATCGTTAACCGCTTGGCCGATTTCAGCCAAACTCAGCTGGAAGAACCCTAGGCTGGTACGCTTCAGAACATATATACAGAATTTTGACCTCTTGATTTTGATGGTGGCCATCTTGGATTTTCCGAAAAATGGGAATTTGTATAAAATGCTACTACTCATTAATTGCTTGGGCAATTTCAACCAAATTTGACTGAAAGGATCCTATTGTCGTAGCCTCTAGAACTTATATTCAGAATTTTGATAGGTCAGTATTTAGGCAGCCATCTCTAATTTTCTGAAAGTTTTCCAGAACTATTTAAAAACGGTACTCCTTCAATCAATAGCCCAATTTCAACAGAACTTGGGTGGGACAATCTTATGATGGTAGGTTTCAACATATTAATTGAGAATATTGATTGGTTAATTTTTTGGTGCCCATCTTGGATTTTCCGGAAATCATCCATCATATCTATTTAAATACAATTGGTTTAAATGCCAATGGTCCAGGTGAGCGCCACAGAGCCTCTTGTTCAGGTTTTAAAAAATTATTCAACCATAACACATGCAGATTTCAATGAGTGAAGTCAACTGGAAACTGTACAAATGTGTTCTATGCAATGCAGAGATATACAATAAGCAAACCCACAACACCCCCACAGCACACAGCAGTTTGGCTTTTTCTATTTCTGATGGTAATATTTTGCTGGTGTTTGCTCAAATTCATGATCGATCCTTGATAAATATTCTTTAATCTTTAGCTATGCACATTTGTGTAATACGCTCCAATCAGGTTGCAAATAGCTTAAAGAGTGATCTCCCTTTGTCTGTAGATAACGCTGAGTGGAATTGATATTGCGCACACGTCTCAAACCTAATAATCAATTGCCCCTCGGTATTGATGAGATGGAAGCATTGGTATTCAAGCGGAAATTAGAAAACATGGAAACCTGGCAAAAGCAGTTCGTGCAAGCCAATAGTTATAAAGACCAGGTTATGGGCAAATGATGGGTTTTAGAGTATAGTGAACGTAACCCTTTAACCCCTACAACTCTGATGTCAATATTCTATCTCTTACTCTGACAATAGCAAAGAAACTGGTGTACATTTTTCAACAATTTTGGTAGACGATGTTCCATCTTCCATCAAATTTGTTGAAAAATGAGCACCATTTCGTCTTAATTTAATTTGAAAATTTAAAATTTTGACATGGGGAGTAAGGTTTAACTGCCAAAAGTGTTCAAGACATTTTAATTTTTTCATAGAAAACCTCAATTTGAAGAGATTTTTTCTAATCTACTACTGGAATGACTGGAACAGTTATCGAGCCAGTCATTCCAATGGTAAAATTTTAAGTTCTTTTGGCCGGCATATGGACATTTCTCAAGAGCACTGCAGAAACTGTTTCTGGCCAGTTTGCGTGTTAACGCTTTCACAGATGAATTCCCCATATCTCATTTTCAAGACAACTATACAGGAAAACTGCTGAATATTTTGGTATTGATTTGACTGGAAGCCGTTGCTGTCAAATTAATTTCAAAATATTCAACAGAATAAGTTTTATGTTATAAAGAATTTACTAATTTCAGGGATTTGTTTGTGAAAGGTTTAAATAGTTAAACAGGCTATTATACAAGCATCACTTGTTATTGTACTTGTCAGAGTCAGGGGTATATATTTATTTCAACCAATAGCCCCATTTGACAGCAACAGCTTCTAGTCAAATTAGTTTCAGAATTATATTCAACCATTTACCCAGGCCCGGTGCAACCACTAGGTGTACTTAAGGCAATCGCCTAGGGAGGCTGGTATAGTGGGGGCAGCAAAATTTATGTAGGAGTTTAGAAAATGGTTCAGATAGTGACAATGTCGAGGCTGTAATAACATTGGTACATGTATAAGGTTATTATCATAGAAATGGTTATTATTAGCAATGTCTGGCACTTTTCATGTGGTACCAATAATTTATTTATTGCTGATAACTTTGTTTATCAACTGCTTGTGAGCATGATGCAAACATAGAAATATGATAATATATATGTAAGATTTCTATGGATGCAATTCGTAAATAGTCAGGCTGTATTATCCTTGTAATGGAAACAAAGTTACCTGTACTCATGCACTTTGGGGACTGTTCAAAGTGGTTTGTCTAGAGACTCTAGCCAGTGAGTCAGTTACAGTCTTGTCGAGGCATACATGATATTTCATCACATTCAGTCTATTAATTCATATATTCTCATTTAAAGTAACTTCATGTATGAAATGGAGTGATTATCAAGTAATATTAATACGTTAAGGTTCCCATATAAATAATTAAAATAATAAAATAAAGTTAATAAACCTAGTCATTAGGCCTATAGCATGTCTATGACCAGTGGCAGCACTACAGAGAGGATGCAAGGGGTGGGGATGGTGGCAAATGTCCCTCTCCAAGAATGCTTTACACAGTCCGCAGTCACACCACCACTTCACCCCCCCCCCCCCTCCCATCAAATAAACTTTGCATGAAGATATTCTATATGCTTATTTTATTGATATACGGAAAGTTAGCATTTTATATAAGAGAGAGAATTAACGATGTTGTTTATCACTCTGATTGCAGGAAATGGCTTCTCAGTGCATCTAATTTTCTAATTTTCCTGTGGGATGACCACAGAATCCAGCCACATTTTTAAGAGGGTGGACCACCCCTCCCAGACCATCCACCAACCGTGTCCTCATGGGTCACACCTGGCCTCGCTTGCCACCCCCACTCCCACCTCACCCCTTAAAAAATCATTTCCTGCTACTGCCTCTGCCTATGACCAGCCAGTCACAGACTAACCCTCAAGTTTCAACAGTGCCTCAAATTGTTCAAAATCCAACTTATGTCAATTAAACATTTAATGGTTAAGAATTTTAATGAAGATTGAAAGTTTTACTCATTGTCTGTCCATTTGCAGACAAATAGAAGAGATTGTTTTTTGTAAATTTACCACAAAAAGGCTTTCTGCTGATGTGAAAATGGATATATACGGCTGCTTTGGCTGACTTTACCATTAAACAGTTATTTGCCGAGAAAATCCAAATTTCTGCATCAACAGGGCCTGTTTGCATGCAGAAAGAGGATTATTCTGAATAATTTACAATTGGAATGACTAAAATACTGTCATCTCATCATAAATGGATGTTCCTCAAGACCACTGTAGAGCCTGTTTTGGTCGACTTGACTATCAAGAGTTAGAGTTGACACAAGAGAGTGTTACATGTATAAGCTACATAACCAGCATGATATTGCCAGTCATAGCTATAACGAAGCCTATTGCCCACTTCATGATAGTGATATGTAGTATAAGCCTGCGTTGCGTCTCTGAGACCACTTATTTCATCTAAATAAATACAGTAACATAAAAGGGTGTGGGTGTGTTAAAATATGTTTTAGCTTGCAACCATCCTGTCATGCTCAGGATTTTATCCAAGAATTTGAGTAATGGTGGTGGGTAGACTTAATTGTATGAGTACAGAGTATGATTAGACTGAAATCGCAAAAATGTGTACGTCCAAAAAATCATGGGGTTGGGTGGGGCAAACAACAGCAATAGGTGGGTGTGGTGGGATGGCCTGTCCCCCCCCCTCCACATGCACACACACCCACCACACACATACACACACACACATTTGAACTTTTCTGGGGAAGAACTTATCCATATGGTAGCATATCTGCTAGATATTAATGACTGTCCACCTGCCCGAGGTGAAAACTAAACCATTATCCCTGCCTTGGAGAAGTCAATAACTACATCTACACGATGGACTCATTATTAATTAATCACAACGTTAAAGTGACACAGTCATCTTGAAGGACCATTAAAAATATATGATTAGAAATGTTCAATTTATTTTATTTTTTTGGCACTAATTTGTCAAGAATATGTTATCAACAATTTTAGTTAAATTATTTTATAATTATTAAACTATGTGAATGCAAGTATAATATTTTGGTGAAAGTTTCACTGGTGTGTTCCTAATATTTCAATTTCAAGCTGACACTGCATGAAAACAGTTGGATATTTTGAGATTAATTTGACTGGAAGTCATTGCAATTATCGTTCAGTAAGATTCTTTCGTAATATTCAACAGAATCTTTCTTACAGGCTATAAGTGTTAATTGAGTGTGGATTGAATTGGCAAAAAATATTGTGATCCATAATCTTAAGCTCATATCTACCTAAACTGATCTGTAAATTATAGGCAATTTAGGAATCAAAATAACTGCATTGTTTATCACTCAGATTACGAGAAGTGGTTTCTCAGGGAATATAATTTTCAGTTTTTTCTGGTTTGTGGATGGTGGTAGTGGTGTTGGACCCGGACCAATGCCTAGGGCATCATATTCCCTTGCAGCCCATGCGTATTACCTATATGAATGAATTTAACTGTCTCGGACTGCTGCAAGCCACCAGATCCTAATTTCAGTGTGCAATGACACTGGACCTGCTGAATATTTTGAAAACAATTTGAATGAAAAGTTGGTGGTGGTGGTGGAACATGTTTCTGTCAAATTGTTTTCAAAATAATCAGCAAGTCCAGAGTTAGACCCCATGGCAAAATATACTCTACAGGAATTCAGAAGGGAGACAGTTAAATTGAGTTATTGGAATTTCAATGTTAATGGAGAGATAAAGTATGACATCATAATCAAATATGTCACATGTTAGCTGATGTCACAATCATAATGACATACCTTCATCACAAAAATCGAAAAGATTTAGTAGTCAAGATCGTAAATATTCTCAATAGTATGTAAATTATTCTGTAAATGAGAATGGAATTTTCTATACTTTTCGAGGTCTGGAAGTAATTTTCTTATAATTCCATGCTTTTCCACTTTCCAATTGCTTATGTATAAACCCTGTATATGTACTATGAACCCAGTGTATGTACTACCCGTGTGAAATAAATTTCAAGTTAACTTGGATTAGCTTGGATTTTCTTGAATATCCAAGCTATTGGAAAATTATTCAACCCATACCAGCTTGGATTACCTTGAATTAGCTTGGACTTTATATAGTTGCTTGAACTTCTTGAAAATCCCCCCTCTCGGAATTCAAGCTAGCTGGGATTTTTTAAGACTGAATATCATCATGAAAAAGTGCAAGCTTCTTGGATTTGCTTGGACATTTCTGATTTGACAGAATTCAAGCTAGCTTGGATTTTCTAGAACTTTTTTTGTCAGACATAAAGAATTCAAGCTACTTGGATATCCTTGAATTTGTAGACTCACTTACACTACCTTGGATTATCTTGAAATAGCTTGCACTAAGGCAAGAATAGGTTCTGTATAGTCATGACTAGAGGTGACCTTGACCTGGTAAATTGGTGGGAAATTTAGTCTTTGTAAAAAAGCAAACAGTACATTCATTGCATTGATCATTACCAGCTATGGATATATAGAATATGATAGTTTGGAAACACTGACAGTACTGTTAGATAGAATGCTCAGCATCAGTAACCTTAAATGGAAACAGAACTGATGTATGTATTCTATTGATTTCCAGAGATTTCTTCAGAATTACCAGTTTTGGTATAGCTTTTTTTGTTCTATCTAATTAATGCAGTGATGATGCCTTTCTAAATAATATGGCACATTAACAATCTATGTATATAAAAATAACAGACAAATCAGTCAGAAACTCATGCATTGCTAATGTTTGGCTGAAATTGTATTTGTTATTGAATAACTCAACTCCCATGAAGGTGATTTTGGTTTTTAAGCATACATATTTATATATAATCTCTGTGTGGCAGCATTTATGTGTACATGCATACATTTTATGTTAATGGCTAACCTATTTCAAAAGCTAGGATTAGCTGGGATTTTCTTGAAGTTCTAGATAGCTGGGACTTTCTAGAATAAAATCCAAGCTAAGTGTGATTTTCTTGAATTTTACTTTAACTAGGCCTTTCTTAGATTTTCTTGAATTATCTTGAATTTTATGTGGCCAATACCAGCAAGCTAATCCAAGCTTTTGCAAGTTATTAAAAGCTTGAATTAGCTGGGATTAGCTGGGATTCGCCGCGATTTATTCAAGCTCCACAAAACTTGTATATTCATGAATATCCAAGCTTTTTTGGCCTGGGTAGTTATATTATTAAATCTTATGATCCCAGGCCAAGAAAATCCGAACTAACTCAAGACCATCTGCCTAGGTGCCGTACGACCACACCTTGAGTATGGGTCCAGCTCATGGATGACAGCAGCTAAATCTCATCAACAGAACCTCGACAGAGTACAAAACCAGGCACTGCGCATCATCACTGGTGGAATGAGATCAACACCAATAGAAAAATGGAGCAGACAGCACGCATCCCCCCCCCACTTAGCAAAGGAAGGGAATGCAAAGCACTGATCCAAGCTGCAAAGTTCAAATCATTCAGCAACCACCCTTAAAAGATCAAGTTTTGTGAAAGAGACAAAAGCACTTCAAAGGAAACACCAAGAAATGTTGCCAGCACAAATAGAAGACCCAAACCACACCCTTGATCCTCCACCCTGAGAAAACAAACTAGAGAGCATAGCTATTCGCACCACAGTACCTCATCTCACTACCAAAGATGAACACAGTGAGCAAGAAGGCCCTGACCCTAGCCATGCTGGAAGAAATGTACCCTCAGGAGACATGGATAAGGATCTACACAGATGGATCAGCCAAAGATGCAATTAGGAGTGGAGGTGCCGGACTGCACATACAGTATCCAAATGGACAACATGAGTCAGCGGCAATACTGACGGGCAAACACTGCACAAACTACAGAGCTGAAGTCGAAGCACTGGTTCATGCAGCTAATACTATCAGCAGAACAGCAGACCCTATTGCACAGATTGTCTTTTTATCTGATGCCCGCTCCGTCCTTGAGGCTATCACCAAAGGTAAGCTGCCACACAACTTGAAGAAGCACTACAAACCATCAAATGCTTTCGGATAGCATTGCAGTGGATTCCCTCACACTCTGAAGTCCAAGGAAATGAGGAAGCAGACAAGATGGCAAAGGTGGGTGCAGAAGAGAATCAGACAGAAAACATGGTTACCCATACAGAGATGAAGACGATCATCAAGTCACTCTATAGAATGCCTCAATCAGAAGATGCCTACCATCATCTCTCGAGGCCAGAGCAAGTGACCATTTTTCATCTCAGAACTGGACACAACAGACTAAACCAACACATGTACAGGCGGTTCCACCTTACGACATCGCCCGCTTGTCCTTGTGGAGAAGCAGAACAGACCACAGAGCACATACTTCAATGATGCAGTACGTGCTGAGAGAAGAGATCTGGCCTTTGTCAATCTCTTTTCTTGAAAAGCTGTATGGGCCTGTGGAAGAACTGCAGAAAACCACAGATTTCATCTTGAGAACGGCTCTCCAAGTGTGATACCAGCGATCGAAAGGAAGAAGACAATGAATATTTTGAAAACAATTTAACTGACAGTTGTTGGTGGCTTTTCGAAATATTCAGCAGGTCCAGAGCTAAACACCAAAGTGTATGTATACATCTTGGCTATTATGCACACCGTGATGTCTGTTAGTATAATCCCCAGCTCAGCTGTTGGGAATATTCTAAGTACCAGATTCTTTAGTATGTTATCTTTAGGCAGAAAATGTTGCCACTGTTGCAGATATTGAATGCTTTCCCAGAAACTTATATGCTCTAGTTACTGTATTAGGTGTACCTACCATTGTTAGCTCACCTGGCCTGAAAGGCCAAGTGAGCTTATGCCATGGCGGTTGTCCGTCCGTCCGTCTGTCATCCGTCCGTCCATCAAATCGCGTCTTCTTAACGGTTTGACCGATTTCAACCAAATTTGGCTGGAATGATTCCAAGCTGCTACCCTCCAGACATTTTTCAGAATTTTGATTGATCAATTTTTTGGGGGAAAATCTTAGATTTTATTAAAAATCTACCGGAAATGGTCAAAATGTTACTCCTTCTTAGCTGAGTGACATATTTCAACCACATTTGGCTAGATGGATCCGATGGTGGTAAGCTCTAAACTTCTATTCAGAATTTTGTTTGACCAATTTTTTGGGTGAAGAGCTGAGATTTTATGAAAAACCTACCGCAAATGGTCAAAATGCTACTCTTCCTTAGCTGCTGGACATATTTTAACCAAATTTGACTAGATGGATTCTATGCTGGTTGGGTCTAGATCTTCTTTTCAGGATTTTGATTGATCAATTTTTTGGGTGAAAATCTGAGATTTTATGAAAAATTTACCAGAAATTGTCAAAACGCTGCTTCTCCTTAGTTACTTGACATATTTCAAACAAATTTGGCTAGAGTGACCCTATCAAGGTAGACTAGAATTTTTATTCAGAATTTTGATTGATAAATTTTTTGGGTGACCATCTTGGATTTTCCGAAAACTATCCATCATATCTATTTAAATACAAATGGTTCAAATGCTAATGGTCCAGGTGAGCGCCGCAGCTCTTGTTATCATTTGCAGACAAAAAGACAAATTCTGAATAACATGGTAGTTGATATACTGTAGCCTTTTAATCGATAGCAAGTATAATGCTCATCACCCACCATCCCCTGGCACCCAGGTAAAACACGCGACAATTTTTTCAGCCAAATTGAGCAAGATTGTGCGAGAGAAGATTCATTGCACAAATTACCCTTCAATAATGTGGGGCATCCAGACATTCTAGACATGCTAGATGCCTGGCCTAGTGCATATACACCGGGTATGAGTGACAAGTCACAATTATTGACTTCCTTACACTCTCCTGTGTCTCCTCTACTGTCACTTCCGATTACTTTCAAAACATTGATTGCTCAACTATTTTCTTTCCCCCCCCCCCCGACAATGCTCTGGACGATCTAGTATGTTACTGTACATATGTATGTATATACATGCGTGCATACATACATACATACATACATAGGTATGCATGCACACATGACTAATTCACCTTTCCGGAGTATCCATCCATCATCTGACTTCATATGACATCATAATCAACTCAGCGCATGTATGATGATGTCACAATTATTACGTCACAAAGCATTCCATATAGACCGTCATCAAATCTCAAATGGTCCGACACATTGTAAGAATTGTATGTCTTTGTAATTCTTTGCCTTAGGCAGCAACAGCACCCAGTCAAATTAGTTTCAAAATATTCAACAGCTTACCTGTGTAGTTTTTTGGAAATTGATAGTCAGGTTTTTCAGAGATCGCTTGATCCCAACACGAGCAAGGTGTGGGTGGAGCTTAGCTAGAGACTGGGTGAGACATAGCTAAAACCAGAAAGGTCCATTGGTTTTCGTGCCGGGATGAGTTGGATTTCTTGCTGTGTGGTTTCTTCTATGTACTACACAATAACATGTTGTCTGACACCCATCTAGGGTAGTGGTTGAGTTAGTCTTGTTCAGCCTAAGCTTCAGGATATATTGCAATACAATCAAACCTACCTATGATGGGAACCTGTTGCTGGTGCTTTGTGATGGTGGTTCTTTAACCATTAAGTGGTCAAGCAGGCGAAAATGGCTTCTACAGTTGTCTTGAGAAATTGTCATTTGCATACCAACAGAAGTCTATTTTTGAAAATTTAAACAACTTGAATGACTGGCTCGGCTACCCGATCCCGTCATTTCAGGGGTAAACTTACAAAAAATAGTTTTCTCTTGTTCTGCAAATGGAACATTTTCTATGGGAAAGTATAGATTTTCTTGAGACAAATTAGCCATTAATATGGTGTTCATACATTACTGTTTCTTTTTGCACTGCTTATAGATACAATCTATGTAAAACATCTGACAATGCCGCACCCCCCTTGTTCTTGCACTTGTCACCCTATGGGCCTGATAATGTTAACCTTTTCTATTACGATGTCCAGTATACAAGATGTGGAGTATTTACTTTCCTTCCGCCTACCTGTTTTAGAATGGCAGGTATAAATTGTATCTGGGTCTATCTATTTCTTTATAGATCGCTTTTATTTTTTTTATGTATTAACACTTAATTCCAATTAAGACAAAAGAAATTCGAATTGCCTATCTTTTGTTTTGATTTTAAAAAAGCACGCAAAATAGCAAGTCCAAAATGTTTGATATAGGTTATTTTTTTACATTTAATCAATCTTCCTTCGCTAACCAAATCAATACTTATATAGACTGGACGTTCAACAGGAATTTGAACATGAGATCATTTCTTCTCATATTAACCTTTTGCTGATCAAGATTTATCAAGAAATTCAAATTTTCTTCTTAGTTAATGTCTATTTGCAAGCCAAAATAACAATATGTATGGCTCAACATAGATTATAGGTAAGTGACATCTGTCGTGCAGCATGAATTAGAAGATGTCCATTTGCAGACCAAGAGAAGATTGTTTTAAAAATTTTATCACTGGAATGACTGGCACGGTTATCGAGTCAGTCATTCCAGTGATAAATTTTCAAAAATAGTTTTCTCTTGGTCTGCAAATAGGCATTTCTCACCGTTTTTGGCTAATATGAGTGTTAAAGGGTTACGGCTTTGCAATGAACATATAATTTCTCACGGCTTATCCTATCTCAGAAAAATGTCACAGATTTGTTACCATTGCACCCAATCCAGAATCCATTATAATAGAGAATGATTTCCAAAATTTCTTCATATTTTTACGTGGTTTGGACATACAGTAGAATTAGAAGAATGCTTAAGTTTTGCAGTGAATGCTTTATTTATCAATGGCTTATCTGATCTCGATAAAATTTTATTAGAGATTTGCTCTCGTCATCATTGCATTCACTCTGCATCATAATGAAAATGAGTTTCAAATTTCTTCCATGTTTTTACAGTATTTGGAATTAGTGTATTTCAGAATCTCTGCACCAAATAATAGTTAAAGTTTTTCAATTAACATTTAAATCATGAAAGACTAGATAACTGATCTCAATAAAATGCCCAGCCCGATATGCTACCATGCCTGTCATACCTGGATGATGCCATAACCTTGGCCTTGACCTGAAAGTGGCTATTTCTCAAGACCACTGCTAAGCAGGCTGGTTTTGCCTGGTTTGACCATTAAATAAGAGCGTATCCCTTTAACACTCAAATTTGCTCAAGAGAAATTTCAATTTTCTTAAAGAAAATATCCATTTGTAGACCAAGAGAAGATTATATTTTAAAATTTACCACTGGAATAACTGGCTCGGTTATCGAGCCAGTCATTCCAGTCCATAATTTTCAAAAATAGTTTTCTCTTGGCCTGCAAATGGACATTTGACTACTGCAGAACTCTGTATAATGACCCAGACATATATACTGGTCTGGCGTTTTGTTAGCTTACTAAAATATGTGCCACTCAATTCACTGTTTGCTATAAGTCACCTGACTTAGATATCTCAGAAAATTTTAACCTATTCATTCCAATGGCGTATGGGTTCTCTAGTAAACAGGGTTAGCAGAGATACATCCCTCCATTGAGTATTCTTGATAGTATCTCTTTAACCCTAATGCAGTCATTGCTCTAGGGAACCGGTTCCTCTATTCCTATAGAGAACATATAAACGAGTCTGTGAGCATGCGCACTTATGCTACTATGCATGCGACCGAGTCCAAGCCGTCATTAATTAATTCCACAAAATTTAATGATTTGCAATTTAATGACATGGGGTGGCCGAGCTGGGCCACAGTGAATTGAGTGGTAAGTATTTTAGTAAGCTAACAAAACGCCAGACCAGTATATATGTCTGGGTTGTTTTGTAACACAACAAAAATACTAAGCCACTCAATTCACTGTTTGCTAAAACATAGAATTGGTCAGAGCCCAAATACTAGGTGGGTTGGTAAATTGCAAATCAGGAATGAAAGGTTAATCACCAAAAATACTAATATCATCTAAATCGCTAAGTGCTGAAAGAGCACGAACAAACAGATGTTCTAAACAAAACACACTAAAATAACGATAGTTAGACAATCTCAGCAAAGAGAATTTAAAAACAGACACGAGGTGGTGAAGAAGATGGCTAACTAAAGAGTCTAGGCAATTGAGCTTAGGTTTGAGTGGCGAAACTAGAAACGTCACATTGTGAATTGAATCTGATCTTTCAGATAAAAATAATGTAGATTCTGACATTTATACTGCAACTTACATAATGTCATCCACTGATAGATCTGCATAGAATGCGAAGGAGGAGGCCATACCACGAATGCTGTGTGCCTTAACACTTACTGAGTGTCCTGGTGATACATTCTAATGTCAATTAATGGTGTCTGTAATCCAGTTGATGAGATGCGCGCTTACTAAACAAATTCGCACAAGTAATCTGAACGGTGGTTCAAAAAGGTCTTAAATTGGGTACAGTTTTCAGAAAGGATTGAAAACAATTAATTAGGTTTTATATATAAAATCTCTTCAAGGGCAAAGAATGTAGCGAGATCTACCACGATCTAGAAAAGAGCATTCACAAAAAGAATATGAATATCTGAATGCCATCTAACAAACATGGCAGCTAGTAAAAAAAGAATGATTTCAGAGTTAAACAATTAAAGAGATGGATCCAGGACATGAGTTAATAGAGAAATTTATTATGGGCATTTATCTTTGCGCTATAGCCTAAAAATACCTGTACCATGGATAAATTATGTAAATACTTAATAACTTTCGAACCGCCTTCTAGAAAATAAGGAAGGATAGATGCTAGTGTAAAACGATAACACCACCCCACATACAGAGATTTAAGTCATCCAAAAATATCCCATGAATCTATGACTTGATGATGGGATGCAGAATCGGGCATGATAATGTGTAGTTCTTACAACCATTTGAAAATCTTAAATATACTGTGATAAATTCTCCTATAACAGATATGTTTGAATTGATTAAGAATACTAAAGTTCAGACAAAAAATCCATTTCTGAGAAACAGGTCTCTTGGAAAATACCCAATATACATATTGAAGATTTGTGGAATGATGAAATGAAAACTGCTCTTAAACTAGATAGAAAATCTGCAACATTGGGAGACTCTGGATTTCCACAGAGGACTACAAGATCCCCTGATTAACTCTCATTGGGCCAAGCAGGAGTGATTAAATGGATAATACATTCCACTGACAAAAGCTCTTAAAGACAATTGGCATTAGAAAGTTAAATTGAAGATATTTAAACAAAATGTGATTCCAATGACTGAGCCAGAGTATCTACCGCCAGAGCCTAGACTGGAGGAAGAATATGAATATCAGATCTGGACGCTATACTAAGTAGAAACTTACTGGGATGTAATAAATGAGTTACAAGGAAAATCATTCTACCTGGCATGTGAGAGGCTGACATATTTCCTGACATGTCCACCTCTGAAGGAGGATCCAGACTCCAGACACACAAAAAATGATAACCTTCACCCGCCCTGCTTGTTGATGTAAGTCACTACTATAGAAATGACTGCATGAGCAGCTAGGTAGCTTGTCAAAGTGACAATATCTCTTCATTCTCCGACATTCCAGAATATTGAAGAGGGGATAAGACTACTTGATCTGATTCCATAGACACAAGAGCGAGAGGAAATTCTATAGCAAACCCCTCCCCCAAACTCTTAGTAGAAAGAATCAAAGGAAGGATTCGTCCGAAGACTATGGGTTCAAACTAGGGCTGCGCGATATACCGATACCATATTTAAAACCGATATCCTGCACTGACAGTTTCATAATTGATTATACAAAATAAATATTGAAAAACCGAATATGAACATATTTTCGGTTTTTCGTATCAGGATTGTTTAAAATAAAAGATACTAACAAGCATGAAACGCGTAATGAATAATGGCCATACTTTCCATTAAGCTACGTTCGGGGCAACTAATAATTGAACGTGGCCCCAATTGCGCATATTGTGTAACTCCATGTAACTCGCTGTACGCCGAGAGAAATCAAGCAGCGAATTAATTAAATAAATATCCACTCGTCTTTTCTCTCGTAGTCTCAGATAAATTTGCAATATAGAACACAATACTAACGCGGGAATTTGTCATTGAAATTTGTATCGGGGAAAACATTTCTAAACAACGGCATCCATTTTATTTATGTCACCGGCTAATTAACATAATGCAAAGTCGTCCCAAAACTAAATCGCCTGAATGCATAAAAATCTCGCCAATAAATATAATGTTGAATACATTTTGTTGATTAGGATATAATTTTAAATAAAATTATTACTCAAACCGTTTTTAAAACGTTATCTTCTATACACAATATCAAATTAACTTACGAAATTTTCGTGTTCGCAATATTACAGTTAATATTTTCAAGGCATGATTTCGTCCTCAGAGCGAATTGGAAATGAAAGAAGAAAGGGACATAATTACATCATAATTAATTACAATCACATGATTTACGTCTTTTCGCAACCTGTTTTGCCGATTTATGATTAATTTTGACAAAATAAACGATGTTTATTTAACTGTGCATAATATTTAGGTGGTCTAATTAATAACTTCACTCCCGGATGTTATAAAGTATATTACGCTTTAAAGGCGTAAAACATTACGAATGTATCACGGCGTGAAAATACGTTCTGTTTTCGTGCTATTTTTTATCATTTAAATTCTTTGTTTCATGTCTATAAAACCGATATTCGGTTAAAACCGATATGAAAAGCCATATCGAAACCGCGCAGCCCTAGTTCAAACATGACAAATTTAAATGAGACACCTAAAGAAAAATAGCTGAGGAATTTTCGAACTGGCCACGAGACTGAAGAAACTCTGATGAGGAAGCTTATAAATACCAATGAGTTCTGGAGAAGAAAATACATCATGCTTGACATTGAGTCCAACATGATTTTATGGGTAAAAAATCCCAGCAACAGATCAAAATTATATATGTTGATGAAGCGTGGGTGATTTGATGATGCCACTTTTAGAACAACACATCAAAAGGACCTGCAGATGGATAAAATGGTGGATTGATACCGATGACACAGCGAATGAAAATTCAGTGTATGCGGTTATGGTGAAGGACAAAAATCTGAATTACCAGACTTAAGGAACCTTCCAAGCAAGAGGAATCCCAGACTGGCCATGATGTGGTTAAAAGGACACAGATCCAGTTAGGATTAAATCTGTATGTATGGAAATATCAGAACACACTGTCCCTTATCCTTGATGAGACCAGTGGTGATTGGCCAAAAAGTCTCCATGTCCATATTATTCCTTGCATTGTTGAACTCCATTTCTGAGATACCGTATCAGGAAAAGAGTTGAATATTATAAAACGAATTGACTGTAAGTCATCGTTGTCTCAAGCAGCAATAAAGCAGCCATGGCTTCGTCAAAATAATTCCAAAATAGGCAACAGAATAAGTATTAAATCATAAGGACATGAAGTTGTCAGAAAAGGATAATATGTAAGGTGAAGATAAGAGCTGAGATTCTTTAAAAAGATGATCTGCCAGCACCTCATACTCTTTAAAATCCTTGGATTCTTTACCATTCCTCCACTGTATCATACTTTCTTCTTCTTCTTCTTTTCGTTCGCTGATCATACCGCCAGTCCTGTAAGTGACTATCGACATGATCATATGCGTTAAGTGCGTGGATCCATGGTTTATTAGAGTGCGCCGTGCCGCCTGGAACCTCCGTCTTCAGCACTCGAGGTTTCTGTCAGGGTTACCTCACCCTTACCTCCTTTAGTCGCCTCTTACCACACGCAGAGGATACAGAAGGTGTATTCTAAGCCCCACCTACAGGGCAGGTATCCTACTTTAAGAGCAGAAATTTATGATCAGAAACAGAGGCAGGACTATGTCACAGGAGACCAAAGTGGTTTGATAGAAGAAAGGGGAAGGATTCAATGACCAGTTGATTGTACCTTATATGTAGGAAATCTGCTACCTATGACAGCATGAGGCTAGCTATATCCATCCCCACCCCTGAGAAAGTAGAGATTATCTAGAAGCGCTTAAGCATAACAGCTAGGATAAGAAAAAACCTGCAGAATCTTATTTTACAAAATCTAATGTTAAACAAAGCTAGTATGATAGGAACCCAAATGTTAATATAATTATCAGATGATTAAACAGGAAAGAAGTCCACCAAACTTGGAACCAGATAAATGATGGATAAGGACAAAAAACTGAAAATACACAGAAGGGTGAAAGGAAAAAACCATATTCCACAATCCATGAGAAGGCAATGACGCAATCATTTTAGTTAGCCCCCCCCCCCCTTGAGGAATTTATTTAATAATGCCTGCAAACATTAGAATTTTGAAGATAAAAAATAGGCTTGAATAGATAAGGGCAGAGAAAACAGGTCCATATGAAAATAACAGAAAAAGACATATCACTAGTCAAAGAAAAAGATCAAAATTTCTATTGAACTCGAGAAAGGAGCAGTGTAAGTCTTGATAAGACAAAAAAGATTAGAGGAGGTAAGTTATGTAGAATATCTTTATTATTGTGACAAGCTTACTTTCACACATAAATATGCTTCATCATGACGAGAGATCCTACTGACAGACAGAAAGGTAAGACTGATGTAAACCATGCCTGTCCTATGTGAAAAATAAATCAGGCCAGATATGACACTAAAAGATAGCAAACCACTATCCACAATTAAAATAAAAAGACTGACACACTGATTGCAGTTTGTTATTAGGGGAATGGAAAGATTGATTCCAATTTTTTGAGAGAACAGGTGAAAAAATCGGGATTTGGCTAGATGGAGGCTGATTTGAAGAAACTAATACATGAGAAGATTCAGGAGCAAAACGAAATCTGGTGAAGTTAAAAAGACAAAAGAGCTGCTAGGATTATAAGGAAAAATAAAATTATTCCTAGAAAATAAATGCGAACATGTATACGGGTGACCTACAGCATAAAAAAAATTTAGGAATACTAGGCCGAGATGAGTGTACCCAAGGTTTAGAAGGATGAGCAGAATTGGATGATTTAGCCACTAAGAACAACTGATAAAGAAATTAAAAAAAAAATAAGATCCCCTGAGATAGGGCATTTAAATTGTCAAACGTGATTTAGAAAAATAAACAATACCAGCAAAACAGAAGTGAATTGATTTGGCATACCTAAAACCATGTTCAATTATAATCAATTGGTATATCATAAATAATGAAAACAAGTTATATTTGACTATAACAATCGATTGAGAGCTGATCTGTATTTATATATGTTAACTCTGCACATTCCAATTGGATGTCCTGCAATGTATGTGTGACTGCGCGAAGGAGCTGGTGCCGAACTTTTATAAAAATATTAAAACTACATACATTGTACATTATTGCTGACATCTTATGGACCCGCCTGCTGCATCCGATGGTAGTTTATTCCACAGACTTTATCGATACATTAACTTCCCAACCGGTATGTTACATATGTTATGTAGGATACCTTTGTAGGATATGTTCCAAACCGGTATATAGTATACCCTACGTAGGAACGAATTTGAAGACGTTTACTGTATAAAATTATCCTTCATACCCTGGGTAACTGTGCTCATTAAATCCAGAGTGATATGAAGATCCACCGAAAGAATTTCCAAAATAGTATGAATGATTATACCTTAAGTAGGCAAAGACCCATCTTAGCTTGTGTTTAGCTTAGAATAATAAAGGATCTGATAGTCAATAACGTTCCTGATTCAAAGATGATGCTTCCTACTAAAACACGGAGATAGACACACATCCATGAGTTGATATACTAAAATTGAGCAGTTACTTTTTAATATCAAAATATTAACCATTTCTCTCGAAGTTATTAAAGTTTAGAATTAGAAAATGAAAGTGCGCTAAACTGCCTATTTATGCTCAATTTACATACTTAGTGATGTTTTCCTCTGAATTTTGAAACATTTCTGAACATCTAACATACCACGAAAATTGAACATCACTCCCACATGAACTGTTGCCATCCTGCGCCTATGTTTAATGTGTAACTCCAAACATGATTTGGAAGTGAAATTATTAAATTGAACCACCTAAATATTGCGTACTCTTCAAAAAAGATTGTTTATTCCATCAAAACTAATCATAAACATGACATATAATGTCATCTTGAAATACATAAATAAATCACGTGATATTAGGTGTTCGCCCCAGTTAAATCAAATTTTAATAAAGTATCTCACAAATGAGCGAGTTCTTGCATATATAATTAGCCAGGAAGCGGAAACGCGATCTAACAGACTCCATTTGTGTTCTCGCGAGTGAAAAACTACGGCTCTATGATTAGATTGTAAGTCTCATCAGCGCCTCCAAAGTAATTTTTATTTTGCCACTGAATGCCATTAGAATTACTGTACCTCGCTTTAATTCTCGGGCATTAAAGCATTTTTTCTCATACATCGCATGCCATTTTGGATCATTTTATGTTGGTCACTTAAATACAATATAACCAGACGTATGTAATGCATTTTCTCGCTAGATTTAAAAACTAAATAAACGCTAGACTCTGACACAGGCTTTAATGGGTGAACTTATTTACACCCAGACCTCTTTACAAGGTATATTTGGGCGTAATAGCCTATCTAACAGAAGACGATTATGTGAATATGAGGAAACAGCTCAATATCGTAATTTTGAACATCCGGGTATTACGAGAAAAGCCGTCATTTATGGATTACTATATGCTAAAGAGGAATGCCCATAGCAACGCAATGTTTACATTTTCCCATGACACTAAAGCCATAAAATCTTGTACCGGAAAAAATATAATCGCGATGACCGAATCGTGAATAAAAATGGTCTTGTCTTTATTGTAATGTGACTGGCATGACTGACCATCGTAAAGTATTTGCGAGTTTCATAATAGTTGCTTGGTAATGGTACTTAAAAGGAGCACTCGCTTTTTCTTCATGGGATAATGATGATCGTGGTGTATCCTTGTGGTGTTCATCCGGTCCACCACACCTGTTTGCACCACCGTCATGTTCTTAAGAGATCTAATAACTTCCCAACCGGTATTTCATTTTGGACCATTTTTACTATTTTTTCAAAGTTTTGGACTTTAAAAATCCTTTCGGGACCATTATTTTTCAACAATGGCTCACCGCATATCAATACAATTTTACGGAAGTGTTAATTATACTATGCAGAAGTACTATCCCTGTCATTACTAATTTCATTTTGGGAAATTTTAGCCATTTTTTCAGTGTTTTGGACTACGTTTTTTTATTGGGCATATTACACAACAATGACTTCTCATTTCAATGAACCTTTAAACAAAGCAATTCTATACCACGCAGGGGTACAATTTCCATCATTACTAATTTGATCTTGCTGAACTTAGACATAAAATATTCTTCATGTTTTTTGGTTAAGGCATTTTATGGACGATTGTCTTCCAACAATGGCTCACCAGATATCAGAATTTTACACCAGTGTTATACTATACAGGGTACTATCCGTATCATTACTAATTAAATTTTTTGGAAATCCTTTCAAGATCAAATTATCTAAAGTTTAACAAAATTCTATAATGTTTGATGGATTACAGTTGTTTGTTGGTACCTCACTGAGTATATGTAATGCGAACCATGCCAAGTTTACTTTAACAATCCACACTATCCATGCCTTTACAGGCGAGACGTACGCTTCAGCATTCTTGTTTATGTACCACTTTCTTGTCAAACCCACCAAAAACTGCATATGCAGTGCATGGTCTTTTGAAATGTCAATTTGCAAGGCATTTCAGTTGTAAATTTTCAAAAGGAGTCGTTTGTTCTTGGTCTGTAAATGGGCATTGGTTATGCATTTAAATTCTCTTGACCAATGTTGACTATTAAAGGATTAACTGTCTGCCTGCTGAATTTCTGGAGACTACATTTTCATTGGCCATTAATTCTGTACCTGCTGAATATTTTGTTAACAATTTGACTGGAAGTTGTTCGTGGCTAATGGCCATTGAAAATATTGTCTGGTGGCTTGCAGCAGTCAGACAGTTAATAAGATTTGCATTGATAGACGTTATTTACTGAATATGGCTGTGAGCGCTTGTCTCAGTTGTCCGTAACCTTTTGGTATTTAATAGTTAAGCCATTCTGTCTCGATTCAGTACAAAGTCACTACGGGGAGACTCAAATATTGCAATTAAGTCTGAAAGGATGTTGCCATCTACAGGCAAGATTTACATTATCTTGATTCCTTTAGTGTGATTCACTAAATTTCTTTGTTTTGTAAGAGAATGTCATTGATCGCTGATGAATTGAATCTACCCATGCGTATTCTGCTTGAAGCTGTCTTCTCAACCATAGTTGACTCCTGTTAGCCGGGGAATTTTCGCTGAGAAATCCCACTGGCCCATGTAATTGCCTTGTTTACAAGTGTCAGTATTTGGCTGAAATTATGTCCGGAAAGGAGATGAAAAATCTTAATTTGCTAGCTGACTAGAAACCCCTTTTAGCGTATGTTAATATGATGGCATTTAAGAGAAGAGGAGTTCAGTAAATTAATTGACTAGTACTGTTTGATGGCAGCTCTGTGTCAATCAATTTTTTTTGTCAACAGGTTCCCAGGAGAAGCAGAGAAGTGCTGTAGAATTGCTCGCGGAGAGTAAAGCGCAGTATGTGAAGAGCAGCCATGTACTCGATGGCAGACAATCCTTAGGTAGCACTAATAACAACAAGAGTCAATCTAACAACAGCTGCTACAGCATCACTAGTACTCGGGATGACGTTCTATTGAGTAACAGCTACAGCACACACTCCGCGCTGTCTGCTGACAATTCTGAGAAAGACTACAGGTCTACATTAAGATTGACTGAGTCAGACTTGGCGCAGAAGCAGAAAAATTACTCCAAAAACAGTTCCTGCACCTGTGACTGGTAAGCATATATTGAATTATTTTGGCATTCAGTTGTTGGCTATCATTATATAATTGTATTTTATACGTTAGTTAGTCATTCATTTTATCCCCTTAATGGTCAAGGTGGCCAAAACCGGCTTTTGTAGACGTCATGAGAAATGTTGATTTGCAGACCAAGAGAAGAATATTTTTGAAAATTTACCACTGGAATCACTGGCATGATCACCAAGCCAGTGATTCGAGTGGTAAACTTTTAGAAATAATCTCATGGTCTGCAAATAGACATTTTCTATGAGATTTTGGCCATTAAGGGGTTTAATTGTATGGTGTATGATCTAAGCAATTGCTGTCAAACACGTGGACATCTTTCTGAATGGAGTGCAATTCTTTTTTAACATCTGATTACTAAATCCTGAAATCCTGACAGTATGCTTTCAGGTAATAATAGAGGAATCCAGTTTATCGATCAATCATATGACATCATAATCAACTATCTCACAGTGTAGGCTAACGTCATAATCACTTACATCATGAATGACACAATTCAGTCCATCAAAGATGTTTAATAGTCTGTCAAGTTGTACGAATTGTATGTCTTTACTATTTAACCCTTTAAATTTTCTTGACCAGAGTTGACCATTAAAGGGTTAATAACCATTCTGTTGAATATTTTGAAACTAATTTGACTGGGTGCTGTTGCTGGCTCTAGGCAGCAACAACACCCAGTCAAATTAGTTTCAAAATATTCATACAGCTTACCTGCAAGTGCATAGCTTTCTAGAAATTGAGATTCAGGGAGTACAGGGATCAATTGAGCCCAACACATGCAAAACGTGGGTGGAGCTTAGCTAGAAATTGGTGGGAATAGCTAAAACTGGATTCCTCCATTGTGTTCACATTGTATTCTTTACATTTGATAAGATAACACTGGCTTGCAAAAACTAATCATTAGTACTGCAGCACCTCCATATGCAGTGGTGCAAGATTTTCAGTGTTTTCTTTTGGAAAACTAATGTAAAATGGCGCAAATATAATTGTACTGTATTTAGAGAAACAGTCATATTAGTGTAAAATTTTCAAACTGCATTTTTCCATACAATTTAACTAACTTTGATTTTAGATGTCATAGGATTGCATGCCTATTTTGCTTATATCTGAGTGAACAGTTAAATAATTGTCTCACCTGCAAAGCAGGAAGTGAGATATCCTGGAGGTTACCTACATTATGTCTCAATCACTTTCTACTTCACAGGCGAGACTGGTATTTACCCATTCACTTAGCCACAATGTCTCTGAAGGTGATGGCCACATCAACATTAAGCGTTTGTGCAAACGCTCTCAGCTTCTATTTCAGGATTAGTTAATCCTATTGGGACTAAGATGTGATACATGATTACCTAGACTGTTAGGAAGCAGCATGATGACATTGAAATCACAAGTTTAAAATTCAAGGTCACTGACCTTCAGGTACAAAACTCTTTCAGTGTGAAGTTTTTGGTTTTGGCAAAACATTTATCTTATGCTTCAGGATAAATAGCTCGGTTATGTATATTGGAGCTAATGAATTCATGGTTGCCTATGACATTATGAATCAGCATGAAGACATTAAGGTTACATGGTCAAGGATCAAGGGCACTTCAAAATAGTACAAAACTCTCCCGATGGTATTTCAATATTAGGTTTTTGCTGTTAGCAAAACCTTTCAGCTACTATTTAAGGATTGGTTATGCCTATGGAAACCTGAGTATCAGGTTGCCTAGGTTGTTTGAAATCAGTGTAGTGACATTGAGGTCACAAGGTCAAAGGTCAGGGTCACTATGTCCTTGGTACAAAACTCAGTTTTTCAGTGTTTTAACAAATCTTAGTTTAGGTTTCAAGATTGTTTAGGCTTATTAGAACTAAGCTTAAATACATGGTTACATGCCTTTGGTGTTTAAGGAATCACCCAAGATGATATTGTCATGCCACAAGGTTAAAGGTCAATGTCAGTGAACTGCGCTAAATTCTTGATAAACTCACAATCGCTTAAACCATCGAGAACAAATCCACCCATTGTCTTTGCATGAAACAAAGCTCTTTTTTTTTTGGCTCGGGATGAATTCATAAAGATTGAAGACTATATAATTTGCTAATTCATTGGCATTTGAGGCAATAGACATTCAGCATTCGGGTTACATTGCAACATTGATGATAACCATATTCTGCAAGGATTTATGCTCTAGAAAAGAGGAATTCTACAATTGTGTGAACATTAACCCATTAACACTCAAATTTATTCAAGAAAATTCCAATTTTCTCATAGAAAATGTCCACTATTTTTGAAAATTGAACAAGGAATGACTGGCTCGCTTATCGAGCCAGTCATTCCAGTGGTAAAATTTCAAAAATAATCTGCAAATGGAATGCAAGTAAAGCGAAGAGTATTTTTTTTAATTTATCATTTACCAATGCAGAAGCCGTTTTTGGTTGATATGCGTGTTTCAGCAATGAATTACCCATATTGCATTTTCAAGGCAATGATACAAAAAAACTCATATTTTGAAACTAATGTGACTGGAAGCCATTGCTGCCTTAGAGAGCAATGCTGATTCAAATAAATTTCAAAATCTGAAACAGAATAAGTTTTTTATCATAAAGAATATACTTTTTTTCGGGATTTGTCCATGAAAGAGAAAAAAGAAAAAATCTACTGGCTATTCCTAAAGCATCAGTGAAATCATCTAATCCTGTAACTGTTTAGTGTATCACGATTGATGTCAAATTCGTGTTTCATTATTTTTCATCAATTGGCGTAGTTATCACCTTTGAAATATATAAACTTTGTTAATTTGTCCATTTCTGGGAAATAACTCATGCTAGATTAAACAGGTTTGGCCCAAATTCAGATTTAAATTAATACTATTGAGACAAAGATTGTATTCGTGTTCATTAGGTTTCATCCGTTTTTCCCAGAGCTACATGTATCACCCTTGAAAATATAAACACTCGTTAATTTGGCCATTTCCGGGCAATATCTCATGCTAGATTAAACAGATTTGAGCCAAATTCAGAATTTAGTTTAATAGAATTAAGACAGATGTTAAATTCCTGTTTCCTTGCTTTTCATCAATATTTGCCAGAGTTATCACCCTTGAAAAATTTAAACTTTGTTAACTTGACATCATTCTACTTTGTTAACTTGACGTCATTCTTTTATAGCAAACACTGTAATGTAAGCACATATATATATACTGAGCCAAAAAAGTTTAGCAACAGTGAAGTTTGGTTTGTTGTATTAAAGCTATGCGTCCATTTATAACCAAATTTGCAGGCATGTTTCGTCAATGTAATGTCTCGCTGATCATGAAGAAATGCAAATCATTTCTTGCATTTCTCGACCGCATGCTTACTGCATGTGAAAATGCATTTTTCATGCACTGGCCCGCATTGGCGGGTAGCGAAGGCAAAAATTCACCATATTGCAAAAGCAGATAACGAACGTTAACAGAAAACGCTTAAAAGTTTACCCTACCGAACATGGGTCGCCGCCCAGGGCTACCCGAAAATCAGCGCCATGGTGGCGGCAGTGTCATGGTGTGGGCTGGAATCCATGAAAATGGCAAAACAGATCTTATTGTGATTCGCAGAAATTTAACGGCTCAACGTTACTGTGAAGGAGTTGTCGCCCCTGTTGTCATCCCTTTTATGCAGACTTTATGTTCCAGCAAGACAACGCCCGTCCTCATTCAGAGAGGGTCACCAGTAATTTCCTTGAGGCTAACAATGTTCCGGTGTTGGACTGGCCAGGGCGATCACCAGACCTGTCTCCTATGGAACACGTGTGGGACATTCTTGGCCGTATGGTGCGTGAGAACCATCCACATCTTCACAATGTGCGGGAGCTGGAAGCTGCACTGCTCCAGGAATGGGATGCGATTCCTCTTCGTGACATCAGGTGCTTAATTCGAAGCATGAGAAAGCAATGTACGGCGGTGGTTAATGCGCGCGGAGGTCACAACCGGTATTGACAGCTCAGTGTCATTATTTAAATTGGACCCTTCCGTTGAATGATGCCGTGTTAAATGCGCGATGCTAGCATTACAGTAACAAGAGACTGTTGTTCAAATTGGAAAATGACCTATCAATTAAATAATATATTTGAATCAATTTATTGTTTTTGTTAAATAACATTTATACAGTAATATTCTCAGTGTTGCTAAACTTTTTTGGTTCAGTATATATATATATATATATATATATATATATATATATATATATATATATATATATATATATATCAGTTATACGGAGCAAGCAAGTGAATTGCCCAAATTCCTTACATTTCATTTCAACAAAAGCGGGAATCAAGGGGATAGATTGCTTACAATGCCTTGTTAATATTAAAATCCTATCAAGATCAATATTGTCTGCGTTCGAAGGTCATTGGTTTATGTACCAGCTACAAACATGTCAGACACTTGTGCATTCAGAATTTCATCTTTTGTAAAGAAATATTATCGCAGAATTTTCACATACAAAACACAGCGTGGTTTCGATAGTGGCACAATGCATTGATCAATATCTATTTGTATCCTTGTTTATTATACGCAAATGGTTATAATGCGTATGACATAATCTTGTCCCAGCTTAACCCTTTAACACTCAAATTTATTCAAGAAAATTTCGATTTTCTAATAGAAAATATCCATTTGCAGACCAAGAGAAGCCTATTTATGAAAATTTATGACTGGAATGACTGGCTCGGTTTTCGAGCCAGTCATTCCAGTAGTAAATTTTCAGAAATAGTCTTCTTTTGGTCTGCAAATGGACATTTCTCAAGACTACTGCAGAAGCCATTTTTGGCTGATATGAGTATTAAAGGGCTAATGGCTGAATTTGGTCAACAAAAGAATTTGCTGATTGTGGTCCATTTGTAGGCCAAGAGCAGACTATTTTTTTGGGGAAAATTTGTCACTGGAATGACTGGCTCGGTTATCAAGCCAGTCATTCTAGTGGGAGATTTCCAAAAAAAATCTCAATTGGTCTGCAAATGGACAATCCTCAAGACCACTGCAAAGGCCAGTAACGGCTGGCTTCACCATGAAATAGTTAACCCTTTAATGGTTAAACTGGCCAAAATTGGCCACTGCAGTAGTCTTGAGGAATGTCCATCTGCAGGTAAAGAGAAGAGTATTTTTGAAATTTTACCAATTGAATGGCTGGCTCAATAATCAAGCCTGTGGTAATTCTTCAAAAATACTCTTATCTTTAACAGCAGACGGACATTCAATAAGAAAGTATTTTTTATTTGCTTGACCAAATTTGACAAGTAAAGGGTTAAATATGGTCATCAGAATAATCATTGCAACTCCTTTGTCCTTTTATTGATATATTAATCAACACTGGCACTATTCATTTGTAGGGTGATTACATTTTTGCTTCTGTCAGTCCTAAATTGCATGTGTGTGTGTGTGTGTGTGTGTGTGTGTGTGCATGCGTGCTTGTGTGTACGCGTGCGTGCGTGCGTACATGTGCGCACACTGGCATACATGTACATGTGTGCATATGTTCATGTTTGCGTCCTTGCCTGCATATGTGTGTCCAGTCTAGCCATGCAGGCTTTTATTTATTTTTATTTTTTTTATGGTTTAGCCTCTGAACTAATATAATTATGTAGCTGAAACTCTATGAATATGTCAGACATGAAGCTAGTGAGGAAGACTACATTCTCAATTCTCGAGCCAGTGATCCTCAGTGATGCCAGCATTAAAAAATTTTTAAATAGCTCTGCCGGCAAATGGAAATTTCTCAAGATATTTGCACTAATTGATGTTTATAATGGCTGGCTATGGAACTAATCAATGATTTTAGACAATCTATAATCGTTTTTGTTGATTTTAGCGAATTAAATATACATTTGCAGCAGAATTTTGTTAAAGATAATGTCGCGTTTGTGTTTTTGCTGTCATATTTACCAATGACAGTCATAATCATCAGGCAATTTGGTTCTCAGTGTAGAAACTTCCTAGCATTAAAAAGTGTGTCCACATGCAAGGTTGAAGGCTGTTATTAATTATTAATTGTTTGCTCAGTAACTGTTTGTTCATATTGATTGTGAAGAGCAGATAATGGCTGATGGCGTATCTGACAGTGACATGCTGATGGTGCTCTCTCATTGATTAGTCTATTTTTTAGTTTGTGTGTTCAATAAACAGAAGCAATTAATCTTTTAACCCTTTAACTCTCATATCAGCCAAAAATGGCTTCTGCAGTGCTTTTCAGAAATGTCCATTTGCAGCCCAAGAGAGGACTATTTTTGAAAATTTACCATTAGAATGGCCGGCTCGATAAGCGAGCCAGTCATTCCAGTGGTAAATTTTCAAAAATAGTCTTGTCTTGGTATGCAAATAGACATTTTCTATGAGAAAACTGAATTTTTTAAAAACAAATTCAAGGGTAACAGGGTTAATCCTAACAGTCCAGAAAAGACACAGTTTTTAATATGTTCTACAGAATATTCTGTTCAATATTTTGAAGCCAATTTGATTGAGAGCTATTGCTGCCTGTGGCACCAAAAATATTCCAGTCAAATTGCTTTCAAAATATATAACGCTTTCCGGTATAGGTGTTAACATTAACCACTTAACACTCATATCAGCCAAAAACGGCTTCTGCAGTGGTCTTGAGAAATATGCATTTGCAGACCAAGAGAAGACTATTTTTGAAAATTTACTACTGGGATGACTGGCTCGATAACTGAGCCAATCATTCCATTGGTAAATTTTCAAAAACAGTCTTCTCTTGCTCTGCTTGGTCATTTTTGTCTCGCCTGCGAAGCATCATCGAGACATAGGTATTACTTTTCCGGCGGCAACGGCGGCGTAAACTTTTAAGTTAAGTTTATATCTCAGCAATTCCTGATCCAATTGGAACCAAACTTGGGTGCATGGTAATATACATCAAAAGGAAGCAGCCTGCTGATAAAAAGGCCATGAGGTCAAAGTTACAGGGATCAAAGGTTACAGTATAATCTTTGTTAATATTTTACGTTAAGTTTTTGCGTTAAACAAAAGTTAGTGTCTTATATCTCAACAATGCCTGATCCAATTGGAACCAAAGTTGGGTACATGGTGATTTACATTTAACGGAAGAAGCATGCTGATGCAGGCATCATGAGGTCAAGGTTATGGGGGTCAAATGTCATGGTATAATCTTTGTTAATATTTTATGTTAAGTTTTTGCGTTAAACAAAAGTTATTGCCGTATATCCCAGCAATGCCTGACCCAATTGGAACCAAACTTGGGTACATGGTGATATACATTGAATGGAAGCAGCCCATCGATAAAGCGGTCATGACGTCAAGGTTATGGGGTCAAAGGTCTCAGTATAATCTGGATGATAACTCTTTTAACGTTTATCGGATCGTTTTGAAACTTCATGGTGTGGTTGGACTAGGACTGGGGAAGAAACCTATTGAAATTGATGATGGTCCGAAATCCAAGATGGCCGCCAGCCACCGGTAGCCGTCTTGAAAATTAGTTTCCAGATGATAACTTACCGTTTATCGGATCCCATTGAAACTTCATAGGGTGGTGGGGCTAGGTCTGCGGAAGAAACCTATCAAAATCGATGATGATCCGAAATCCACCGGCGACCATCTTGAAAATTGGTTTCCAGATGATAACTACGCTACCGTTTATCGGATTGCTTGGGACCTTCATAGAGTGGGTGGACTTGATCTAAGGAAGAAACCTATCGAGATTGACAATGATACGAACTCCAAGATAGCTGCCAGCCACCGGTGGCCATCTTGAAAATTGGTTTCCAAATGATAACTCCGTTACCGTTTATCGGATCCCTTTGAAACTTCATAGGGTAGTTGGACTAGGTGTGGAGAAGAAATCTATCGAAATTGACGATGATCCGAACTCCAAGATGGCCGCCAGCCATGAGCTGCCATCGTGAAAGTTGGTTTCTGGATTTCATTTATTGGATCACTTCCTACGGTCGTTGGAATATGTCTGGTGAAGAAACTTATCAAAATTTACGATAATCCGAAATCTAATATGGCCACCAGTCAGCGGCAGCCATTTTGAAAATTGGTTTCCGGATGATACGTCCTTGACCGTTTAACGGATCGCTTTGACACTTCATAAGGATGACTGGTCTTAAAAAAGCAAAAAGAATCCTCATAGTTAGCGTTATCTCCACCAGATGTCAAGATTCATGTTTGCCTAGCAACCACATTTCTGGTTTCCTTAATTTGAGACTATATGTAAAATGACTAATTGCTATTGACCTGTTCATCCATATGTGGTATTGACTGTCGCCACCATGTTGCTGTATAGATTTCAATAGATGTCTTGTATTTGTATATAGCCATTTCAAAATTGGTTTAGATGTGTGACAATGCAGGCAGCCATGTTGAATAACGGTTTCCGTTGGATATATACTCTCCATCAGGGTTTCTCATAAGGGTCCTTTTGAGGGTATTGACCACCAAAACGTAACCTGGGGCCCCCAAAAGTTGTGGTAGTGGGTTCCATAGGACCCCTGAAAATCTTGTATACGTGTTAAATGGTAATTAGTTTTATAGTGGTTTGCACAAACATACCCACTAAATCTATCATTGAACCCCCATAATTCATAGCTTTTAGGCTATGGTACTCTCTAATTTTAGCATAGATGAGAAAAACTGAATGGAAATACCAAATTTCAGTTCCTGGGACCCCAAGATTTGAGGTTGGGACATGTGGGATCCCTGGGACCTCTAAAATTTAGTTGCCGTGAGAAACACTGCTCTCCATATCTTCAACACTTTGGATATCCATTAGGTGTAGTGTACATGAGGAGGATCGCTCATATCAACCAAAGACGGCTTCTGCAGTGTTCTTGAGAAATGTCCATTTGGAGACCAAGAGAAGACTATTTTTGAAAGTTTACAACTGGAATGGCTGGCTCGATAACTGATCCAGTCATTCCAGTGATAAATTTTCAAAAATAGTCTTCTCTTGGTCTGCAAAGGGACATTTTCTATAAGTAAATTGAAATTTTCTTGAACAAATTTAAGGCGTTATAGGGATCCATTTCTAGCTTAACATGTTGAATTAATTTTGAAACCTGTGTTTCCAGAATCTAAATTTGTAGTTAACTATATTTTGAATATTTTGAAACTAATTTGACTGGGCACTGTTGCTGCTACAGCTCAGAGTCAAATTAGATTCAAAATGTTCAACAGAATGTTTATTAAATAGTAGACATACAATTTGTACCTCTTAAAAGACTATTAACCGTTTAATTTACTTATTGAATTAACCAATTAGAGAAAGGTATTTTTGAAAATTTACCACTGGAATGGCTGGCTCAGTTACCGAGCCAGTCATTTCAGTGGTAATATTTCAAAAATACTCTTCGCTTGGCCTGCAAATGGACATTCCTCAAGACCACTGCAGAGGCCGGTTTGGGCCAGTTTCATCATAAAAGGGTTAAACGTTTATGAAAGACTAAATCATGTCATTCATGACATAATTGAGTATGACGTCAGCCTATTTCGCTGGAAATTTAGATGGCAAAGCATGGGTGAAACTTAGCTAGAGATGGGTGAAACTTAGCTAGAGATGGGTGAAACTTAGCTAGAGATGGGTGAAACTTAGCTAGAGATGGGTGTGGCATAGCTAAAACTTCATCCCTCCATTGCCCTGTTTTCAAAATCTCAAATCACTACCAGACAATTTCAAGCTCAAATTCAACCTATGCCAATACTGATTGTTATACAAAAACTGTTTCGCTCTCCTTTAAGTGATTTCCATTTGGTCAAATGGAATATATGCTTTAATAATGAATGCTTGTGATGTTTCGCAATCTGTAATATAGTGGATGATAAAATCTTGTTTTCTTGTTTATTGTTTCAGCAGGTGGCTGTATCTTGAATAATATATGATCACTGAATTCTCGCCGTTTTCAGTCTGAACTCACTTATGCTTAGAGTTTGACGTACAATATATTGCACTTATATTATCAAAGCTGCTGAAAAGATTTTAGTTAGCATTGATCATGATTTAGTCAGACTATTTTCTAAATAATCAATGCAGATAAATCTATAATTATAGCCATTTGTGAGTTTCCCTTTCGTGATACTGTATCATTTGGGTAAGCTTATTGAAATTGATGTGTCAATGCACTACCAGTACTAGTGAGGAGTTCTTGACAGGGTTTTTATGTGTGTCTTACAGGGCTGAGATCAGTAGTTTATCACTGGATTTTAATGGCATCTGTTAATTTTGTTCAAATCAATTAACATTCCTTCAGTTGGTAATCATGTGTACCAAGCATTCAGTTTTATTTCCCCAAAAATGGTTTAAACGCCCCTGGCTGCTAAATTCTTGCAGATGACATGTAGAGGGTTATACTTCTGGACATGTTAAATAATTTGAAAACAATTTGAGTAAAGGTTGCTTGTGTCTAAGCCACCAACAACTTTCAGTCAAATAGTTTTCAAAATATCCAGTAAGTCGAGAGTTTTTAGCTCACCTGGCCTTTTCAGGCCAAGTGAGCTTATGCCATGGCGACCATCAGTTGTCCGTCCATCCATCGTCTGTCTTCCATCAACCTTTCCTTCAAGCGAATACTTCTCAAAAACCACTGGGCCGATTTGAAGTATATTTGGAAGGAGTTTGTTCAAACGAAGCCAATCGGCCAATTTGGATGGTGGCCATCTTGGGTTTGGCCTATTTTGAGAAATGTCTTTAAAAAACTTCTCCGAGACCGCTTGGAGCATCGATTCAAAACTCATGAAATATGATCTAGGGGAACTGAACCAAGTTTGTTCAAGGAACCTTGATTCGCCAAATAGTTTGGTGGCCATCTTGGATGACCTCTTTTTCGCGAAAATGACTTCTCCACAACCGCTAAACGGATCGAGTCAAAATTTGGCAGATATGATGAGGGACTAAAGGCCATTAAAGTCTCTTCAAGGGAAGTTGATAAGTAAAAATACATGGCTGCCATGGATCAACCAAAATGTAGTGTGTTGGGTGGCTAATATTGGATATTTTTATTTGATGGCCTTTGAAGCTGAAATTGGTGTTATATAGGTTATTACGTATTCTGATTTAAAATTTGCAATTTTCGAAACCGTCGGACAAGGGGTTTGTCGGCCAAAAACTCCCATACTAATGCAATGGGAAATTTAAAATGTCTTATCGAGAGCCACTGGGCCTATTTCAAGTATATTTGACAGGAAGCATCCTTAGGGAATAAGGATACAAATTTGTTCAAAGGCACATGATAGGCCAATTTGGCCCGTTGCCATATTGGATTTTGGCCGACTTTTAGAAACGTCTTTAAAAATCTTCTCTGAAACCACTTGGGGAATCGATGCAAACCTCATGAAATATGATCTAGGGAAAGAGCTGAACCACGTTTGTTCGAGGGAACTTAATTTTCCAAATGGTTCGACGGCCATCTTGGATGACCTAGTTTTTGCGTAAATGATGTCTCCAGAACTGCTAAGCGGATTGGGGCGGAATTTGGCAGATATGATTAGGGCCGAAATGACATTAAACTCTGTCCATGGAAAGTTGATACGTCAAAAAAGCATGTCCACCATGAATCAATCAAAATATAGCATTTTTGGCGGACATCTTGTATTTTCTGCAAATTTCTGAGAAAAAAAAAAATAAATAAAAAGACTTACTTATTAACCACTGGGCCAATTTTAATAAAACTTGGCTAAACTTTCTTCGCAGAAATTTGATTGGTAAGTTTTTCCAGTGGTCATCTCATTTTGTTCCCTTGTGCCAGTGGCCTAAAATTCCAGGTGAACGATACAGGCCCGTTGGGCCTCATGTTTTCCCATGCAAATTATTGTCTAGTGGCTTATAGCAGCGAGACAGTTAACCTTTTAACCCTTAAATTTGTTCAAGAAAATTTAAATTTTCTTAAAGACAAGACCAAAGCTATTTTTCAAAATTTGCCACTAGAATGACTGGCTCTGTTATCGAGCCAGTCATTCCAGTGTTACATTTTCATAAATAATCTCTTGGTCTGCAAATTAACATTTCCCATGGCTTTTTATGCCTGGCTTATTAGTGTTAAAGGGTTAGATAAGATACATATACAGTGTCCTGAGGCATTTTTTTCATTATCAAAAGCTAGCTAAAATTGCTGGTGTTGGTTGAATAATGGTTGGTGCAAATCACCTTTATATGTAAGCACTCCAGCAATTTTGTGCAGGGAAGTAAAGGATGCCTTCCAGATACAATATTATTAACTTTTGCTCTTCAACAGTTTTCATTCTGTTGTCACAGAAATCTGTTCCCACGTGTGTACCTATTGTACATTTGAAAGCTGGTGATTATTTTGAAAGCAATTTGATACAAAGCTAATAATAGGCAGCAACAGCTTTCAGTAAAATGGCTATCAAAAACATGGTTAAGCGTTACATCATGCCCTAAATATCATCTACACCATAATAGAATGATATGTGTTAATGCGGCCTGAGTGGCTATTCACTGGTGAGGCGATATACACGCCTATTAGCCATCTTCTGTGATGATGGTGATGTTGGTGTGCTCAAAGCGTTCATGTACTGACTGTCTGGAACATTTGTTGCCCATGTTTTAAGAGGATGAGAGACTTACAGAAGATCAATAGAAATGGCTCAGTGTCATTGATGTGTACCCAGGAGCTAGATAATGCACCAGGATGAGCACCAGCTTATCATTTGATTACATGTCTTGTTCAATGACTGGTTGAGGATTGTGTCTGAAGTCTGTGAGCATCCACTCGCACATGCATGCATAAAAGTACATGTCAATTGAAGCGGATTACAATTTTGTCACATACAGTACAGCTTTACAAAGACAAACTAAAAACATACTGTTGAATATTTTGAACATAATTGGATTGGAAGACATTGATACCAAAATATTCAACAGAAAGATTTTGTAACATAGTGTTCAAAATTGTTTTGTTTTGGAAACTTTTTGACAACTTATTTCTGAGTTATTCTGCAAGTAGTTGCCAATGCTGTAAAGCATTTATTGTGGGGTTTTGATAGCGGTTTAACCGTATACAAACACTTAGTTACCGCATCATCTACATGTACATTCAATCATTTCTGAAAATATTTAATTTCTTTTACCATTTAAAGGAAATCTCATCCTATCTTATACTAACCATTCATGTCATAGAATTTGCCACCCATAGTACATCCCTGACATTTATCATCTTATCATGTGGAAAACGAAAGGTATTCAAGCTAAATGTTGATACATTTCTACAGCCAGTATGATGGCTGTCATGATTTACTTTTCAACTATTCAGAAATAAACTAGCGTGCCCACCTCAGTATATACGCTCGGTCATAGAGGTGCCAGCTAGTTTGGCAATTTCGTATAAAGCAATCATACAGGTAAGCTGTTGAATATTTTGAAACTAATTTGACTCGAAGTTGTTGCTTCCATAGGCAGCTATAACTTCCAAACAAATTAGTTTGAAAATATTCAACGGGATGAATATTACATAATAAAGAATGTAATGCATTGGCACTTGCATGACATCACACTCTATCGCTTGGTGAGACAAAATGGTGGCAATCATTATTCAACGTTTACGCGATTATACAAAGATAATTGTTATACAGAAACGGGAATGTGACGGGATATGAATGATATGGAATCTATAAACCATAATCTATCAGTGCGCACTGCAACATGTGAGATGAGATTAGCATTCCTTTTAACCCTTTAACCCCCGAATTTGTTCCAACAGATTTAAATTTTCTCATAGAAAATGTCCATTTGCAGACCACGAAAAGACTGTTTTTGAAAATTAACCACCGGAATGGCTGGCTTGGTTATCGAGCCAGTCACTCCAGTGGTAAATTTTCAAAAATTGTCTTCTCTTGGTATGCAAATGGACATTTCTCAAGACCACTGCAGAAGCCATTTTTGGCTGATGTGAGGGCTAAAGGGTTAATGGTCAAGATTTGCCAAGAAAATTAGGGTTTTTACTTGATATTGAATGTTCATTTTCATGGGTATTGAATGCTCATTTTCATGGGTATTGAATGTTCATTTTCATGGGTATTGAATGCTCATTTTCATGGGTATTGAATGCTCATTTTCATGGGTATTGAATGCTCATTTTCATGGGTATTGAATGTTCATTTTCATGGGTATTGAATGTTCATTTTCATGGGTATTGAATGCTCATTTTCATGGGTATTGAATGTTCATTTTCATGGTTATTGAATGTTCATTTTCATGGGTATTGAATGCTCATTTTCATGGGTATTGAATGCTCATTTTCATGGATATTGAATGCTCATTTTCATGGGTATTGAATGCTCATTTTCATGGATATTGAATGCTCATTTTCATGGGTATTGAATGCTCATTTTCATGGGTATTGAATGCTCATTTTCATGGGTATTGAATGCTCATTTTCATGGGTATTGAATGCTCATTTTCATGGGTATTGAATGCTCATTTTCATGGGTATTGAATGCTCATTTTCATGGGTATTGAATGCTCATTTTCATGGGTATTGAATGCTCATTTTCATGGGTATTGAATGCTCATTTTCATGGGTATTGAATGCTCATTTTCATGGGTATTGAATGCTCATTTTCATGGGTATTGAATGCTCATTTTCATGGGTATTGAGTACTCATTTTCATGGGTATTGAATGCTCATTTTCATGGGTATTGAATGCTCATTTTCATGGGTATTGAATGCTCATTTTCATGGCAAGAGAAGACTATCTTTGAAGTTTTACCTAACTGGAATGACTGGCTGAGGGTTATCGAAGGTCTGCAATATTTGATCACTTGTTATTACCTCAGACAAAAACAATGTTCAGTAAAATGTTTTTAAAATGATCTGCAAGATATTATCTTGCATGTATAGCGTTGCAATTCTATGTATAGATACATGTAGAATGCAATGTGGTTCCAGCTAGATTATGTCACAGAGGCTTTTTGCTAAGCATCCAACTAACATGTCCTCAAGCAGATGATGGCTTTTCCATCTGGTGATTAGATTTCTGAGGATCAAGATCAGCATTGCTGAAAGAGATATAAACTTGATTTTTCAAATGAGATGAGATGAAAACCTGAAATTGATATATCAAAGGGATGTTTTGTACATTTAAGAGAAAAAGGGCAGGCTGCTGTAAGACACACATGATTTAACTTTTTACTGGAAAAGGATAAACAGGGCACTTTTAGCTGAAGAATTAGGGTTTAATTTGTCGTAAAATTCAAATAAATTGTGTTTACTGGCATGGTGCTCCAAAATTAGGACATGGTGGAGTGCCCTTCTAACAGATTTAAGGTAGAACACTGCATTATTGTCTTTGTCCATGTGATAAAACATGTCTTAACACTTTAACCCTTGAATTTGTTGAAACAAATTTCAATTTTCTCATTGAAAATGTCCATTAATTGCAGACCATGAGAAGACTGGGGTTTTTTTCAATTTACCACTGGAATGAATGGCTCGGTTATCGAGCCAGTCATTCCAGTGGTAAATTTTCAAAAATAGTCTTCTCTCGGTCTGCAAATGGAGCTTTCTCAAGACCCCTGCAGAAGCTGTTTTTGGCTGATATGAGTGTTAAAGGGTTAAGTGACCAGCTTCAGTGAAGTTAGAAAGAATTAGATATTAATCATACGCAGGTGGTAATGTGTATTATATGTATTGTTTATCATTTGCACCTTAAATGAATGGACACAGGAATTAAACTATAGAAGAAAACTGAATATTTTGTGAATAAATACGTCATTAACCCTTACCACACTGGTGTTCATTTTTCAACAAATTTGGTGGGAGATGGTGCCGTCGTAGACAGCAACATCTTCCACCAAAATTATTGAAAAATGTACACCAGTTACTTTGACATTGACACAATAAAAGATAGAATATTGGCATCAGAGTGGTAAGGGTAATGAGAATGGCACAAAGAAAACCCAAATGTTTGTCCGAGCTCAAACCATTATGATGCACGGACAATCACAGATATTCCCAATTACAGACCAAGAGAAGACTTAGTTCTGAAAATTTACCACTGGAAATGACTGGCTCGATAACCAATCTACTAATTCCACTGGTAATTTAAATCTTCGAAAATAGTTTTCTCTTAGTCTGCAAATGGACATTTTCTTGGAAGGAAAATAAACAAATTTTTGTTAAACTGTTAAAATGAAGTGGATGTGCCATTGACTGAATAGCATTTGACAGAAATTACTTTCTGTATTCAGCGTTGTGGGGGGGTGGGGAGTTTCACTGCCCCTACAAAGAAATCAGTCCTTTGTAAGTCCCTTTTCAAGTATCCCAAGGAGTAGAAAAAGAGTCCCTTTTCCTCCCGGACTTAAAAGGGACTCCTTCAGAGTCCATTTTCAGTACTCAATTTATTATTGCTTGAGCATGTGACTAAGCGTTCGAGGTTGCGGGAGCATGCTTAGCATGTGGTTAAGCACACACGAGCACCAAATTAAGCATGTGCAAGGTCAGCACACTGTTAAGCGTGCGCGATGTTGCGGGAGCACACAATTAAGCATGTGCTAGGAGCATGTGGTTAAACAAATGTTATGGTTGCGCAAACTTAAACACTGTGGGCTTGTGGAAAGCTTGCGCAAACCAACGCAGCAAGCTATCGGCAAAATATGCCTATGTATCCGGCTTAATAGATATCTAACCCATTGATTAGCTACTGTCCATACTTAATTATAACATTCAATCTGAAAACTATCAGTCATATCGCTCTGGTCACAATTCTGCGCATATTAAGCAGTCGTATGAGTCCATTTCTCACTAGATTAAAAAAACAAATGCCAATCATTCCAATTGCAGGTGAAGAGAAGACTATTTTTGAAATTTTACATGTAAAATGACTGGCGTGGTTATTGGGCCAGGAATTCAAGTGATAATGTTTCGAAAATAATCCTCCGCCTGGTACTTGACTACCGTATTTCGCCCATTTAAAACCTAGGCTTCTATTATGAGAAGAGGTGTTCAATTTCCAAAGCAACATCTCTGAGAAAGGGGGTGGGCTTATATTAAAGAGTTTTCCCAAAAATATTTACTAAAAATTTTACCACCAAAATTGAACTCAATTTTCCGATAGAAAAATCTCACAGCCTTACGATTATGTTTAATGTATGCGTCAAAAAGATTATTGCGGAAGTGAAATTATTAAGTTGGAGCACCTAAATATTGTGTATCCTTTAATAAAAATCATTTATTACTTAAAATTCATCTTGAATTTGAGATAAAATGCAGTCGTAAAAAGATGTAAATCACGTAATTCGCCTCCAATCGCAAAAGATCTTTATAAATTTAGAGCGAGTACTCGGATATAAATATTCTGGACTCGGAATCGGAACTCAGAATTGCTATATATTACCATTGCGTGATAGGAACTGATTATTGTACTTTATGTCTGATCGGAATATTATGGTTATACCCGTTTGATAACAAACCCCCGTTATCGTATTAGATCTTGCAAGAACACCGCGCCTCAAAACGCAAAAGAGCCCGCGGCTCGCCAACATAAGAGGCGGTCTTATCTCATTTTAATTCTCAGACTTTTAAGCAATTTTTGTGGTACGTCTTCATTCTGTTTTGGATCATTTCATATTGGTCGGCATTACAAAATTAATGCACAATACGAGACTGCTTGGTCACCGCTTGGTTGGTACATAAATTTAGTCTTAAAATATTTTTTTATATGGAAGGTATTTATCATGCTAAACTGTTTAATGTGTATTTTTACTACAAAATTGTGGCATAAACTTTATTATATCCTGAACGTACGTGGCCTACTATTGTTAGTAGTAGTTTAATAGGTGGCCGCGATTTACAAATCTGAAGCCTGTTGATTTCTAGGTGTCCGTGAATGTATCGGGGCAGCGATCGACGTAAAGTAGAGCGATCTCGTGACATGTTTGTTATTATTATACATGCTATTCTTACAAATTTGTTCTTAAAATTATTTTTCCCTGATACAAATTGCTGAGTTAGGGGGTAGTCTTCTAATACAGAGTTTTACAGTTTTGAAACTTATGAAATCATTGTAACTCATATGTCAAAGTAAGGGGGTCTGCTTCCATTAGAGCATGGCCTTCAATTAGGCAAAATACTGTAAGCAAAAATTTCAATTTTGACCAAATTTGACCATTTGAAAATTATTAAGCAGTACATGATATAATTACAACTTGAATGATCATTTTCAAAATGATATGACTAAAAGTTGATGTGTGAGGCAAATTCACAGCTATCTGGACATGGAGGATGAAATGTGTCATCTATCAGATGACATATTCATATGTACATGTATTTATGGTAATTATCTGCAATATATGAGATATATATATATATAAATTCCTTCGAATGTTGGAATATTGATTGCATTTTGCGATGTTCATTCAACAGTTCAGGGTTATTATTTTAAAACCCTTTAGCACTCACGTGAGACAAAAATTGCTTCTGCAATGGTCTTGAGAAATGTTCATTTGTGGGCCATTAAAAGACTATTTTTGAAAATTTACCACTGGAATGCCTGGCTCCATGACAGAGCCAGTCATTCCAGTTATAAATTCTCAAAAATAATCTTATCGTGGTCTGCAAATAGACATTTTCTATGCGAAGATTGGAATTTTTAAAAGCAAATTTGAGGATTAAAGGCTTAAGTTGCCATGTTTATATACTTCCATTTATATTATATATATATATATATATATATATATATATATATATATATATATATATATATATATATATATGAAAGAACATATATATATATATGAAAGAACATATATACAGTAAACATGCCAACTTATAAATAGCTTTCATTCAGGAATTGCTGCTTTCATCCTACGTAACAAGCATTCCATCTATGATCCATTGTACGTTGTCATGCACTAATTCTGCATTCATCCTCCCACACTAATTTCCTGTTTGAAAACTGAAATCATTGAAATGAATTGGACGGAAAATGTTTGTGGTCAAGAGCAGCAATAACTTTCAGTCAAATTGTTTAAAAAATTTCCAACACTTTTCAGTAATTATTTACTTCCCATGAAATAAGTCCTAGGAATAAGAAGAAAGCGTGTTAAAAATATTGATTGATTTGCATAATAGGATGTTTTACTGGCCTGACAGCAGAGAGAATGTACTTATTCATTCATAAATGTATTTTCTGGATCAAATGTTCATGATTCGCCACATATTAGAAGCTTATTATCACTGGAATAGGTTACATGTTGAGTTACGCTCAATGGTCACTGTTGTCTAGACAACATAAGCACAGGTTATTGATTTTGCAGACACTGACACAATGTCCGGGCTTATGTGATTGTAAAGAAAAGGCTCTAATTTCTCATTTTCTCTCTTTTACAGGAACAAGAAAGTTATTACCCATCACCCTCCGGCAGCTGGTCGCCGTGGCGATAGTCCATCTTTTGATGAAGTGGCTGATGACAGATTTGCCTCGTCAGCGCTGTGTCACAGGACGAGGCAGGCCCTACCTCATCACATAAAAGACAAGACTACGACTGCAACAGTTGATAATAATAGCTATAATCGTGACTGGATCAGGTCTTTAGCAGGCAGAGGTATAAATACTAGCCAGCATCATCATGCTTGTCACTGTGTTGGACCAGGTGATATAGTGTGTACCACTAAGCGACCAGGAGAAGAAACTCCATATTATAGCGAGAATAATGTGTGTGAAAATAATGATGATGACACAGTGAACACAGATTCAGGATTCTGTCAGGAATACTATTCCAAAGACATAGCCATGGATTCAAGTATTAGCAACTTAAGTAAAGGTCGTCGCTATCAGTTTGCACATTCATGTTCTCATTCCAGTAAGCATAACCATTCATCGTTATGTCGATTGTCATCCGCATCGTTCATAAGTTCATCGGCATCTATGAATGTCAGTGTGGATAGCCAAGATGAGCCATTGTCAGTCGAGGATCGCTTAATGCCCCCTCAATCAGCTTATGGACCGTTATCTTCAGGTTCATCAACAGGTGCTAGTCCACAAATACACCGTGCTCATTCACCTCTCCCACGCCCACGTAGCCCGTACTGCGCTGCGTTATTGGCACAGAGTAACTCGCCACATGGCCAAAGCTGTGAAGAGGACATGCTGGAAGAGGTTGTATCACGGCGACAAAAGAAATCTGTTCATCGTTCGCAATCTGATCTCAGCTCCAGAAAGCATGGTATACATACAGAATTGTTAGAAAGCCGATCAACACGAGCAGGTTCAGACCTTGAACGTTTCTTCAACCAGATGGGCCTTGAGAAGGATGTACTCGATCCCATGTTGCGTCAGCAGTCAACACGAAGCTATTCATCAGATGTGGATTGCCAAGAAAGCATTAGCGCTATTGACACTCCTGATGCACGTAGTATATGCAGTGGTCTCACCTGCAGTGACAGAGCAGTTGGTCTAACAGTGGAAGCTGTTGCTGTAGAGCCACGGGCTCCGGATAAAGTATTAATGCCAGCACCAGTACAAGTCACAACGCAAGTTTCAGCACCAGTACCTGCGCCGGCGACCCCTGTGCAGTCCTCAGTCGTGGAACGTAACGCTCGCATCATTAAATGGCTTTGTAGCGTTAGAAGAGCCCGGTCACAACTATCCCAACAGTCATCACAATCAGTATCAATTACAGGTACAGTACATTCATTCTTAAGTCCTGGTACAATTCTGTGACCTGTTTATATATTCATTCTAATTCATTTAGATTCTTATGTACATGTGTATTATAATTATGCAAGTTAATGCATTTTTATAATGGATATCAAAAAATTCTAATTCTTTCAACCCTTTATTGACTTATATTTCGTCAATAATATCTTTTTAATTTCTCACTGGAATGACTGGCTCAGTTGTCATTCCAGTGATAACTTTTCAAAAATAGTCTTCTCTTGGCCTACAAATAGACATTCCTCAAGACCATTGCAATGCAGAGGACTGTTTTGCTATCTTCGCCATGAAAGGGTTAATAGGCAAGATTCTTAAAGAAAATCAAACTTTTTTAATGTATGTAATTTGAGGTATTGAAAGGGTTAATATTGAATGCTGTTGTTCTGGCGGGTGGGGGGGGGGGGCACCCTCTCACACTATGCACATTTTTATTCCCAAAAATACAGGATATTATGAATAGGCCACTGACCAGATCGCACCCCAGCTCATGCACACAATTTGCCATTTGTTACGGTTAATATTTTAACAATTAGAATAATTTTATTCTGACCAAAGTAACCCTGAAATATTAATATCACAATCATAAAACAAACTTATTTAGCTAAGATTAGCCCACCTTTTGAACTCTTAAATAGTTTGACACAAATTGAACTGGAAAATGTTGCTGCCTTAGGAAAAAACAGATTCCAGACTATTTAGTTTCATAATATTTAACAAAATCGTGTACATGTACATGTATGTGATTTGTAGATTTTCAGTTGAAGTGCCAGAATTTCAATTTCAACGTAAGTGTTCATACAGGTTAGCTGTTGAATATTTCAAAACATTTTATTTGACAGGAAGTTGTTGCTACCATAGGCAGTAACAGCTCCCAATCAAATTAGCTTCAAAATATTCAACAGTATTGTAGTTACTTTTTCATATGTCACCTTTCGGGTTTGAACTGTTAAAATATTGGCTAAAATAGTTCAGGATTGGCTAAAAAAAAATTTTTGCTAGCTACAGTTTTGGGTAATACTTTGGAAATGGCATGTCTGTCCCTGCAAATGTAACTGCACTGTGCTATGATACATCATATAAGGTAATGGAGGGATGTTCGCTGACCTCACAACCAAAATGCTCAGTCATGAAAATCAAAAAGTCTCACGAAACTGTATGAATTGAATGTCTTGATGAATTCACAATTTGATAAACATTCTGGTGAATATTTTGAAACTAATTTGACTGTGCGCCGTTGCTGCCCAGTCAAATTACTTTCAAAATTTTCAACGTCTTCCCTGTATATAGTTACCTTGAAATTTAGATTCTTGGTTTCAAATCGATGCTAGCACGCATAAAGGGTGAGTTAATCTTAGCAGAATAGAGGAATCCAGTTTTAGCTATGCCCTGCCTATCGCTAGTTAAGCTCCACCCACGCTTTGCGTGTGTTGGGAAACGATCGCTTCCTGCACTCTGAGTCTCAATTTCCATAAAACTATGCAGTTAAGCTGTTGAATATTTTGAAACCAAATTGATTCAGTGCTGTTGCTGCCTATGGTAACAACAGTGCCCAGTCAAATTAGTTTCAAAATAATTGACAGAATTTTTATTAAATAGTAAAGACGTACAATTCGTACAACAATGCATAGTCTGTCATCAATTAAGCATTTGTGATGAACTTATCTACGTCATTCATGATGTTATTGATTATGACATCATCCTACACGTCACATAGTTGATTATGATGTCATATGATTGATAAATAAACTGGAAAGATCCATTTATGGACAGGCCGTCGATGTGCTTCCAGAGAACTGCACTGATGCATGTGCCTTAATTTCCGCATTATGAATTAACTATTATTGTGCAGCACATGTGTCACGAAGAACGGAAGTGTATTTCTGATCGTGTCGTGAGCTTCATGCAAAATTCATATAATGCCATGAATTGATTGCATTGTCGGGTATTACATTATCATGTCCAGAGATTCTGCCCTTCAGCGACAAATCCAGGCAAACTTTTTACCTAAGAAAACTGTATGCAGAGGCAGGTGTAATTGAATGAATCAAATTCCAGTTGCCATATAAATTTGGACAAGAAAGAAAATTTCTTAGCATACAGGAGATTGCGCAAAATCTGTTAGTATTTATACTTTCTAGGATTGGAATAGCTCCAGTAAAATAGATGGAGGATTCCAGTTTCACAGTCAATCATATGATGTCATAATTAACTATATGACGTGTAGGATGACATAATCAATTATGTCATGAATGATGTAGCTAAGTTCATCATGAACGGTTAATTGATTACAGACTAAATGTTGTATATGTCTTTACTACTTAATAAACATGCTGTTGATTATTTTGAAACTGATTTGACTGTGTAGCAGCAACAGAGCCCAGTCAAATTAGTTTCAAAATATTCAACATCTTACCTGTATAGTTTTCTGGAAATTGAGTCGTGGAGTTCAGGGATTGATCGATCCCAACATGGTCGAAGTGTGGGTGGGGCTTAGCTAAAACTGTATTCCTCCATTGAATTTCAGTGAAAATCATAATCATGAAAATTATTACCCACAATAATAATAAAAACATGCAGAAACGTTTGTTATATCATCATTCAGGCCAATAGATACATTCTTATTAAACTGTGAGAGGTGGATTGCTGATTGTTTTGATTGGAAGCTCTACTTGCTTTCTAAGACACCAACAGCTTCCGTTTTAGAATACTCAATTTTTCACCTTTGAAATAGAAATCACTAAGCCAGCAGTTGATGAATCTAATCTGGCAGTCAAGTATATGATGTCTTAATCAATTATATCATACATATGCTGATGTCACAATCAAAATGTCTAATGAATGGCATAACTATATAGGTCTGTCATGAATATTGAATAGTCCGTGAGTTGTATGAATTGTATGTCTTTACTATTTAATAGACAATCTGTTGAATGTTTTGAAGGTTAATTAGACTGGGCGCTATCTGTTGCTGGCATATTCAGCAACAGCAACCAGTCAAATTAGTTTCAAAATATCGAACAGCAACAGCTCACCTTGAAATTGGGATTCTGTGAAATTCTATAAATTGATCCCAACATGCACAAAGCCTGGATGGAGCTTAGCTAGAAATAGGCGCGGCATAGCTAGAAATGGATCCCAATAACAGCACCATCTCCTACCAAATGTGTTAAAAAATGAACACCAGTTCAGCCATTAATTTAATTTGAAAATTTAAATGATACGGGTTAAAACAAACACCAGACTGGTAAGGGTTAAAACAATTAGTTAACCCTTTAACACTTTTATCAACCAAAAATAGCTTCTGCAGTGGTCTTGAAAAATGTCCATTTTCAGACCCAGAGAAGACTATTGTTTGAAACTCTATCACTGGAATGACTGGCTCGATAACCGAGTCAGTCATTCCAGTGGTAAATTTTCAAAAATAGTCTTCCCTGGGTCTGCAAATGGACATTTTCTTTGAGAAAATTAAGATTTTCTTGAACAAATTAAAAGGTTAAAGGGTTAAACATGTAAGCAAGCCATCTTGTTAATAAGGAAAAATTAGTTACCTCTCCGGGATGTAGACATTGTTTGAGTGTAGCTTTCGTGACCATCTCGGTCACTTCTTCAGCACTAACTGATGGTCGTTGGCAACGTCACTCTGGTTAGTTCTTGTGGAGTCACGTGACAGCATGGACTGGTAGACTGCTGGTATACGGTAGACCTCATCTCTGTTCATGGTTGGTTGATGCTTGTAGATTTCTATGGCCTCTTTAACCTTCCGTTTGAATAAGTTGGTCTCAATGTTGATGACCGAGGCACTGCTGGCGGGAATGACATGGCCAGTGGATTCTGTTCTGCCACAGCTGAGTTGGAATTGATTTTAAGATGTTTTTTGACTCTGGTGCTGAGAGGCCTTTTGGTTTCGCCTATGTATGTCCCCTCACATTGGTCACATTCGATCTTGTAGATGACGCCAGAGCGTCCATCTGTGGTCAGTTTATCTTTGGGTCTTACTAGTTGTGATCTTAAAGTGTTGACGGGATTGTGGTAGGTTTTGATGTGGTGTTGTCTGAAGAGTCTGCCAAGGTGTTCTGATAGGCCCTGGATGTACGGAAGTCTGACTAGTGGAAGTTTTTCGACATCTGGAGGTTTATTACGAAATATTAGGAAATAAGCCATATTGTATTATTACTACGATACCATTTAACCACATTTGGTGCATGGATGCATCTTGAGAGCTAAGGTGTACGTGTCATATATATCTGAAGTAGGTCACTCTGACCTACTTTTCACAGTTCAAGAAACATCAAATAAATTGTTAGCCAATCACTATTCTCAAAACTCTTCCACCTATAGTCACCAAAGTTAGTATGTGCATGTGTTTGTGATATGTGTATCTAAAGTGTAATCTTCCATGGGTCGCGCAGTGTCAGTGGAAAATTTAGGTTAGTGTGGTTGGAGGGGTATCCTCTGAACTCTGTGATGAATCGCATTTATCACTAAAATTCTTGTTTTCTTATTAGAACCAACATGACCAATAATAAATGGTCCGCCAGTACATTTTACATTAGATTAATCAACAACTAAATTTAGAGACCAAATATGTTGGGTCACTTTGGATGTCACGCTTGTAGACTCGAGTACTTTCACCCTTTAACCCTCAAATTTGTCCAAAAAAATTTTAATTTTCTCATAGAAAATGTCCATTTGCAGACCAAGAGAAGACTATTTTTCAAAATTTACCACTTTAATGACTGGCTCTGTGATCGAGCCAGTCATTCTAGTGGTAAATTTTCTAAAATAGTCATCTCTTAGTCTGCAAATGGACATTTCTCAAGACCACTACAGAAGCCGTTGTTGGCTTATTATGAGTGTTAAATGGTTAAGTGTTTGGCAGCTTAGTGTCAAGGCAAGACCTGTGGGTCTTGTTTAATGGTGATTTTATGTTTAATTAGCAAGTACTGTACAGATCACAAATAATGTAACATGTTTCCAAAATAACAACAGAAACATGTTAGTTAGTAGTACAGTTTCAAACATGATGTAAGAAATGTTCTGTTGACTATTTTGAACATAATTAGATTGGAAGACATCATCGTGCTGCCTTAGGCAGCAATGTCTTCCATGCATCCAATGGACCGTTCCAGTTTTAGCTATAATATCCCCACCCATCTCTAGTTAATCTCCACTAACACCTCGCTCATGTTGGGTCGATCGATTCGTGAATGTTCTCACTATCAATTTCCTGAAAATTATACAGGTAAGCTGTTGAATATTTTTTGACTAATTTAACTGGGTGATGTTGCCTATGGCAGCCAAAGAGTCCAGTCAAATAAGTTTCAAAATATTCAACAGCATGTTTATTAAATAGCAAAGACATAATTCGTACAATGTATCGGACTATTAAGCGTTAAAGACCGACTATATCGAATCAATTATGCAGGCATGATTATGACATCAGCCTATACACATCACTTAATTTATTATGATGTCATATGATGGATGGATAAACCTGGAAAGCTCCATAATGTTCAAACTATTCATAGGTTTTTGGAAACATTTAAAGTTATTTCTGAGCTGCAGTGTAGTAAATGATCACGCATTCGCACATATAATGTAATTGTTATTAAGCCTTTGACCATCAACGACCAAAAATGACACATTCGTTATGTTGTAAGGATCGACATACCATGTTGAATATTTTGAAACTAATTTGACTGCGAGATCTTGCTGCCTATAATGGCAGCAACAGTTTCCAATCAAATTATTTTCAAAATACTCAACTGCTTTCGTGTAGTTATTTTGAAATTTGTGATACTGGAATACCAAGAGTTAAAGAATAAAATGAATTTATGGTTGGTTGTGAAATTGATATTTAATTTGTGTTTTCTGTTACAGATTCCTCATTGGATAAGACGTGATCTTACGCATTCCAGTGTGAAAGACTTGACAACATTTACCATTGCCAGATGCCAGCATTTGTTTTGAAAGTCAGATCATGAATTGCTACTACATACAGCTTCCTGAGGGACTTGAAGCATACATATAACGGATGACGACATTACTAATTTTGTAATATTTTTTTTGTGTATGACAATTTTCGTCTTGCCTGTGTAGCAGAACACGAGATCTAGAGATTGCTCATTCCGGCTTCAGCAACAGCATCTCCATAACTAATCTTTTGATTAAGGTTTTTTGTTTGCCTTGTAGCTCAACAGTGACCATTCTGATTTCAATGAAACTTTACAGAACATTATTAAGTTGATCTTGAGGAATTGGGCCTATTTTTTTCATGGTTTTAGACCTTTGCCATGTAACTCAACAATGGTCATTCAGATTTCTGTGAAACTTTACAGAGCTGTACTATGCCATGCATGGATATAATCTGAATCATTCCTAATTTGATTTGGTGGAAGTTTATCTTGATTTTCACAGTTAGAATTTGGACTATGACTAGTTTGCTTCAAAATGGCAGTACACATTATCCATGGCTATAGAAGCGAGACATTGCACGCTTCAGTATTCTAGTTTTTCATCTAAATTTGGACCAACACCTGAAATTTAGTGTTTTACGAGTATATGACACAGAATTATCTTCTCACATCAAATTGCTATTGTTAAATTACTGTTTGCTTGTTCGTTGATTTATCTCTATGGTGATAATAGTCAGGGTTGAAATAAATAAGGGCTTTATACATGCACAATGCAAGTAGAAAATGGCTGATGTAGGTAAATTGATAATTGCGTATAGTTTTGGGTGATAGGTTCTTAGACAATTAGTTCATGTGCATGCAGATATTTTGCTACACATGCAAAATTCAAATATTAACCCCTCTTGTGTCAACTTAACCTTTTAAAGGACAAACTGACCAAAACAACTCAGCAGTGGTCTTGAGGCATGTCTATTAGCAGGTCAAGAGAAGAGTATTTTTGAAAATTAAGCACTGGAATGGCTGAGATGGTAAACGAGCCAGTCATTCCAGTGGTATATTTTCAGAAATACTCTTCTTTTGACCTGCAAATAAATACTGGGTAAGCCAACGCTTGAATTTTCTTTACCATTACCCCTTTAATCGTTAAGCCGGTGAAAAATTTCAGACTGAGATAAATTTACAAAAAAGTAGCCTTCTAATATTAAGATTTCTTGTAATGTGTTGAGCATTAAAATGCTTAATTGATATAAGTAGTATTTTAGCGCTTTGAGGCACGGTCGACACACGAGGGAGTAAATATGCAGCGTATGTGTAGATGTTATTGTTTATATCGACCCCTCCTTAGTAGAGCAATTAATGCAAACATCAGGTGTACCAGCTGTGTGAATTCATCGTGTAGAGCACTTTAACAAGGATAAGGCCAGAACAATTTAATTTTTTGTTTTACGAAAATTCCCACCCAAAACACAAGATTGGTGATGGGAAAAAATATAAACAATGGACAATTTCCAGCTCATAAGTTTAAAACTTAGATTGCAGTATTAATCCTTTCATCATGTTCATTATCAAGATTGATCAAGAAAATACAAAACATTTTCTGTGAGTGTCCATTTGCAGGCTAAGAAAATAATATCTCTGAAAATTTACTACTGGAATGGCTGGCTCATTAACGAGCCAGCCATTACAGTGGTAAATTTTCAAAAATAGTCCTTTGGTCAGTAAATGTACTTTTCTCTTGACTATTGCAAAGCCAGTTTCAGCGGCTTGACCATTAAAGGGTTAACATAGCTACAGAGAACAAAAAGAATTGTAGAAAATTCTGAGGAATTCCGAGTGATAAGGATTTGGCTGCGAAAAATTGCTCGATGGAAGGAATGTTGAAAATAATGTCTTAAAGTTGCAGCATTATTTTACTTCCAGATATTGAAAAATTAAGATAGGAGGGTTTGTAAAACAAAAGATTAAATTCCAGTCCATCAATCATATGATGTCGTAATCAACTATGTGATGTGTAGGATAATGTCGTAATCAATTACATCATGAATGACATAGCTAAGTTCGTCACGAGTGCTTAATTGATGATGGACTAAGTGTTGTTGTAAGAATTATCTGCCGTTACTATTTAATAAACATGCTGTTGGATATTTTGAAACTAATTTGACTGGCCATTATTGCTGACATAGGCAGCAACAGCACACATTCAAATTAGTTTCCAAAATATTCAACAGCTTACCTGTATAGTTTTCTGGAAATGGATAGTCAGCGAGTTCAGGGGTCGATCGATCCCAACACGGGTGAAGTGTCGGCGGAGCTTAGTTAGAGATGGGTGGGGCATAGCTAAAACTGGAAACCTCCATTAATGCGCACATCACTCAGATGTAACAGAGGTGTGGATTCATCTTGTAGAGCATTTTAACAAAGATAATGGAGAGATATGATCTGTCACACAAGTATATAACTTCATAATCAATGGACCTTTCCGGTTTTAGCTATACCCCGCCCATCTCTAGCTATGCTCCACCCACACCTCGCTCGTGTTGATCTCTGAACACCCTGACTATCAATTTCCAAAAAACTACACAGTGTTGAATATTTTGAAACTAATTCGACTGGATGCTGTCGCTGCATAAGGCTGCAACAGCGCCCAGTCAAATTAGTTTCAAAATGTGTAACAGCATGTTTATTAAAAAGCAAAGAATTACAAAGAGACAATTCTTACAACGCGTCGGTCTATTTGAGATATGATGACTGTCTATATGGAACCCTATGTGACGTAATGATTGTGACATCATCATACACTCACTGAGCTGATTATGATGTCATATGAGGTCAGATGATGGATGGATACTTTGGAAAGGTGAATTATGTCACTTGTTTTAAAGGTGATGTCGCAATAAAATGCCATAACTGTCATGAAAATTGAATTTAAGGACATCATGAAAGTGTACAAATTGTATGTCTTTGATGAATTAGCAATGTATTAAACATTCTGTTGAATATTTTGAAACTAATTTGACATAATCGATTTTCATGATGAACATAACTTTGGTTGTGATGTAACGTGTGAAATATTTGAATATCCTGTCAGACACTTCAGTGACAGCTCAGATCTCTCTATTATTGTTGCTGTAAAATAATTAGTGCATTGAAATGTTCTTTGTTGTCTCAACATAATTAGAACAATTTGTATATCTTAGTCAGTTAGCTATATTTCCATTTCTAATTCGCATTTCTGTTGCAAAATTTAAGCATAGCAGTGAGCGAACGAGATCAAAAGTTTCTGATCTAAATGATATACATCTGACAGGTCCTATTAACCTTTTAACCCTCAAATTTGTTCAAAAAAACTTAGTTTACACATAGAAAATGTGTTCAAGAAAACTTAGTTTACTCATAGAAAATGTCAATCTGCAGACCAGGAGAATTGTAATTTTGAAAATTTACCACTGAAATATCTGGCTCAGTTATTAGCCAGTCATTCCAGTGGTAAATTGTCAAAATAAACTTCTTGGTTTACAAGTCTGGACATTTCTCAAGACTGTTGAGGGGATAATTTTAACCCTTTACTGGTCATGCCGGCCAAAATTGACTGCTGAAGTGGTCTCACGGAATGGATATAAAGAGAAGCCTATTTTTAAAAATTGACCACTGAAATGACTGGCTCGGTAAATTAAAAAAAATAGGCTTCTCTTGCCATGCAAATGGACATTCAAATAGGAAATATTTGTCTTTTCTTGACAAAATTTAGCCATCTCGAGCATTAAATAGTGAAAGATCAGTAAAAATCATCAGGTTGAATATGTTAATACCTTTGCCTTTGGACTAACAAATTGCTAAAACATAAATTCTGTCGATGTGCTATCCCCGGCTTAACTTCATTAGAAATATCACATCCATGGGTATTTTTGTGTTTTATTATAGGCCTACATTCTCATCAATTGTTTTCCTATATGAATTAAATATGATTACACGCTAACACAAGGCAATGGGATCCTCACATTAAGACTATTCTGTTCTGTGTCTCAAATTCCTTGTGCCAAATCATTTGAAATTTTATATCCCTAGCCGGCTACAATGTACAATTATTGTGTAACTTCATTTCTTCCCCTCGGGTGATAGGAAGTTTTTTTGCGATATTCCGATTACAAGGCTGCAGGGCACAGACACAGTGGCTTTGAATAAAAAATTCTTGTGTACGTTGTTAGAGATGGATGTGACTTCAGGTTTGGTTTCACACGGCTAAAGGTCATGGTGACAAAAATTGGACTATTTTATATTAGGAATTGATGTCTTAAATTTGCAGAGAACTTGTTATTGTCGAGCGCCAGATGCTAGTGCCATGACATGACTAATAAGGCTAGTATGAGAGCTGTCAGACATCAGCACTGGCTCTATGTGTAGATCTCTTCATTATAACCATAATTGGCTCCTATTTGATGTGCAGTACACCAAAGAGATGGCTATTTCTGTAGAAACAGATATGCGTGCCTCGGTGTCTGTAGACACTGCTTCGCTAGTTGCTGCAAATTGTGTCATGGCAAGCATACCCACCCACACTCCACACCACCAATACTCCACACCTCACACATGCTGCACACCACACATGCTCCACACCACACACGCTCCACACACAGTAGATGGCATTGTAGTCTCATTTGACAATACGCCTTTCCATATTGACGTCATTACGCTGGGATTTCCATAAATCAATGCTCCGAGCAAAACTGCTGGCTGGTATAGCCGCCAACAAGCCGCTGACCCACATTGAGTTACTTTTGCACTAAAAAACACTGCGTTTCTAAACTGTTCCTATGATAAACTAAAATCATTATATTATTTAAATCATATATCATGGAAAGCGCATTCAATTGCTGTAGTACTAATGCATAATTATACCCCAAAAGATTTGGCGGGGTATTATGTAATGCCGCCGTCCGTCTAGGCGGACGGGCGGGCGGCAGAGTGGTTTCCGGATGATAACTCTGTTACCGTTTGTCGGATCGCATTGAAACTTTATAGGGTGGTTGGACTTGCTCTTGGGAAGAAACCTATCGAAATCGACGATGATCTGAAATCCAAGATGGCCACCAACGGGCGGGCGGGCGGCAGAGTGGTTTCCGGATGATAACTCTGTTACTGTTTGTCGGATCGCATTGAAACTGTATAGGGTGGTTGGACTTGCTCTTGGGAAGAAACCTATCGAAATCGACGATGATCTGAAATCCAAGATGGCCACCAGCCACCGGCGGCCATCTTGAAAATTGGTTTCCGGATGATAACTCCGTTACCGTTTGGCGGAGCGCATTGAAACTTCATAGGGTGCTTGGACTAGGTCTTGGAAAGAAACCTATCGAAATCAATGATGATCCACAATCCAAGATGGCCACCAGCCACCGGCGGCCATCTTGAAAATTGGCTTCCGAATGATAACTCTGTTACCGTTTGTCGGATCGCATTGAAACTTCATAGGGTGATTGGACTAGGTCTGGGCAAGAAACCTATCGAAATCGACGATGATCCAAAATCCAAGATGGCCGCCAGCTACCGGCATCCATCCTGAAAATTGGTTTCCTTAAGATAACTCTGTTACTGTTTGTCAGATCGCATTGAAACTTCATAGGGTGGTTGGACTAGGTCTGGGGAAGAAACCTATCAAAATCGACGACGATCCGAAATCCAAGATGGCTGCCAGCCACCGGTGTCCATCTTAAAAATTGGTTTCCGGATGATAACTCCGTTACCGTTTATCGGATCGCTTTGAAACTCCATGGAGTTGTTAGACTAGGTCTGGGGAAGAAACCCATCGAAATTGACAATGATTCGAAATCCAAGATGGCTGCCAGCTACCGGTGGCCATCTTGAAAATTGGTTTCCGGATGATAACTGTTACCATTTATCGCATCACTTTGAAACTTCATAGAGTGGTTGGACTAGATCTGCGAAGAAGCCTATCGAAATCGACAATGATCCAAAAATCCAAAATGGCTGCCAGCCACTGGTGGCCATCTTGAAAATTGGTTTCCAGATGATAACTCCGTTATCGTTTATCGGATCGCTTTTAAACTTCATCGTGTGGTTCAACTACGTCTGGTGAAGAAACCTATCTAGATTGACAATGATCTGAAATCCAAGATGGCCGCCAGCCACCGGAGGCCATCTTGAAAATTGGTTTCAGGATGATAACTCCGTTACCGTTTATCGGATCGCTTTGAAACTTCATAGAGTGGTTGGACTAGGTTGAGGAAGAAACATCGAAATCGACACTGATCCAAAATCCAAGATGGGCACCAGCCATGGGCTGCCATCTTGAAAGTTGGTTTCTGGATGATATCTCCGTTACCATTTATCGGATCACTTCCTAGGGTCGGTGGAATATGTCTGGTGAAGAAACCTATCGAAATTTATGATAATCCGAAATCCAATATGGCCACCAGTCAGCGACAGCCATCTTGAAAATTGGTTTCCGGATGATACCTACCGCCTTGACTGTTTAGCGGATTACTTTGACACTTAATAAGGATTACTGGTCTGAGGAAGAAATAAATATTTTCTGATAGCTGTCATTTATTAGTTTGTCATAATGGCGGGGTATTATGCGCCGTTTGCGGAGCTCGTTTTTTGGGGTTTTTTGCTTATATAAAATACACCATTCGACTTACAGTGTAGATTCATTAAATCAAGTGGACAATAGGGGCTATTTTTAAAATTGTGATCAACTGTACTAAATTTTACAAAACTTTAAAAACTAATACAGAAATGTATAGAAAATTGGCTTAGCTTTCCAATGATGTATGATTTCAATAATATTATGAACATAGTTTTTCATACGCACTGCTTAAAGCGCACTATATCTGATTCCCATAGTAAAGTAATGCTGTTTGCGCGTCGGCTATCGCGGTTACCAGCCGGAAGTGTACTGCGCGATGCATTATGGGAAGGTATTTTCCCTAAATACGCTAATATGGGAAAGGTGTATTAGATAGAATGATAGTGTTTTAATGCCCTGATCATCCCAATAGCTTGACATTTGCATGCATGAGGCTCAGGCCTCTAGCTTATTGCTTGTGAGTGTGTATGGTATCAGGTCTAGCACTTTCTCGTCATACATATGATTATTTTAATGTTGATTCTTCGGTTATATTCTCTTAATATAGTTGTCAATGTTATTTACTGATACAAGTATTAATGTTAGTCTTCTACTTTGTTCATAACATTTGGGTATTAATGATGAAGGGCTTTTAAGATAAAATATTTTTTTGACAAATATTTGCATATCAATGTGCATTCATTGGGTCCAAATGAAGCAGAGTTGTGTACAAATGTTTGGCAAAATACATTCACTTTAGTCTCAGCCATTTAACCCTTTAATGGTCAAGCCGACCAAAACCGGCCTCTGCTGTGGTCTTGAGAAATGTCCAATGACTGGCTCGATAATCGAGGCAGCAATCTCTTCCAATCCACTTATCTTCAAAATTTTTAACAGTACATTTTATTTTGTTTTGGTAACTAGGTTACATTATTTATGAGCTGTACAGTAGGTCTTCTGTGTCATGGGGAACATAGCTTTCCAGTCCTGGAAGCTATGGATTCATAGATCAAAGATGCCCTTGACAAAAAGACTAGGTTTATACAGTGTTTTTAATCTGCGTATTCTTGATGCTGTGTAACTGTAACAGCTATGCAGCTCCCAAGGTAGCTCTAGACAAACCTGATGTCTGCCACCACAAGCACCTCCGTACCATCACTGGACACCGATGACCGGACAGCATAATTTTCAACGATGCACTATACAAGATGTGTAATACATCGCCGCTGTACGTAAAGGTCATCCAGCAAAGATGGTCCATGTTTGGCCATGTGCTAAGGATGCCAGAAAACACACCAGCACAGAGAGCCTTGAGATTCGCCAAGCTGAGAGCCAGCAAATTTAAAGACAGGAGAGGATGTTTAAATCTGTTACGTGTACTGTGAGGTGACCTCAAGAAAGCAGAACTCGGTACAAGCATTTCAAGAATGGACCTGAGGAAGCTAAAGATTTTGGATGAGGACAAGACACAGTGGTCAAAAGCGAAGCAGGACTGATTGCAGTTGTGGGATGTTTCCACTGATACATGCATGCTGTAGTTCTTAGGATTCCATTTGTAAAGTGCTAGGAATATAATAATTAAACCCAGTGTAATTATATCAGGATTGGGTTGGTGGTATTAGTCTCATCAACATGTTTGTGGTTTTCATGTTTTGCATTATTGTATAGACTTATATTTCTAATCGCTATCATGATAATTTACAGCAATCAGAATGGCAGGCTTAATCTTTACAATTTAGCCAACATAATTTTAGCTCACCTGGCCTGAAAAGCCAAGTGAGCTTATGCCATGGCGGCTGTCCATCGTCTGTCCATCCATCCATCAAATCGCGTCTTCTCCTTAACGGCTTGACCAATTTCAACCAAATTTGGCTGGAATGGTCCTAACCTGGTTCCCTCTAGATGATTTTTTCAGAATTTTGATTGATCAGTTTTTTGGGTGAAAATCTTAGATTTTATGAAAAATCTACCGGAAATGGTCAAAATGCTACTCCTCCTTAGCTGCTTGACATATTTCAACCAAATTTGGCTAGATGCATTCTATCGCCGTAGGCTCTAGAACATCTTTTCAGAATTTTGATTGATCAATTCTTTAGGTAAAAATCTGAGATTTTATGAAAAATCTACCGGAAATGGTCAAAATGCTACTCCTCCTTAGCTGCTTGACATATTTCAACCAAATTTGGCTAGATGCATTCTATAGTCATAGGCTCTAGAACATCTTTTCAGAATTTTGATTGATCAATTCTTTGGGTGAAAATCTGAGATTTTATGAAAAACTACCGGAAATGGTCAAAATTCTACTCCTTAGCTGCTTGACATATTTCAACCAAATTTGGCTAGATGCATTCTATAGTTGTAGGCTGTAGAACATCTTTTCAGCATTTTGATTGATCAATTTTTTGGGTGAAAATCTGAGATTTTATGAAAGATCTACCGGAAATGGTCAATACATTGCTTCTCCTTAGTCGCTTGACATATTTCAACCAAATTTGGCCAGAAAGACCATATCATGGTAGATTATATAATATCTATTCAGAATTTTAATTGGTCATTTTTTTTGGGGGTGGGGGGGGGGGTTGCATCTTGGATTTTCCGGAAATGATCCATCATACCTATTCAAATGCAAATGGTTCAAATGCTAATGGTCCAGGTGAGTGCCACAGGCCCTTGGGCCTCTTGTTTCGATTGGGACCAAAAGGATTTCTCACAAGAGTATATTTTAGCAAAGAATCATGTCTGTTATAGATATTATTATTGTTGATGATGAATGAAAAAGGCTCATAATTAAATGTATATATAACATTTGGTACATATCAATTTAATATACAGTATTTAAGAATATATTTTTCAAAGTTATTGCCAATATTTCTAAATAATATCTAATTATTTATCTACTGTATGGCAAAGTTAATTAGGCATATCCTTTTGCTTTCCTCTTCTGGGAAGTGGCTTAACTGTTTAACACGCATATCAGCCAAAAACGGCTTCTACACTGGCCTTGAGAAATGTCTATTTGCAAACGAAAAGACAATTTTTAGAAAATTTACCACTGGAATGACTGGCTCGATAACTGAGCCAGTCATTCCAGTGGTAAATTTTCAAAAATAGTCTTGGTCTGCAAATGGACCTTTTCTATGAGAAAATTGAAATTTTCTTGAATTGATTTTAGGGTTAAAGGGTTAATTCACTCACCTCCATTGGTTATTCGTTGTCTCTAAAAAATAATTGGCCAATGAAATTGAGGAAAACTTAAATTCTTCTCAGAACATATCTATATTGATGTTGTGAGACATAAAAAACATGTATTTTAACATAGCAATATTGTTTTTACTATCATCAGACCATGGCATTCGATAATCTAGTACATTTTGTTAATATCACCACACTCATGTCAAAAGCCTATAGTTAATAAGAGAGTTAGTCAAAGAATGACTATTATACATCTTTGATATGATAAACTAAACTTTTCAGACTAAATACAATATACAGGCCTCGGTGGTCAAACATTTGCTATTTTTTGGCCATTGGGCGGTTTAGATCTCTGTCCTATTCTTCAATCAGAAAATAAAACGTAACTGTCTGCAATAATAGACCTTTCCAGTTTTAGCTGTGCCCTGCCCACCTCTAGCTAAAATTGACTCACCCATCGCTGTGTTGGGATTGATCCATCCCCGAATGCTGTATCCATTTCCTGAAAACTATGCAGGTAAGCTGTTGAATATTTTGTAGCTAATTTGCTGTTGCTGCCTATATAAATTATAAATGGCAGCAACAGCAACCAGTCAAATTAGTTTCAAAATATTCAACAGGATATTTATTAAATACTAAAGACATACAATTCGTACAGCAATTCACATAGTCCGTCTTCAATTATGCGTTCATGACATACTTATCTATGTCATTCATGACATCATTGATTGTGATGTCATTCTACATGTCAAGTATTTGATTATGACATCATATGATGGATGGATAAAGTGGAAAGGTCTATTGCAATGGGAAATAACACTGGACTTGCTGAATATTTTGAAAACAATATAACTGATGGGTGTTGGTGGCTTTAATAGCCACCAAGAACTTTCAGTCAAAATGTTTTCACTATATTCAGCATATCCAGGGTTAATCTGGATGGAAAAAGTAGTGTGCAGAAATTCAGCAGGCAGAGAGTTATTATCACACTGATGCCAAAAGCTTAGAGGTAATACGAGGGTTAGTAAAACAATAACTCTTGTACACTCTTTATTCAATAAACTAAACTTCAATGTAAATACAATATACTGGCCTCACAGTGGTTACACTTTTCCTACTTTTTGGGCATTGAACACGTTTTAGGGTTCTGTCCTATTTTTTAATCGCAAAATAAAAATCTTACGGATGTAGAATTGAAAATCATGTAGTAAATAAATTTCATAGAACTCATACAGAAAAACGCTGCAATTAATCCTGAAAATAAGTTGACTGCAACGGTGTAGATAAGCTGAACTTCATGCCAATTTGGCTCTTTATCATGGACTTTCTTAAGTTCTTACTTCTTTCGTGGACATGCTGTGAGGTCTGAATTTCTCAAATGAAAGATAATAAGATATAGGCACCTGATACTTAGTTATCTATGTGTTTAACAGTCGGATCTAATTCACCTTTCCAGTTTATCCATCGATCATCTGATGTCATATGATGTCATAATTAACTAAGTGACGTGTATGCTGACATCATAATCATGACATCACGAATGATTCAAAATAGTCCGTCTTTAGCACTTAATAGTCGGACACGTTACGATTTAACACTAAATAGTCTGACACTTTGTACGAATTGTGTCTTTACCATTTAATAAACATTCCGTTGAATATTTTTAAACTAATTTTACTGGACGCTGTTGCAGCCTAATAGGCAGCAACAGCACCCTGTCAAATTATTGTCAAAATATTTAACAGCTTACCTGTACAGTTTTCTGGAAATTCATAGTCAGGGAGCTCAGGGAACACGAGTGAGGTGTGGGTGAAGCTTAGCTATTGATGGGCGGGACATAGCTAAAACTGGAAAGGTCCATTGTCAGCCATCATGGGGACATGCTTATTCACATACCACCCAAGATAGGCAATCATATTCATCCTAGAATTCTAGAAATGTGATTTCAAAATGACTAGGAAAATATGCATGATAGCTTTAATAAGAAGTTTAAGTTAGTCATTTTTTATTAAATTAAGCAATATGGAACATGTTAACCATAAATACCATGTCATTAATTAAACTTTTTTTCGCTCTATTTAAAATAAATGCAAGCAAAAGCAATCGGAAATCTCTCCTTTTTGTCACATTGTAAAATTGTTTTAAGATTTTCCGGATTTTTCTTTTATCAGAACAAAAGTTATGGATTAGTAGTGTAGAGTTACATTCGTATGTTAGTATGGATTCAGACTTCTGGATACACAATGCATCCAAGCGTCAGGCTTTATCCTCTGTTAATATGTGAGCCGAATCGGACCATTAAATTCCCACATATCCATAAATCTGTATGTATAAATTATGTATCTTGATCGAGTCGTTACAAATAATTCTACCCATTAATCAAATCAGAATATGAAAATTATTTATCAATATATCTCTAGTATTACTACATAAATGACCAAATTTTAGTGTTTTTAAGATCTTAGATATTTCCTTTTATTCATGGTTATCGATAAATCAATCATCTATTTTCACATGCGTATGGCAATTTCATATAATCTCTTCAGAAAAAGATGCGTTATGCAATTATGATTTAAACTATTAACAAATGCTAGCCTGCTGTGTTTGCCACGTAGGCAGAGTTATTAGAACTGTAAAAATTCCATTTAAATGAAGTCAGACAGACATACTAGTTTCAAGTCCCAACTAAAATCATTCCTTTCTCTAACTTAAGTCCTGATCGACTCAATGTTTTTGTGTGACATATAATACAGTTAAATAGGTATTCCTAGAATATGTTCATTGGCAAATTGATAATGACAGCAGAACTAGAAGGAATCACTCGCTGTACATTTATTCATAGAGGACACATGAACACCCCTTATTAGAACTCTTACTATGCCCTGAAATGGACCTATCCAGTTTATAAATCCATCACATGACGTGATATCATGCCATAATCAACTACATGACGTATAAGTTGTCATCATAATCATGTCCATTTGCAGATAAGAGATAATTTTTTTAAATTTATTACCGGAATGGCTGGCTCGGTTATCGTGACTGATTCGGTTATCAAGCCAGTCATTCCAGTGATAAATTCTCAAAAATGGTCTTCTCTTGGTCTGCAAACAGGCATTTCTGAAGACCACTGCAGAGGCCAATTTTGGCTGATATGAGTGTTAAAGGGTTTGACACGTTGTACGAATTGTATGTCTTTACCATTTAATAAACATTCTGTTGAATATTTTGAAACTAATTTGACTGGACGCTGTTACAGTGCCCAGTCAAATTAATTTCAAACTATTTAACAGCTTACCTGTATAAATTTCTGGAAACTGATAGTCATGGAGATCAGAGATCGATCGATCCCAACACGGACGAGGTGTGGGTGGAGCTTAGATATAGATGGGTGGGGCGTATCTAAAACTGGAAAGCTCCATTGATCTGTTTATCTATCTTGTGTATATGTATTGGCATATCCTGTAAATTGCTATTTATAATTGATATGAAAATTACTTTTTTCAGTGCTTCCAATTACATATACAAATTTATTATAAAGTATAGAAGCATTTTGTTGATGTTTACTGGTATTGTTATGACTCGTTTGACTTCTATATACTCTATATTTTGATATTTTCATGTTGTTGCTTCACTTTAACGTCATGATTTCTTATATACATTTATGGAACTAACTGCGCATTTGGATATAGACATGTTCTTAAATACATCATATATTGTTTTTATCTGGTCGATTTTATATTGTCTGTATTAACCCTACGTTGCAGAATATTTTCATATTTAAAAATGTACTATTAAAATCTATTGCTGTTTTATGCTTCAATAGCTTTCAAGAAAACCTTTTTCACAATGGAACAACCAGGATAATGGTTCTGTATATTGGAAATTTGTAGTTCACCAGGCAATCAAATACCATCACACCATTCCAATGGAACTTTCCAGTTTATCCATCTATCATATGATGTCATAATCAACTATGTGATGTAGGATGACATCATAATCAATTATAGCATTAATGACTCGATTTAGTCTGTCTAAGACGCTTACTAGTCCAAGGCATTGTACAAATTGTATGTCTTTACTATGTAATAAACATGCTGTTGAATGTTTTGAAACTAATTTGAGTGGTATGGCAGCAACAGCGCCCAGTCAAATTAGTTTCAAAATATTCAACAGCTTACCTGTATAGTTTTCTGCAGATTGATAATCAGGGAGTTCAGGGATCGATCGACCCCAACACAAGCGATGTGTGGGTGTAGCCTAACTAGGGATGGGTGGGGCATAGCTAAAACTGGAAAGGTCTATTGTCCATTGCAAAGCAACCACATAAATTGTTGAATATTTCAAAATTTTACCAGAAGCTGTTTTCCATGAAATTACATTAAAAATCTTCAACCGAATATCTTATTTTATAAAAATTTCTTGAATATCATTAGTATAAAAGGATAAAAGAAAAATATACAACTAGTTTTACAGTTTTACCTTTTCTTGCTATGGTGCAGATTATATATATATATATATGGCTTGTTATTATTAAGAGACACTTTAATAGACGTGTGATAACAGTTAATGAATTGTGAAATAAATTTTATATCTAGTAAATCTAATTGTTTTTCATCTATCTATCCATCCAATTATATATCCATTCTTCATCCATAAGTGTGTCCATTCTGTTTGACCAAATCAAATTGTTTTCCTATGAGTTCTAATTCACAGTTTCAAACTTGGAATAGATTCAGCTACAGGAGTGTATATACTACCATAATTATCAACATAGAATAGAGGCATCAATTTCTAGATATGCTGTGCTCATTTCTAGCTAAGTTCCGCCCACGCTTTGAGCCTGTTGAAATCGATTTATAAATTTTGAACCCTGAAATCTCAGAATCCCATTTTCAAGATAACTATACAGGTAGGTTGGTGAATAATTTGAAACTAATTTGACTGGGTGCTGTTGCTGCCATACCACTCAAATTAGTTTTAAAACATTCAACAGCATGTTTATTACATAGTAAAGACATACAATTCGTACAATGTGTCGGCACCAATCAAATTGGGTCAAAATAGTCAATAGAATAATTATTAAACAGTAAATCCATCAAAGACATACAAATCGTACACTTGAGGGATTTTAAAATATTCATGATGTATCTAGATCATTATGCATTTTGATTTTGACATCAGCCTACGCGTGACATAATTGATTATGACATCATATAATTGAGTGACAAATCGGATCCATCCATTAACTTATATTTCTCTAACTGACCAATTTAAAGCCAAGGTCACAATTTAATATCTACCCATAGTACATATCATGCATATAATTTGTATATAATTTGTCTTCAATAGCATTTCGCTGGTGGTTATATGCAATGCGATCTTTGAGCTGATTACAGTAATATCAACTAGTTATGACGGTGGAACAACATAATCTAATTAGTCATTTGGTATCAAAGGACAAAAGGGCTAAAATAATATCCGACAGCTGATAAGGTATGTCACAATTTTCTAAAGTTTTCATTTCCTTACCTAAGATCATTTTCTGTAAGATTAACAATTAATAGATGGGTCCATTTCTAGCTGAGGACCGCCAGTTTTACGTGTGCTGGAATCGATTTGAAACTTTGACACTTGTATACCCAGAATCTAAATTTCTAGGTAATGTAGCTCGCCGGGTCGCGTGGGGTCGTTGCATGTTAGCTCCCGGTCTCGGGGTTACGGTTTCCGGACAACGCTGACCAGCATGAAATTAAGACCGGCTCCTAAGGCCGGTGGAACTCAATTGTTCCGGTGGGGCCGTGCGACCATCGTCGCTAACATTAAATTGTAGTGTCAGCCCAAGAGTTTGTGTCACTGGTAGGCCTGTCCATAGCAATTTCGTGATCTATGGACTTACAAGATTTGAAAGGGTGACCTAAATAATTAAAATAATTAAATATATCTTATACAAACCGAACAAGTTTGTGTGATACAATAATATTCAAATAATACATAACATAGAGACAGCCTTATGAACCTTTAAGCGTGGAGTCACCGGAGGTACCACACAGACTCGCAAGTCTGCAGAGGTACCCCTGTAAAGGAGGCTCCCACATACGATATCACTAATTAACTTAATATACGCTAGTATACCTCTATGCTGAAAAGGAAAAGAAAAAGTGGCGAGAGGCATTGTGCCTCACGCGGGCATTGCTCCTGATGCTGTGACTTTGGGTGGCCGCGGGCCTCTGTCACAGGAAAATGCTGCCACCGCAGAAGTGGAGGGACAGAGGGCCAAAAAGGGCCACTCTGTATTCAACCAAAAGTGCTGTAAAGAAAAGACCATCCTAGTGAGACTATAACTAAAAGTGTTGCGTGCTGTTTTACGTGAAGACGAGATGAGCAGGACTCCCAAGTCACCGTCTTATGTAGTTCCAAGATGCTGAATTAGTAGGTACCATTTTTATTTATGCGGGCCTTTTTCTAAGCCTAACCTCTCTTAGTTTTTAGGGACACAAACTATTTTAGGCCGCAAATGGCGGGAACACTACCTATCTTTGGATACAGTGAGCGTACATGTTACATTGCAAAACATCCGAGCCCGGTGAGAGTCAGGATGCCTTGCCCGGTAACCACATAAAACATCACAGGACGATGATTACCTTTTTACACATGCAGATTATTCCAAATTGACCTGTCGTTACGGTGGGGATTAGAGAGACGAATATCCACAGCAAATGTCATTCCTGCAAGGGCGTGGCAGGTTCCAATATCATGCCCAGACATTTGTACAGAATTCGGTGGAGATGCACATCTCGTCCGTCACCACATCTTATGGAGCTCAGTTATTGACCTAACATTAGGATTATATCCAAGCTGCCCAAATATGCACTGTGGTGTGGGAGATATATCCCAACAGACATAAAGAGAAATAATGATAATAATAATAATGTTTTTGCAGTGCTTCCTACATTGGCAATGACACTAACTAACAAGTATCCCAAGATACAGGGGAGGTGTATGTAACACCGCACCTTGGCCATCACCGCTCTGAAACCTCCAATAGTTTCCCAGGGTCGGATCAGTCCACGGTGCGGGTAGGGGCATCCAGACAATTAAGAAGCCATAAGGCTTAGTGGAACATGAAGAGAGACAATAACTTTATAAGTATGAGGCCCTATAGGTATTCTCGACAATCTAACACAATCTTGCCGGTGTACGGGGTTAGATTACCGTAACAACCGGAAAAGAGGCGTACACTATATGTCTCCTAACGAAGAAATTGTCTCTAATCATATTAAACCTATCCTATCGAGCTGAATAGAAAGGTTAGTCGGTAGCATGCCGGGCTAAACAGTTACTAGCACGGACAGTGACCTTAGTGAAACATGACCGTGGAGGGAAAACGTGATGCATATATAAATGTTGCTATATAGTATATCCTAAATGCACTGCGGGTCTAAGTTTTCTCAAAACATCAACTGATGGCTACTTGCCATATACTAACCAAATACAGAACGGTGACAGTACGTGAATTGGTTAGAACAGTAATAATACAGGTTGACAGACCTAATATGGTGCGGTTAGTTAAAACACTTTACAGTAAACAAGGATAACTATAGACAGTAATAATTAAGAACTTATAAAATGCGGTCCCAAGATCGTGAAGGTACCTGTTAATCATCGGTACCTTTTACAGAGGAAAGTACGGTGATTACAGAATAAGTAAACAAATGACTGAGGAATAATTAAAGATATAATTATAGACGATAATAATTTAAGAACTTATAAATTGCGGTCCTAAGACCGTGAAGGTGCCTGTTAGTCATCGGTACCTTTTACAGAGGAAAATACGGTTTACTTGGCTGCGGTCAAAACGTTAAACTATCATACACGACATGCAGTGTGGTGGTTAAATATCCACTTTTCGGCGTGGCTGGCAGATCCGCTGAGTTATCCACCGAGGAACACCGCTGGCTCTACGTCATGTCACATAACTGGACCTTAAGGGTCCACCGTAAAATAGTACCTATTCAGTTATTAACTAAACAAGAATATATTAAACTATGATGATCTTATGCACAGTGCGGTGGCCCAAAAACTGTTGTGGTCCAAGCTGACTGGAAGTTGATGTACCGAGATGCTGCTGAATTCCGTCTTCAGTGCTCCAGTTGTTGAGTCAGGATCCCATGCTTGGGCAGCTCCTGACTGGTCGGGCCCCGGCCGGCGACGCTCTCGATTTGATGAAATCATCTACTTTTATACTCTCTGCAATGTCATAACGTGGCTGCTTCAGCCATTGAGATTCGGTTGAACCAGCCAATCAGCGTGCTGGAAATACGTGATGTGTACACATTTATCTAAATATTATGATAGATAGAGATGTGTAGATGACGTCGTACGTCACGTGTACGCAAACCACTGATTATTTAGCTAGCTATATATATATATATAAGCGATTACGACGTTACAGAAACGTTTTGAGAATAATTAAACGGAGAAAGACGGCGATAACTGAGCCATTTCTGAACCGATTTTGAAATGGTTTTTAGATTTAAAAAGCCTGTCGAAAGCCGGTCTTGATTGATACCAGATTCGACGGAAATACCTAATTATGAATAATTAAGATGTGCCTACTCGGCACACTAAAAGCGCCACTCGCTCTTGGACACGCTACATGCGCTCTGTCAATGCAACGACTAGCGCGCATGCTCGCCACGCGTTTTAACGAACTTAGTCGTTTTTACGACAAAATTCCTCTAGTATAGGCTCATACACGCCTATAGCTCTAACCAGGTGGCGTGCTTTATGGAACGCATCCAGGAAGGATGACACGTACCCAGCTTAGCTGGTACGGCTCGTACATCCATTGAAAACGATCATGCACCGCGGATCGCCGCACAGACGCGCGCCAACCGGGAATTATATACTTCCCGGGTAGGCCCATGGCCCGAGAGGAGTAGAGAAGCAATAGACGCGTGTTATGAGAGACAGAGCACACAGCGGTGCCGAGGAGGACAAGGGAGGCATACTTTTAGTTTGATTTTTTTACCTGGAATTATTTTTCCAGGTCTTTTCTTTTTTGTGTTGATATTTTTTGTACATGCTTTTATTATTTTAAACAACGATCGCTAAAACAATAGCTCGCATGGGTGTTCTCTTTGGGTGCGGATAATCATGATCTCGCGGAGAACACCCACGCTCCAACGTACCATAATTAAATTTTTATAAAATAATAATATAAGGAAGTTAGATATAAAAACATAAGGATATATATGACTAATACCCTCAGACGAGTATTAAAGTTAATTACCTGCGTACCCGGGTAAATAAAGGGTACGCAACATGTATACTGATTAAATATGTATATATATATTAAATTGCGGCCCATTATAGCGGGTCCGCACAGGCAGCTCTCGCTGACCCTAAGCCGTCCTGACATGCTGAGACAGGAAGAAAAACAATAAGAAAAATAGTTAATAAGTATAAAAGCTAGTTCATCAGGCAGCCCCAGCATAGCTGAGACTGCATGACAGGATTATGACAGTATTGCCCTGCGGTGTGTTGTTTACTGTTCGTCGCACACGACTTTCTTACAACACAGAAGTCCGCAGTGCTCATTTCAGTGTGAGACACAGCTGGGCAAACATGTTGAGCAGCTGTGTAGGATAACCGTGGTCATCCTGGGGACGGGATTCAATTGACCGAACATATATAATAATAAGAAAAGTATATCAAAAATAAAAATAATAATGTTAATTAACGAAAAATGTTCCGTTTCTCGCCTCACTCCAGAATCCTGCTACATCCCTAGCCGTAGTGTCCGCAAATATTTGGCGCAAAGTTTCCCCACCGCGTCTGTGTTCTGCGGCTGGTGGTGGTTGGGCAGGGCGGATGTTCTTGGATTGCCGAAATTTCCCTATCTTGTGATGGCTGTCTGGAATTGTCAGTTATTAGATTGGTTACGGTTGTAGTGGCGGTACCAAAGTTCATGGCAACACATGTGGCTGGTGACGGTGCAGTGGCGGTTGCTGATGTAGAGGCAGCTGTTAATGTGGATGGCGTCGTGATGGCTGGTGACGGTGCGGTGATGGTGCTGTTTGTTGTTCGCGGAGGAGACGAAGCTGTGCTGGTAATATGGAGATGCTTCCGCGTCTTTGCAGCCTTCAGAAGACGACTAGCAGTGACACGAGGCACTGGATTGATCTCCTGAGTGTGGGCGATTCTCCTCTTCCCCGAATACAGATGGTCAGGCGTGGTGCTCTTTCTGACTGCTGGATCCTGTGATCGGTGAAGCTGGGGCATTGTCAGGATGATGACGGTGGTGCTGCTGATGCTGATGCTGGTGGCTGTTGCGCGTTGGTCCTCTTCATCTATCGTCAAATCACCTGGAGACGGTGACCGAGGGTAGTCCGTGTCTGGTGGTGATGTGATAACCAGAATTGGATTGCCGATAGCAGTGGCTGCTGAGGATGCTGGAGACCTGCGGTGCTGCCGACGTCAGTGTACTGGTGGTGATGCTGCGGCTGTGGTGACGGATGCTGGTGACTCACGGTGTGCTGTTGCTGCCGGTCTAGATTGTGTGGGCGGTGGGCCAATGAGATTCGGCTGAACCAGCCAATCAGCGTGCTGGAAATACGTGATGTGTACACATTTATCTAAATATTATGATAGATAGAGATGTGTAGATGACGTCGTACGTCACATGTACGCAAACCACTGATTATGTAGCTATATATATATATATATATATATATATATATATATATATATATATATATATATATATATATATATATATATATATATATATAAGCGATTACGATGTTACAGAAACGTTTTGAGAATAATTAAACGGAGGAAGACGGCGATAACTGAGCCATTTCTGAACCGATTTTGAAATGGTTTGTAGATTTAAAAAGCCTGTCGAAAGCCGGTTTTGATTGATACCAGATTCGACGGAAATACCTAATTATGAATAATTAAGATGTGCCTACTCGGCACACTAAAATCGCCACTCGCTCTTGGCCATGCTACATGTGCTCTGTCAATGCAACGACTAGCGCGCGCATGCTCGCCACACGTTTTAGCGAACTTAGTCGTTTTTATGACAAAATTCCTCTCGTATAGGCTCTTACACGCCTATAGCTCTAACCAGGAGGCGTGCTTTATGGAACGCATCCAGGAAGGATGACACGTACCCAGCTTAGCTGGTACGGCTCGTACCTGACCGGTTGATCCGTGCTACACCACCCCCTCCCAGTTTGACATCAATGGAAAACGATCATGCACAGCGGATCTCCACACAGACGCACGCCAGGCGGGAATTATATACTTCCCGGGTAGGCACGTGGCCCGAGAGGAGTAGTGAAGCAATACACGTGTGTTATGAGAGACAGAGCACATAGAGGTGCCGAAGAGGACAAGGGAGGCATACTTTTAGTTTGATTTTTTTACCTGGAATTATTTTTCCAGGTCTTTTCTTTTTTGTGTTGATATTTTTTGTACATGCTTTTATTATTTTAAACAACGATCGCTAAAACAATAGCTCGCATGGGTGTTCTCTTTGGGTGCGGATAATCATGATCTCGCAGAGAACACCCACGCTCCAACGTACCATAATTAAGTTTTTATAAAATAATAATATAAGTAAGTTAGATATAAAAATATAAGGATATATATGACTAATACCCTCAGACGAGTATTAAAGTTAATTACCTGCGTATCCGGGTAAATAAAGGGTACGCAACATGTATACTGATTAAATATGTATATATATATTAAATTGCGGCCCATTATAGCGGGTCCGCACAGGCAGCTCTCGCTGACCTTAAGCCGTCCTGACATGCTGAGACAGGAAGAAAAATAATAAGAAAAATAGTTAATAAGTATAAAAGCTAGTTCATCAGGCAGCCCCAGCATAGCTGAGACTGCATGACAGGATTATGACAGTATTGCATTGCGGTGTGTGCACACGACTTTCTTACAACACAGAAGTCCGCAGTGCTCATTTCAGTGTGAGACACAGCTGGGCAAACATGTTGCGCAGCTGTGTAGGATAACCGTGGTCATCCTGGGGACGGGATTCAATTGACTGAACATATATAATAATAAGAAAGGTATATCAAAAATAAAAATAATAATGTTAATTAACGAAAAATGTTCCATTTCTCGCCTCACTCCAGAATCCTGCTACATCCCTAGCAGTAGTGTCCGCAAATATTTGGCGCAGTTTCCCCACCGCGTCAGTGTTCTGCGGCTGGTGGTGGTTTGGCAGGGCGGATGTTCTTGGATTGCCGAAATTTCCCTATCTTGTGATGGCTGTCTGGAATTGTCAGTTGGTAGATTGGTTAAGTTTGTAGTGGCGGTACCAAAGTTCATGGCAACACATGTGGCTGGTGACGGTGCAGTGGCGGTTGCTGATGTAGAGGCAGCTGTTAATGTGGCTGGCGTCGTGATGGCTGGTGACGGTGCGGTGATGGTGCTGTTTGTTGTTCGTGGAGGAGACGAAGCTGTGCTGGTAATATGGAGAAGCTTCCGCATCTTTGCAGCCTTCAGAAGATGACTAGCAGTGACACGAGGCACTGGATTGATCTCCTGAGTGTGGGCGATTCTCCTCTTCCCCGAATACAGATGATCAGGCATGGTGCTCTTTCTGACTGCTGGATCCTGTGATCGGTGAAGCTGGGGCATTGTCAGGATGATGACGGTGGTGCTGCTGATGCTAGTGGCTGTTGCGCGTTGGTCCTCTTCATCTATCGTCAAATCACCTGGAGACGGTGACCGAGGGTAGTCCGTGTCTGGTGGTGATGTGATAACCGGAATTGGATTGCCGATAGCAGTGGCTGCTGAGGATGCTGGCGACCTGCGGTGCTGCTGACATCAGTATTCTGGTGGTGATGCTGCGGCTGTGGTGGCGGATGCTGGTGACTCACGGTGTGCTGTTGCTGCCGGTCTAGATTGTGTGGGCGACGTGGGTGCCTGGCTTGCACTGGCTACCGGACGGGCTGCTGTTGATGATGGTCTGATGATTGCTGCCAAATGTCCGAGAGCTTGATATGTAGTAGAAACGGTGGCAGTGGTGATGGAGCGGTGCCGTGTAACAATGACCTGTCGCCGCATGGTGTTCTTTGTTCGCGCCTTCCTTTCCGTTGGGAGCACTATTACTGGTAGTCTCTGTTCAAATTTAACTGCTAACACTGCCGGGCGTTCACTTTCTTAACCCGCAATTAAAAGTCACTTTTAACACACGGTGCTTATATTTAATAGCGTGTGTCACACCGTAATGCGTAGAAGAAAACAGGTACCGGCAACTGGCACAGAACGCACACTGAAGCAGATGGTCCCGATTGACGTGCAGTTTTCTATCCGAATTCCGTGTGAAGGTACGGTCACACTGCTGTCAGTCGGGTAGAAGAACGCTGCAGGAAAACCTCTCTGTTCACACTGATGATGTGGATTCTTCAGAGGCTGAGAGCGCCAGATCCTGCTCGAGAGACATGCTGCTTCCACATAGTAACGGTGCAGGTTACCTAACCTATACTTTAATAATCTAACACTTTTTACTTATTCCAAGCCTAACATAGTAATAAAGAAATAATAATAAGATTTAGCAGAATTTTGTTTGAGACACGAAAGTAGCCTAGTGCTGTGATCTTCCCTAGTGTCCAATTGATCGGGAAGACGAAGTTTGAGAGTGCACACCTCCCTTTTATACAGATTATAGTGACGTCACGGGAGGGCGGATGACCACACCTGAAAGTTTATGGGTGATTTGGTCACGCCCTACATGGAAAGTTTCAAATCTTATTTTCCCGTAGTCACAGAAAAATTTCCTCCCGTATACAGGGAGTATTTTCAATGATAAGGAGATTGGCTGATAAACTTTGTCTTCATTCTGCTTGAAATATAGGTTTCCGATCAACGTAAAACTGGGAACTACTTATTCCTGTGGAAACCCACCTTTTAATTAGTGTGAGCCGGTTTTTCAGATTGGATGCTTATAAACTCGCCTCTTATAATTTCATGCTGGAGCGCCCGATGGGTGTGTGTGGGAGCCTGGTGAAGTCAGCGGTAATTACCCCGACTCACCCTCGCCACTCCTCCATCACGCAGTGGTAGGCGCGTATTTGGGCGGCTCATTTGTTTAGTGCCTAATCCAATTTACCGGAAATATCAGTAAAAGTCACGTGGCTCTTGAAAACACGTGGTTGATCGGAGACTTAGATGCTGTTTATGCCAATGGCTGAAGTAATACTGCTGATGTGTATTCTTTGTAGATGCGAGAAATGGAAATATATGTTCTATCATGAATCTTTTATGAAATAATGTCCCTGTATTGCACGATTTCTTATACATGCGTCTTCTGTTTGTCTGTAATAGGTAGTTCTCAGCCTGTGTTGATTGTGGGCTGGAACGCAGGTAAGAGAATTTTTGAAATTCTCTTTGTAATTATACTGTTAGATTTTTTATGCCGCTTTAATGGCACTAATGATCTGTATACACGGTAGAGCAGTTGTGTTCTTAATCAAAAATATAACAGTAAAGCTGAAGGTAATTTGATGTGTGGTTTAAACAGGTCTATTCATTCAAAGTTACTGATCCCGTCAAGATAGCTGTGTTTTCCGAGTAGAACTAGCCTCATCCCCACCTAGACCAGACATATTAATGTATATATAATTACACTACAGCTCAGAAATATGAGTGCCACAGTTTTTACAATTACAATGCCGTCGTATGGAGATTGTGAATACAGTCAACCTGAGTGTCTGTGTTTCTGTCATGTTGGTGATTTTGATTAATATGCGTGGCTGGTTATCTGTGGATGATACTTGCGCTGTGGTGAGAATGTGACGTTTTTATTACTTCAGGGTGATGAAGGAGTGTGGTGGTGTGGTGTCAACTCTATCGAACCTGCTGGTATTTTGCTCTGTAATGGCCGAGCCCGTGGGCGGGACAATACTTTAGAGTGTAGATGACCTGAAGGATACTGTAGTAACTTTGATCAATCCATTATCGGATTCAACTTTTCGGTAGTAAAATCCTACTCATGACTGACGACAATGCGGGTATCTTGCTCTCTTAATAATTATTGACTGTTATTACGTGTGAATGACGTGTAGGTACGTTAGCTGTTTTTGTACGACATTTCCGGGAGGGACAGGGGGGGTTTGTGGATGTTTCTCCTGTAGTGCATACTGTAGATGGCTGCGGTGCATTCCCTCTATCTGCATGATCAGTTCTCCCATAATCGAATAAGGTGTGTGCGGGAGAAATGTTGGCTGGTGTTGTTGATGACAGTGAACTGTTGTAGGGAATTCCGGGTTGCTGTATGATGCTAATGTCATGCATGGTGGGCGTATTCCAGTTTTCCACGCTGGTGAATGCCGAGTCTGTTGTTAGTGAGTCGGGTTTGCGGGAGAGAATATTTCTCCTGCATTGTGTGCGGAGGGATTTGTTGCGGATATTTTATGTCTCTAGTGGTGCTTAATTAAAACCTGGATCCACGCGTATATATGTCGTGTATGCGCGTCTGTTGCTTGGTCGTGTGCAATTTTCTCCGGATTCCACTCTGCGCACCGCAATTCGGGGAACTCCGGAGACGGCTGTGTAGATTGTGTCACAGTTTCAGCCTGTTGGTATTCATCTCCTTGCCCAACATTACCATGCATCGGCATTACCATGCAATTTGCCGGGACGGTGAACAACATTGAAGTTATAGGCCTGCAGAGATTCCTGCCATCTCGCTACCTGGCCCTCCGGGTTATTAAGGTTTCTGAGCCAGCATAGTGAGGCATGGTCTGTATGGAGTGTAAATGAGCGGCCGTACAGGAAGTGTTTGTAATATTTGATGAAATGTACTGCCGCAAGTAGTTCTCGCTTCATGGTTGCGTATTTTTTCCACGTTTTATTTAATGTACATGAACCATAACCCAATACCTGCTCCGTTCCATCATCTGTGACCGGAGATAGAAAAGCGCCGATAGCGTAGGCCGACGAGTCAGTGTTCAAGATGAAATCGAGGTTTGGATTAGGATGAGCAAGAATCAGGGCGGTCGTCAAGAGTTCCTTTAACGCCCTGAAGGAGATTTCACACTCACTCGTCCACTCGAAGGGTCGATCTTTTTCGGTGATAAGGGGGTGAAGCAATCTCAATGAAATGACGGATGTATCGGCGATAGTACTGGCATAAGCCAAGAAAACTCCAATTTTCTGTGATTGAAGAGGGCGTTGGCCACTCTGCTACTGGCTTTGTTTTTGACAGCTGAGTAGCCACTCCATCACCGGATATGACATGTCCCAGGAACTAGACGCTCTGTCTGAAGAGATAACATTTCTTTGGTTTGAGCTTTAAGTTTGCCGTGCGGAATCGTGATAGCACGGTGTCCAAATTTGTTAGTGTTAGCTCAAACGTAGGTCCAAAAACTATTACGTCATCAATGTAACATAGATAGATCTTCCATTGCAGGGTGGTTAATACCTGCTCAATGAGATACTCGAAAGTTCCAGGAGCATTGCACAAGCCATAGGGCATCTTTCAGAATTGAAAAAGGCCGTCCCTACACACGAATGTGGTCTTTTCCATGTCAGCTTCATCCATGGCTACTTGCCAGTAACCACTAGCTAAATCAAGTGTACAAAACCACTTGGCTCCAGATAGGGAGTGCCACGCCTGATCGATCCTAGGAAGGGGATAAGTGTCCTTAATGCTAAGATCATTAAGGCGGCGATAGTCTATTCAAAACCACAAGGTTCCGTCCTTTTTGCCTGGTAGTACTATGGGGCTGGCCCATGGAGATGCTGATGGTTCTATAATACCGGTCCGCAACATGTCGTTTACCTGTTGATGTGCTTCCACTCCCTTATGGATGGGAAGACGTCGTACCGGTTGTTGCACTGGCCGATTATTTCCTGTATCGATGGGGTGTCGTACAAGATGAGTTTCTCCGAGATCCATGTCTCCTGATGAAAAACTATCGTGATACTTATATAGTAGAGTCCGTATTTGTCGGTTTTGAGATGTTCCGGTATATCATCAGTACTTTCTGTAGTTGTGGTGGTGAGTGTTTGTGTGTTCCAGAGAAATCACATCCACCAAATGGCCACAATGGACTCCAGGTTCAAGAGTTATAGAGTCCGCTGTGCCATTGAACACACGAAATGGTATGTGTTCTTTGTTGGTGGTGTCCATGATCGTACAAGGATTTGCGCATTGTGAAGCGATCATGTAATCGGGGTCGGGTTCCAGCATGGCGATGTGTGTGTTGGCTCCCAATTGTAGTGTGGTGGCCCATAAGATTTGTTCTTGTCCCAGCTCAGCGGTGGCCATACTGGAAAGTATCAATGCACACGTGTCGTATAATGACGACTCTGGTCCAAGAGGTATTCGTCGGCCGTGTATGTTGAGTTCTTGTTGTTTACAGTGTATAATGGCTTCGCTGGCACTAAGAAAATCAGAGCCAAGAAGGGCCTCATTATGAATAGAGGCGATAACAACTCGCTGTATGAATTGCATCTCCTCTATTTGATAACAAGATTAACTACACCAGCTACGGGCACATCGGCTCCCATAGCTGTCTGTAAATAGATGTTTGTAGGCCTAATGGGTGGCTTCTTATGAGGTGGGATCCTCTCATATAAGCGCATGTTGAAAACGGTGATAGAGACCCCAGTTTCAACGGTGGCATTGGTGGAAATACTGCTAAACAGACAGGCACATTTGTAGATGATTTTGTGGTGTACCTGCGGAGGAGTTTCCAATGATGCCATCTGCGAAAGAGGACGCGGAGCGGAATCATTCTGTATATAGTCAGCTTGCTTTTGGATGGCTTCTTTTAATGCTGTAGATGGCTGAATGAGGAAAGGGCCAATCCGTCGTCACCGCTGCTGTGAGTACTTTGGTGAAGACGGAGCTAGTGGTAGCAATGGTGATGGAGTTGTTGCCGTTTCTGTATGTGCAGTGTTCGTGTAGACAGCAGTGCGGATGGGATTCTCGCGATCACAGATGAGAGCTACCTGAGTGAGCCACTTCTTACAATGCATCATTATATGTTTAGTAGAAGCGCAGAAGAAAGTGACGCCGTGGAATGCGTTCATATCGCCGGCAGCGTCGTCGTTTACGAACCCATGAAGCGGAGTGAAGTTTCTCCTGTACCGCTGCTGTCTGTGGATGCGAGAGGTGATGCCGTGCAGGACGGTGTGTTGCATACCACCAAGGGACACCGAGAATCCAGTGTTTTGGTGGTGGGACGTTGTGCTTGCAGAAATGTTGTTTCAGCGGAGGTGCTACAACCTACCACTGCCGTTTTACACAGAAAAGAAGGTTTGTTATGTGTGGACATAGAGGGGGGCGGCGGTGCTGCTGATGTGGAAGACATCGTAGGCACTGACATATGTGAAACTGGGTTGTAAGAATGGGCACCGAGGTGACTCTTCAATTGGTGCCCTTATGAGGTTAACGGCTTGTCAGGCGGTGGTGTTCTGCAGTCAGCGGTGGGTGTGGTAGACGGAGGTCGGTTAGGGCACCATACCCTCCAATGTCCTGGCTGACCACATCCGTAGCATGTGTTCAGTAGCGGTGCGGTGTTGGTGGTGTTAGTTGTCCTAATGTGTGCGGTGGCGAAGTTAGTGCCGAGTGTGGTGACGAGATTAGTGAGTGCGGAGATCTGTTTGTTGATCGCGTCTATCCTTTCGTGCATGTTCGTTCAATTGTTGTTATCTTGCTGCTACCATGGCCAGGAGCCCAATTGTGGCCTCCACTGTAGCCATGCCCCCTTCCTCTAGGCACATGCTTGCTGTGGTGTAGTTGTTTCTGTCGCTGATGTCATGGTGGGTGTTGCGCGGTTATCAGATGATGTGGTGATGTTTGCACCATCTAGCTCATTGATTGGGTGTAATTGGCGGCAATTTGCTTTTTCCCGCTCCAAGAAGCTTTCAATTCATACCGCAGTAGCCGTTAATTGTGATAAGCCACGATGGTCAGCGAGAAATAGTTTCTGCTTGAGAGCAGGTTCACCGCTCAATGCATCGATGAATGTGTCTAGGTGTAGGTGAGTGATGCCTTCAATATTGGTGCTTGGATATGCACTGGTGACTAGTCTCCGGATGCGACATGCTAACTCCGACAACGTCTCTCCCGTGCATCGACGCAGATTTTTCAACTGAAGGCGATTAGTTTCGCCTAGGGCGGTGTTGCCGAATCGTTCCGATAGCGCGCGTTCAAGTTGTGCGTAGGCAGGGGTGTAATCAGTCCCAAGGTCAGCGAGAACTTGAAGTGCTTTTCCTGAAAGCTTCGCGGCCAGATATTCTTCCATTTGCTGATCGTTCCACCCAATTGTTTGGCTAATTATTTCGAACTGGACTTTGTAGTTGGCCAAGTCATTCTCACCGCTAAATTCAGGGGGAAGAATGACCCGGCCAGTCCTATGGGAAGAACTGAGTGGTACAAATCTGGGCTGTGGTGGTACTCGGGAGACTGATGAAAAGGCTGATGGTGGTCGACATGCGGGTGATGGTGGTGGTGGTGTCGGGGTTTACCGTTGGCGCTGCTGTTGATGATGAGGAAACTGATTATAATAGGAATCATTATAACTTTGTGGCCGCATGATTAAATCTGCTGAAGCCCTCCCTGATACTGGTTCATAAACCGGTATTGGCCAATGGAAGGAAGGTGGTGCGGTATGTTGATAAAGAGGTTATTTTTGATATTGTTGTTGCGGTGTTAAACACTCCTCATGTGGTGGCAGTGCAGTTTCGCACTGCTGGAATTTTGGACATAGCCAGTGAGCACGCGAGCGTTTCGTCCATCGTATGAGGCTACCTCTTGATCGAGGGAGTCTTCGCTGAATGGAGATAGATTCTATCTCGCTGTATGGTGTAGGTGTGAGTTCACTGCGCAATGTTGTTGTTCTTCGAGCCCCACATTGGGAGCCACTTTTAGCTCGCCAGGTCGCGTAAGGTCATTTCAGGTTAGCTCCCGGTCTCGGAGTTACGGTTTCCGGACGATGCTGACCAGCGTGAAACAAAGACCAGGTCCTAAGGCCAGTGGAACTCAATCGTTCCGGTGGGGCCATGCGACCATCGTTGCTAACATTAAATTGTACAGTGTCAGCCCAAGAGTCTGTGTCACCGGTATGCCTGTCCATAGCAATTTCGTGATCTATGGACTTACAAGATTTGAAAGGGTGACCTAAATAATTAAAATCATTAAATATATCTTATACAAACCATACAAGTTTGTGTGATACAATAATATTCAAATAATACATAACATAGAGACAGCCTTATGAACCTTTAAACGTGGAGTCACCGGAGGTACCAAACAGACTCGCAGGTCCGCAGAGATATCCCTGTAAGGGAGGCCCCCGCACACGATATCACAAATTAACTTAGTATAAGCTAGTATACATCTATGCTGATAAGGAAACGGAAAAGAAAATCCTGAGTAGCGAGAGGCATTGTGCCTCACACGGGCATTACTCCTGATGCTGTGACTTTGGGTGAGAAGTAGTAGCCTCGCGCGGGCCGCCGTCACTGGATCCTTGCGAGAGGCAAGTGCTTCACGCGGGCCTCCGTCACAGGAAAATGCTGCAACCGCAGAAGTGGAGGGACAGAGAGGGCCAAAAAGGGCCACTCTGTATTCAACCAAAAGTGCTGTAAAGAAAAGACCATCCTAGTGAGACTATAACTAAAAGTGTTGCGTGCTGTTTTACGTGAAGACGAGACGAGCGATTCCCGCAGGATTCCCAAGTCACCGTCTTATGTAGTTCCAAGATGCTGAATTAGTAGGTAGAGGTTTTACTTGGCTGCGGTCAAAACGTTAAACTATCACACACGACATGCAATGTGGTGGTTGAATATCCACTTTTAGGCATGGCTGGCAGATCCAGTGAGTTATCCACCGAGGAACACCGCTGGCTCTACGTCATGTAGAATTACATTAACTGGAACTTAAAGGTTCACCGTAAAATAGTACCTATTCAGTTATTAATTAAACAAGAATAGATTAAACTATGCGGTGGCCCGAAAACTGTTGTGGTCCAAGCTGACTGGAAGTTGATGTACCGAGATGATGCTAAATTCCGTCTTCGGTGCTCCAGTTGTTCAGTCAGGACTCCGTGCTTGGGCAGCTCCTGACTGGTCAGCCACCGGCCGACGACGCTCTCGATTTGATGAAATCATCCCCTTATATACTCTCTGCAACGTCATAACGTGGCTGCTTCAGCCAATGAGATTCGGCTGAACCAGGCAATCAGCGTGCTGGAAATATGTGATGTGTACACATTTATCTAAATATTATGATAGATATAGATGTGTAGATGACGTAGTACGTCACGTGTACGCAAATCACTGATTATTTAGCTATATATATATATATATATATATATGTATTTTTATTTTATTGACGCACTGCACTGGAAACGTGCGGCTTCAATTTCCATGTGCTAACCAGCCAACAGTCATGCACCCGTTAGTTTAATTTGGTGATCACCATCTCCCGGTTGGGGGGATCGAACCGACATACTGCAACTCTGCATAGCATCAGCAACCAGGCATCTTTCCACTGGACCACCGCACCAAGACACAGTCTAAGGTTAGCAGACCAGCTTTCACATGTCTGATATACTGACACACTGACGATTCATATGGGACTATCTGTGGATGCACCTGCCACGATTCAATCCTTGGCATTTAAGCCTATTGTACTCTGACTCCATCACGGCTCTGGCAGTATATATATATACATACATACATATACTGCCAGAGCCGTGATGGAGTCAGAGTACAATAGGCTTAAATGCCAAGGATTGAATCGTGGCAGGTGCATCCACAGATAGTCCCATATGAATCGTCAGTGTGTAACTATATATATATCGAGTACGGCGTTACAGAAACGTTTTGAGAATAATTGAACGGAGAAAGACGGCGATAACTCAGCCATTTCTGAACCGATTTTGAAATGGTTTGTAGATTTAAAAATCCTGTCGAAAGCCGGTCTTGATTGATACCAGATTTGACGGAAATAACTAATTATGAATAATTAAGATGTGCCTACTCGGCACACTAAAATCGCCACTCGCTCTTGGACGAGCTACACGTGCTCTGTCAATGCAGCGACTAGCGTGTATGCGCGCCACGCATTTTAACGACCTTAGTCGTTTCTACGACGAAATTCCTCTTGTATAGGCTCATACACGCCTATAGCTCTACCCAGAGGGAGTGGGGGGGGTGCGTGCTTTGGGGGGGGGGGGGGGGGCGTGCTTTATAGAACGCATCCAGGACGGATGGCACGTACCCAGCTTAGCTGGTACGACTCGTACCTGACCGGTCGATCCGCGCTACAGTTGAGTAGCCACTCCATCACCGGATTTTAGTTATAGTCTCACTAGGATGGTCTTTTCTTTACAGCACTTTGGGTGAGAAGTAGTAGCCTCGCGCGGGCCGCCGTCACTGGATCCTTGCGAGAGGCAAGTGCTTCACGCGGGCCTCCGTCACAGGAAAATGCTGCAACCGCAGAAGTGGAGGGACAGAGAGGGCCAAAAAGGGCCACTCTGTATTCAACCAAAAGTGCTGTAAAGAAAAGACCATCCTAGTGAGACTATAACTAAAAGTGTTGCGTGCTGTTTTACGTGAAGACGAGACGAGCGATTCCCGCAGGATTCCCAAGTCACCGTCTTATGTAGTTCCAAGATGCTGAATTAGTAGGTAGAGGTTTTACTTGGCTGCGGTCAAAACGTTAAACTATCACACACGACATGCAATGTGGTGGTTGAATATCCACTTTTAGGCATGGCTGGCAGATCCAGTGAGTTATCCACCGAGGAACACCGCTGGCTCTACGTCATGTAGAATTACATTAACTGGAACTTAAAGGTTCACCGTAAAATAGTACCTATTCAGTTATTAATTAAACAAGAATAGATTAAACTATGCGGTGGCCCGAAAACTGTTGTGGTCCAAGCTGACTGGAAGTTGATGTACCGAGATGATGCTAAATTCCGTCTTCGGTGCTCCAGTTGTTCAGTCAGGACTCCGTGCTTGGGCAGCTCCTGACTGGTCAGCCACCGGCCGACGACGCTCTCGATTTGATGAAATCATCCCCTTATATACTCTCTGCAACGTCATAACGTGGCTGCTTCAGCCAATGAGATTCGGCTGAACCAGGCAATCAGCGTGCTGGAAATATGTGATGTGTACACATTTATCTAAATATTATGATAGATATAGATGTGTAGATGACGTAGTACGTCACGTGTACGCAAATCACTGATTATTTAGCTATATATATATATATATATATATATGTATTTTTATTTTATTGACGCACTGCACTGGCAACGTGCGGCTTCAATTTCCATGTGCTAACCAGCCAACAGTCATGCACCCGTTAGTTTAATTTGGTGATCACCATCTCCCGGTTGGGGGGATCGAACCGACATACTGCAACTCTGCATAGCATCAGCAACCAGGCATCTTTCCACTGGACCACCGCACCAAGACACAGTCTAAGGTTAGCAGACCAGCTTTCACATGTCTGATATACTGACACACTGACGATTCATATGGGACTATCTGTGGATGCACCTGCCACGATTCAATCCTTGGCATTTAAGCCTATTGTACTCTGACTCCATCACGGCTCTGGCAGTATATATATATATACATACATACATATACTGCCAGAGCCGTGATGGAGTCAGAGTACAATAGGCTTAAATGCCAAGGATTGAATCGTGGCAGGTGCATCCACAGATAGTCCCATATGAATCGTCAGTGTGTAACTATATATATATCGAGTACGGCGTTACAGAAACGTTTTGAGAATAATTGAACGGAGAAAGACGGCGATAACTCAGCCATTTCTGAACCGATTTTGAAATGGTTTGTAGATTTAAAAATCCTGTCGAAAGCCGGTCTTGATTGATACCAGATTTGACGGAAATAACTAATTATGAATAATTAAGATGTGCCTACTCGGCACACTAAAATCGCCACTCGCTCTTGGATGAGCTACACGTGCTCTGTCAATGCAGCGACTAGCGTGTATGCGCGCCACGCATTTTAACGACCTTAGTCGTTTCTACGACGAAATTCCTCTTGTATAGGCTCATACACGCCTATAGCTCTACCCAGAGGGAGTGGGGGGGGGGTGCGTGCTTTGGGGGGGGGGGCGTGCTTTATAGCACGCATCCAGGACGGATGGCACGTACCCAGCTTAGCTGGTACGACTCGTACCTGACCGGTCGATCCGCGCTACAGTTGAGTAGCCACTCCATCACCGGATTTTAGTTATAGTCTCACTAGGATGGTCTTTTCTTTACAGCACTTTGGGTGAGAAGTAGTAGCCTCGCGCGGGCCGCCGTCACTGGATCCTTGCGAGAGGCAAGTGCTTCACGCGGGCCTCCGTCACAGGAAAATGCTGCAACCGCAGAAGTGGAGGGACAGAGAGGGCCAAAAAGGGCCACTCTGTATTCAACCAAAAGTGCTGTAAAGAAAAGACCATCCTAGTGAGACTATAACTAAAAGTGTTGCGTGCTGTTTTACGTGAAGACGAGACGAGCGATTCCCGCAGGATTCCCAAGTCACCGTCTTATGTAGTTCCAAGATGCTGAATTAGTAGGTAGAGGTTTTACTTGGCTGCGGTCAAAACGTTAAACTATCACACACGACATGCAATGTGGTGGTTGAATATCCACTTTTAGGCATGGCTGGCAGATCCAGTGAGTTATCCACCGAGGAACACCGCTGGCTCTACGTCATGTAGAATTACATTAACTGGAACTTAAAGGTTCACCGTAAAATAGTACCTATTCAGTTATTAATTAAACAAGAATAGATTAAACTATGCGGTGGCCCGAAAACTGTTGTGGTCCAAGCTGACTGGAAGTTGATGTACCGAGATGATGCTAAATTCCGTCTTCGGTGCTCCAGTTGTTCAGTCAGGACTCCGTGCTTGGGCAGCTCCTGACTGGTCAGCCACCGGCCGACGACGCTCTCGATTTGATGAAATCATCCCCTTATATACTCTCTGCAACGTCATAACGTGGCTGCTTCAGCCAATGAGATTCGGCTGAACCAGGCAATCAGCGTGCTGGAAATATGTGATGTGTACACATTTATCTAAATATTATGATAGATATAGATGTGTAGATGACGTAGTACGTCACGTGTACGCAAATCACTGATTATTTAGCTATATATATATATATATATATATATATGTATTTTTATTTTATTGACGCACTGCACTGGCAACGTGCGGCTTCAATTTCCATGTGCTAACCAGCCAACAGTCATGCACCCGTTAGTTTAATTTGGTGATCACCATCTCCCGGTTGGGGGGATCGAACCGACATACTGCAACTCTGCATAGCATCAGCAACCAGGCATCTTTCCACTGGACCACCGCACCAAGACACAGTCTAAGGTTAGCAGACCAGCTTTCACATGTCTGATATACTGACACACTGACGATTCATATGGGACTATCTGTGGATGCACCTGCCACGATTCAATCCTTGGCATTTAAGCCTATTGTACTCTGACTCCATCACGGCTCTGGCAGTATATATATATATACATACATACATATACTGCCAGAGCCGTGATGGAGTCAGAGTACAATAGGCTTAAATGCCAAGGATTGAATCGTGGCAGGTGCATCCACAGATAGTCCCATATGAATCGTCAGTGTGTAACTATATATATATCGAGTACGGCGTTACAGAAACGTTTTGAGAATAATTGAACGGAGAAAGACGGCGATAACTCAGCCATTTCTGAACCGATTTTGAAATGGTTTGTAGATTTAAAAATCCTGTCGAAAGCCGGTCTTGATTGATACCAGATTTGACGGAAATAACTAATTATGAATAATTAAGATGTGCCTACTCGGCACACTAAAATCGCCACTCGCTCTTGGACGAGCTACACGTGCTCTGTCAATGCAGCGACTAGCGTGTATGCGCGCCACGCATTTTAACGACCTTAGTCGTTTCTACGACGAAATTCCTCTTGTATAGGCTCATACACGCCTATAGCTCTACCCAGAGGGAGTGGGGGGGGGGGGTGCGTGCTTTGGGGGGGGGGGGCGTGCTTTATAGAACGCATCCAGGACGGATGGCACGTACCCAGCTTAGCTGGTACGACTCGTACCTGACCGGGCGATCCGCGCTACAGTAGCTATACAGTAGTCTACACGGGGACTACGATGGGCTCGCTATGCTCAGCCGCTACGGCTGAGCATAGCAAGCCCATCGTAGTCCCCTTGTGGACTAACTATACAGGTAAGCTGTTAAATATTTTGATGCAGCTCCCAGTTAAATTTGTTCCAAAATATTCAACAGAATGTTTATTAAAATGTAAATTCCTCAAAGACATACAATTTGTACACTGGTGATGAACTTTTGGATTTCTGTGAGAGCTATACGACTACGTCATTATGATCGTGAAATAATCTAACTAGTGAAGTAATAGAGGATTCCAGTTTTAACAATGCCCCACCCATCTTTAGCTAAGCTCCACCGACTTCGTCTATATTGGGATCTGTCGATCCCTGGACTCCATGACCATCAGTTTCCAGAGAACTATACAAGTAAGCTGTTGAACATATTGAAACTAATTTGACTGGGTGTTGTTGCTGCCCAGTAAAATTGGTTTCAAAATCTTCAATAGCATGTTTGTTAAATAGTAGACATCATACAACAACGCTTAGTTCGTGATGAACTTAGCTACATCATTCATGACCTAATTGATTATGATGTCATCCTACACATCACGTAGTTGATTATGACGTCATATGATTGACTCATAAACTGAAATCCTCCATTAATTACGACATCAGATACTTGAGCGACAGATCGGATCAATGACGCATTACTAATAAACTGATAGTAGGCTAGTCTATGCCTATATGATAGCGTTGAAAAATTTGTAACATTTCAAAATCAAGTGTGATTATCAATAAAGTACATTTGCTTTTCTATTTATTGGCAAGTAATGTGGACACGATTGAAGAAGCTAAACAACCCTCGCTTGCATGATTGTATATATACAACAATGTTGCGAGCTAGGTAACTTTTATGGGTCAATGATCAAAAGTCAGCAACCTTGATAGACAGCGCAGAGTAGGGGGGGGGGGGTGGGGGGGGTTGAGATAGACACGCGTTTTGATTGGCTCACAAGTCACATGATTTCAGGGGGGGGGGCTAATTGCCCATATATGGAGTCCCAAAAAGGGCAAGTGCTGGTGGACATTCTTGTACAAACTCCCACCAGCATACGCTGGCACTCCATGGCAATTAAACCCCACCCTCTTGAAATCATGTGACTTGTGAGAGCCAATCAAAAAGCCCATCTGTCTCCCCACCACCCCCTGCTGTTAGTCTCAGTGATTATCAAAACATTTATAATTACTGATTTTTGATTTTTTTTTAGATGGCGGTTTTATTAGCTCACCTTGCCTAAAAGGTATGTCATGGCGACCATCCGTCGTCCGTCATCTTTCAACTTTTCCTTTAAACAACTTCTCAAGAACCACTGGGTTGATTTCACTTATATTTAGCAGGAAGCATCCTTTGGGCATATGGATCCAAGTTTGTTCAAACGAAGCCGATCGGCCAATTTGGCCAGCGGCCATCTTCCATTTTGGCCGATTTTAGGAAATATCTTTAAAAATCTTCTCCGAAACTACTTGAGATGAAAATGAATCATCTAGGGTAAGGGCTGAACCATGTTTGTTCAAGGGAATTTGATTGACCAAAATGTCATATTGGATGAACTAATTTTCCCGAAAATGATTTCTGCTCCAGAACCGCTGAATGGAATGGGTCAAAGTTTGGGGGATATAATTAGGGACTAAGGGCCATTAAAGTTTGTTCAAGAGAAGTTAATACGTCAAAAACATGGCTGTCTTGGACTAATCAAAATGTAGCGCCTTTTGTAGCCATTTTGGATTTTTTTACTTGATGAATTTTGAAGCCGAAATTGGTTTTATATATGTTTTTGAGTATTTTGATTTCAAATTTGCCATTTATGAAACTTCCAGATAAATGGTTTGGCGGCCATCTTGGAAAATCTTCCCGTCAAAATGCCCATACTAAAGCAATCAGAAAATTAAAATGTCTTCTCGAGAACCACTCGGCCGATTTCAAGTATATTTAGCAGGAATCATCCTTTGTTTGTTCAAGCGAAACCAATCGGCCAATTTGGCCGGTGGTCATGTTGGATTTTGGCCTATTTTGAGAAATGCCTTTAAAATCTTCTCCGAAACGCATTTGGGCATCCATTCAAATCTCATGAAATGTGATCTAGGGAAGAACTGAGCCAAGTTGATTGGCCAAACTGTTTGTTGGCCATCTTGGATGACATGGTTTTCGCGAAAATTACTTCTCTAGAACCGCTGAACTGATCGAGCCAAAATTTGACAGATATTATTAGAGACTAAGGGCCATTAAAGTTTGTTCAAGGGAAGTTGATAAGTAAAAAATTATTGGCTATTGGATATTGGATATTTTTATTTGATGGATTTTAAAGCCGAAATTGGTTTTATATAGGGTTTTAGGTACCGGATAAGCCATTTGTCGGCCATCTTGGATCGTTTTCCTGCCAAAGGCTCCCATACTAAAGCAATGGGAAATTAAAAATGTCCTTGACAGGAAGGATTCTTAGGAAATAGGGATACAAATTTGTTCAAAGGAAGATGATCGACCTATTTGGCCTGCGGCCATCTTGGATTTTGGTCAACTTTTAGAAACGTCTTTAAAAATCTTCTCTGAAACCGCTTTGGGGATCGATGCAAACCTCAAGAAATGTGGTTTACGGCAGGTAGTCCGGGAGCCAATTTTCAAAAGGGGTCTAGAAGAATGGTTTCGTAGCACACCCAGTATTCAGGTTTGTCTCTATATTATGCTAGACCGATGTCTTGGGTATATTCTGAGCCGTGTTGTACAAGAAAATTGTGGTATCACTAACCCGTGAGAAGCCCATTTACAATAGGTGTTGAATGTAGCTCTCAAACAATTTTCACAATGGTAAATTTTTCACAAACTTAAGCGCATGTTATATCAATACAATCTTAACCAAAATGGAAAGGAGTGATCGTATATCGCAGATTTATACATAATCAACCTCGTTTAAGACACCCGTATGTTGCTTTGTACATATTGGGGCACTTAGGTCTTCTTGTGACTAGCAATACCTTAGCTACAACAATGCCCATGTTTTCTACATCTTTCATAATTAAACTTTTAACTGACATGCAGTGCATGTCTACACAAGCTGGCAGGACATATTTATCGCGTGAGCAAATGAGAGAATGTTACTCATCCGTGTCAGAGTCATCTTCGACAATTGTATGCTGAACATTGTCACACATTTCACCTCCCATACAAAGGCATGCTTCAGTGCAGAGTAGATTGTTAGCCTTGCATTGACAGAGATCTGTTCTTTTGCAGGCAGACTTTTGACATCTACATGATGTGAGTTCAATTAATCCAAATGGAGCAGGATCCTTTGACATTAGAACAGGCTTGAGTAGACCATCCACTATACTCCAGCCATGTCCATTTGGAGATGGAAGATTCTGAACAGCTTGCAATGAACGTCTCCAAACAAGAGCTTGAAAATTGGCCCCTTCGGTGTGATGCTTTAGACTATTCGATGTAGGTGGAAGATTTTCATTTCTTTGTCTCTTTTGACAAAAGAGCCAATAACGGGTTTCATCAGCTGTCTTTCCCACATCCCTGGTGGTATACAACTCACAGACAAGTTTCTCACATAGAATTGCAGTATTCGGTGATAAGTCAACATGTTCGCCGAGTTGGGCTAAGCTAAGCTGATGACATTCAGATGACTTTAAGAGATTGAATGCTTTTCTCTTAGCGACTCCAAATAATGCACTAGTGCTATCACAACCTGTAAGAGAATGAAACCCAGGCAAAGACAGACAGATAGCTGGGCCCAGTACTTGAGCAACTGTATGTATTGGTATGTATCGCAATTTGTCCTTTGTGCCCGTACGGAACCATAGTTCAGAACAGTGAAGCGAACGATACGTATATATACTAAGTACTGCCACGTCTGTATCAGGAGACTGTATAACAACACGCATGTGGTCTTTTGAAGCGTGTAGCGCGTACAACATCATACGCGTATCTGCTTCCTCGTGATCTGATCGAAGTTCTTCCAAATACGACGAATTGTTCGCTGAAATGACAACAACATCCATTCCATCGTTAAAGCCACCAGAAAGAATGATGCAATTGTCAGCAGATAATATATTTGGACCAGTATCACGCCACCGCTTGCTGAGAAATGCAACCAGGTTACTTTTGTTGCTTGGATTGCTGATGTACTTGGCCCATTGCTTTGGAACGGGAGTATTTTCTCCAGCAATCTTTACTTCCAATGCTGTTGATGACCCACGTTTTAGCCGCTCTTCCGCTTTGAGAGATTCCAGTCTATCATATCTGTCAAAAACTATATCTACTCTTGCAGTCTTCTTGATTCAGTGGAACTGTAAAGATGTGCCAGTATTTATCAGCCAATTCTCCAAATGTAGACGTACCTCCAGTTTTAACCATTTGCACAATTGCCATGCCATCTACTACATAAGCTGTTGCGCCTGTCTTGTCAACAGGTGGAAGCCGTCCATCAACATTTACTTCCTTTTCTAGTTCACTTAACAAAACACTTTTCACATTCTTTCTTAGAGTCCCATCCGTATGTGACAATGATAGTGGAGCAGACAGTTCATACGTCATCACTAGTTTTAAATCAACATCTCTGGACCTTGCGGCAATAATTAATCGACCAAATAGTTCGTGCTCAGATCTCACATTGTGAATTTTTTCATCATTTGTTTTGAGTTTTTTCTTCTGTGCTAGGCTGGCAAATGTGTTAAGTTTAAGTGTGGCAACGTGTCCCAAAAGCTTCTCGTGTTAGTGTCAGCCGCTCCTGAACAAAATTTTCCATAATCTCCTTACCAATGTCACAGGCAGAAACAAGTCTCTTGGCGATTTCACTAGGCAATACCACGCCAGTTGCAATGTTTACAAGCGGAAGACACTCGCTGTCGTCGTTTTCCGCAATATTAAAGGGATTGGTCATTATATCTGATGAGAACATCGAAAGTATCTTCTGCACATCGGTTTCATCCCTGTTCATTCGATTAGTCCCCATTTCCTTATGTACTCCAAACATGTGACTATCTTGTAACCCACACATTTGCTTTGTGACCGTTGTTATGGCTGCCCTCTCGTGGCTAGTTAAAAACCACCTCTCCAGAGCTCCTGGCTTTTGTGTTATTCCAATAATACCACCTCGCTTTTTGGAATCCAAATTAATCGATTGCTCTAAGGCCATATCTGTCCACACTTGATTGAATGGATGGTCTGAGCGACTTACGGAATGATTTCCATTCAAGAATTGTTCATGTACATGGGGATGTGTACTTGGAAGCATCTTCATGTCCGCAAGATATATTGGCAGCCATCTTGCATAATTGGTTCTGTCCATGCTGTAGAAATATGGCGCCATAGCAGCAGTAGCAGATAGGTGTGCCTGCCAATCTCCAGTTCTCTCAGCTCTTATGAATCCAGGCAGCAGCTCTACCATATGAATATATGAGTTCCAAAATGCGAACAGGTGTGATTTCGAGCTTGACTCAACTTTAAAGGATTTGAACAGCTGTTGCAATTTATTCACGTACATACACACCTCTGAAATTTTCTTGCAGTGCGTCTAAGTCGTCAATGCTGCTTCGGCACATCTTAATTTTCTCATCCAGACTCTCCAATTCTGTTGGAGTAATGTGGTCTTCATGTTGTCCATTTTGTTGAACCCATTTGGAAAAAGACTGCCATTGTAATCGCAGCAGCGCTTCCATAACCAATTTGTGAGCCCTCACTCCTCGATTATATGACTTCCCTTTAAGTAGAGCAGCAGCCGTGCTGCTACCATATGTGTTGGCCTCTATGAGGAGATCTTCTAAGCCAGAGTCATCAAACATCTTTCCAATAACAGCTAAGTAGTTTAGCGCAATGTGGAATCCCCCCAGTCTGATCACAGTGTCACTAAACTCTTCTTTATATCGCCACTGTATCTCCTTTGCCTTGACATATATGGCCAAGTCGAATGTAATGACCGAGTCATTCTGTCCTAGTGTTGTCATCATTCTTTGAACTTGTTTCATGACCGTATACACCGTATTGAATTCAGTTGGTGATCCGGAAATCATTGGACAGTAACCGATTTGTGTAAAAGGTGCGTTAGCACATGATACAAGTGCATTAAATCCACTCCAACTAGGGACTGTTTGTGTTTCTGTGGTCATCATGGGTACAAGATCTACCGCAAACAATTTTATTGGACACATTCGAACGATGGCCCATGCAAGATCCATGACTCATGCCTGTTCCTGGATTGAGCTATCACATTGGTACCAATCCTTCTTGACAGTGTCTATGAACGTGGTCACAACTGGTCTTCTACCAAACACCCCACAATCAAGAATTCTGTTTTCAGTACCTGTGCTGTCAAAGCCCTTCTCCTGACTGAGTGTTCAGCATGTATGACACGCTCTGGTCTTGGGCCAAATTGCATTCGTTGGAACATCACCATTGTCGTTGAGTGAGTTGTCTGTTTACCGTCTAAGGTTTCTTAAAGTATATCATTGTTATCAGCTGCTACTTGAACGAACGAGTTTGGAACAATGTTTGTTGGTATTACAACTCCATACCGTGTTGATTGAGCTAATACTTCAAGCGCCATACTAGTGTCAACTACCTCAATATCATCATAGGAAATGCTATGATCCATACGATTCAGAATGGTGACAACTTGTTTGGAACCTGTAAGATGCCTCATTGTCATAGCGAGGCTTATGTGTTTTGGCATTTTCTTTCTCCCGTGTGATACACAATGCGCTATGTCTTGGCATATCATCATTACATGCCTCTCATCACCTTCATTAGCACATTCTGATCTAACATTACCAAACTGCTCTGGTGCTAAATCTGCATTCGTGGTAACCCACCGCAGCAGCCAGTAGAGGCTTTGGGGAATAATTTCCTTTGCTTTTGCGAGTGTCAGATTGTCAACATCAACTGGTTTAATGGTGATCCCATCACAAGCCTCCAAATCTCCCTTCAAAATCTGCGCTGCGTGGAACAACGTGTGAACATCATTGCTAGTAGTATCAGTTGAGCCATGTGGCCTATCAGTATACGCTGATCTACCACCAGCTGCATTGGCAGCTGCATTAATAACATCTTCTAAAGATATATCACTGGAATAAACAAGCTCGGGTTTGGAAGGGTTTAGCTGCTGGTGAAAAAACGATTGAATCCTGAAAGCAGTTTTGTAATCGGCTTTTCAGTCTTTGGGAGCGGTAGTTGTCAGCAGTCACACCATTATTCTTTAGATAAAACTTGAATCGACTCAACAAAGATGTCATGCTGTAAGCTTTTCCTGATACAAGTCCAGACTCTATCTCTGCTACCAGATCCGAGAATGATTGGGAGAACGAATCCTCATTCACAGTTTCTTGGTATGATTTATACATCACATTGCGCATTGATACATACTGTGCACGGCATATTTCATGATATTTGGCTTCTGAAGCGATTAAATCTACGCCTCTTATATTGGTAAGCATTTCTGTATCCGCCATTTTCTCTGCTCAATTTGTATGTTTTGGCATGCGGAAAATGTAGAAACTGAGAATAATTTCTTGAGTTTTCTTTTGGCAAAACATACACATTGCCCAGTTTATCGGGGATGATCTCGATCTTGCTGCTCTAGCCAAACTTGTCGATTCTTCTGGACTTTGTTTATCAAGAGGCATAGGAGTTGGTGGTGTCATGTGCTTGCTTGTGTATTTAGCATAACAGTTTCTATGCCACACGATATCCAGTTGTTTTAATTGATCAATATTTGAGTTAAGTCTTTCATAAACGTCATCCTCCCGGTGTTGGAAAGCCTCTATGAACTTTGAGATGCCGACTTCAGTGGCATTGCTAACAGTTTCTCTACTATGTGCTTGACAAATAATACAGCGAGTCCATTGTGTCGTTTTGATACGCTTTGCTGGGAGAAGATGAAACGCTACTTCCTCGTCACAACTATCACTGTCCATATTTGCTTAATTGCTAGTTATATAGCGCTTGTAATTATTTCGCAAATGTAATTAGTGTGTGTGCATATATATTAAATCAATACTAGGCTTTATTAATCAAGGCATGTATTAACAACCTTTCTCATGAATACAAATTCATAAAATGCCACTTGCATTCTTATTTGCTTTTCAAAAAAAAATTTGTATTTGAGAAAATGAGTGAATTAAACTTTCAGTTTACTTGTGATGTCAAATTACAAAATTACCCCGGAACAAGTGTTACAGGCATAATTTGATTTATATGTAGACAATGACAATGAGAGCGATGTGGGGTGTAGTATTCATTTTAATTTGTTTTTCCGCACCGATTACCACCACATCCATCTGTCTCATTCCAACCACCATTACCTGGGTGCTTTGTCAACAGTGGTACAGCTGGATATACAGATTCTATGATGGAGTTAGTATACATACATAAAATATAACCTTCACATTTCACCCTCGCCTTTGGTATATGCATGCAAAATGTATGTTGGATATATGTTAGGTCGATATCCGTCTAAATATCATATATGGTGAATCTAATACGATATTACTTTGAGTTATGACACGATCATGCTTATACCGTTGTGCACTGTGGATACAGCCAAAGCCTAGACCCCCTATGCAAAGAAATCAGGATAACTAATTAGTGCTACCACAATTTGTTTGTACAACAGGGCTTAAAATGTGTGGGACATGTCCCCCAAGCCACAGCAAGTGTCAGACCTTCCAAATACTGGGTGTGCTACGTCACAATTCTGACCTAGCTTTAGCTCCTGGACTAAGGAGCTGAACCAAGTTTGATCGAGGGAACTTAATTTTCCAATTGGTTTGGCGGCCGTCTTGGATGACCTAGTTTTTATGAAAATGACCTCCACAGCTTAGCAGATATGATTAGGGCCGAAACGCTATTAAAATGTGTCCATGGCAAGTTGATATGTAAAAAAACATGTCCATCATGAATGAATCAAAATATAGCATTTTTGGCGGACATCTTGTATTTTCTTCAAATTTCTGAGAAAAACATAAAAAGGCTTACTTATTAACCACTTGGCCAATTTTAATAAAACTTGGCTAAACTTTCTTCACAGAAATTTGATTGGTAAATTTGTCCAGTGGTCATCTCATTTTGTTAGGTTGTGCCTTTGGCAATAATTTCAGGTGAGCGATACAGGCCCCTTGGGCCTCTTGTATTATTTTTCTAAGATATTTTTAAACCACTGTAAAATATCTGTTTTCATTGGATCCTCTTCTTGCAAATCTTGTAAATCCGTTTATATATGCAGAATATATGCAGAACGTAATATGTCTTGCTGCACTCACACACTCACACTACCAACAGTAAAATAATTATAAGATCTACTACTACTACTACTACTACTACTACTACTACTACTACTACTACTACTACTACTACTACTACTACTACTACTACGACGACGACGACGACGACGACGACGACGACTACTACTACTACTACTACTACTACTACTACTACTACCACCACCACCACCACTACAACTACTACTACTACTACTACTACTACTACTACTACTACTACTACTACTACTACTACTACTAACAATAGTGAAAGTATAACGCAAACATGCATTACTATTAGAACAGAGAGATGTTCACTCTGTTTCAGAATGAGATGGAGAGATACGTTCGTTCATTCAGTTTGTTTTATTGGCTGCTCACACCTGGGTGTATTTGAGCGCTGCCTATCTTTGAGGTGCTTCCCCAAACGGTTACATAGCTCCTGGAAGGGTTGCGACAATGAAAGTAACACAGAAATAATCAAAATTTAAGATGTTCCTATGGGGTACATGCATTGCCTGTTGGTGCCTAATGAGCTATTGCCTGCGGATGTAAGTGATGTATCCTGTTTAAAGGGGGGTGGGAGGTGGTAGGTGGGGATTACTTTTATTTCTCCAGGAGGTGAGATGGGTATGGAGTCCGTCTATGAAATCAAATCCAGAAACGGATATTAGGCAACAAATTTAAATAATAAATATTGAGATGAAACCGAGTTAATGCTATCAAATAAAAGTAAATAACGTAGGATAATTAGATATGATACACAAAAAAGTCCACTATTTATATCAGATTCACCTGGCAATCAAACCAAACTGTTATCATTTACCCCTGTAGCGATGGTCTCACAATCTGATTGGCTGAGCCATGGCCATACAATTATCGATTACCCCTGTCGAACTCGACGTGCATAAATTATAACCATGTGTCAATCAAAATATTGATTACCCCTGTAGCGATGGCTGCACAATCTGATTAGTTGTGTGATGGGCGTGCATAAATTATTGATTACCCCTGTAGCAATAGACACACATAAATTATCGATTGCACCTGTAGCAATGGATTACAATCTGATTGGCTGAGCGATGGAATTATCAATTAGGCCTGTAGCAATATACGTGCATAAATTTTTGATTACTCCTGTAGAGTTGACATACATCTGTTTGGCTGAGTGACGTACAATTATTGATTATGTCTGTAGCAATAGATGCACATAAATTAAAACCAGCTCTTGGATATTGCTTATTGGCGCAACTGAGATTTTCTTCATTAGTGGCCATAAGTGTGAATTAATATTTTGAGCTAATGCCACTTTAATAATTATTCACAGCTCTGCAGTTTTAGCCATTGTGCCAGCCAATAAAACAGCTACAGCATTAGCTGAATGAATTGACGGCTTAAGTAAGGAAACTACAGCAAGTCTGAATAAGTGGATATATTTAACTATAATAATTATTAGCTGCACTACAGATTTGACCAATAAACCTGACAATTATAGCACCACAGAGGGAGCATCACTGCTCTCAGTCAAAAGGCGTGACTGTCAAAAGCAAATTCATAGTCAATTATTGAATATTGATGTAAGGGATGGTTAAGCATCAGTCCTCAGCATCAGATATTGTGAAAGCCAAAATTGTTAGAAACATGTTAATGTTGATTAATTTGGTAATACTATTATATCTCACTTTTGCAGCCAAAATTGTATTATACTATACTTAAAACCAGCCATTACTACTGGTACAGAGACACATTTACCGTACTTCAGTATTGGTCAGAATGACGACAAAAACAGTCTTGTAATTATATGTGCTTCAGCTGTCAGACAAAAGGCTTGCTAGCTGTTAGTCTATATTGATTACTGGCTATAGTGATCTGATTGTGTGAGCGATAGACACACATGAGTTATCAATTACACATGTATGTGGAAATAGACGCACATTATAGACGTAGATTTATAGATTACCGTGTAGCGATAGACGCACGCGTGAGTGATGAAATAATAGACATGGCTTTATCAATTACTCCTGTAACAACAGACACATGAATTATAGTCACCTGGTGCTTATATTGATTATTAGCCAAGTGTTGATTAATTAGTAATATCATTATATGTCAGGTTTCCGCCACAAACATGTTTAAATTTCAATACATATAGAATTATGCTATGTTTCAGATTGTAATACCCTTCCAGTGGCTACAAACACCGCCGGCCAATAGTGGTTAATGGCCAAGTGGCCACTTTTGGTCATTGGCAATGTCAATTATTGTAACAGTTAAGTGCCTTACACAAATTGACAGACTAAACCAACAAACAATGAATTATTGAATATTGGTGCAAAGCAGCAGCGTCAATTTTTTGTCCTCTCACTTATTGAGTATTGAAACTGGCAAAGGTGGCAGGCATATGTTGATTAATTAGTAATATCATTATAATTATACCAATTTTCAAGATGGCCGCCTGTGGCTGGCGGCCATCTTGGATTTCGGGTCAGCATCGATTTCTATAGGTTTCTTCCTTCCGCAGACTTAGTCCAACCATTCTATGAAGTTTTAAAGCGATCCGATAAACGGTAACGGAGTTATAATCCAGAAACCAATTTTCAAGATGGCTACCGGTGGCTGGCGGCCATCTTGGATTTCGGATCATCGTCGATTTCGATAGGTTTCTTCCCTAGGCCTAGTCCCACCACCCTATGAAGTTTCAATGCGATCCGACAAACGGTAACAGAGTTAATTAGTAATATCATTATATTTCAGGTTTCCGCCACAAACTTGTTTAAATTTCAATACATATGTAGAATTATGCTATGTTTCAGATTGTAATACCCTTCCAGTGGCTACAAACACCACCGGCCAATAATGGTTAATGGCCAAGTGGCCACTTTTGGTCATTGGCAATGTCAATTATTGTAACAGTTAAGTGCCTTACACAAATTGACAGACTAAACCAACAAACAATGAATTATTGAATATTGGTGCAAAGCAGCAGCGTCAATTTTTTGTCCTCTCACTTATTGAGTATTGAAACTGGCAAAGGTGGCAGGCATATGTTGATTAATTAGTAATATCATTATAATTATACCAATTTTCAAGATGGCTACCGGTGGCTGGCGGCCATCTTGGATTTCGGATCATCGTCAATTTCGATAGGTTTCTTCCCCAGGCCTAGTCCCACCACCCTGTGAAGTTTCAATGCGATCCGACAAACGGTAACAGAGTTATCATCCGGAAACCACTCTGCCGCCCGCCCGCATGCCCGACCGCCCGCCCGCCCGGACGGACGGCACCATTACATAATACCCCGCCTAATTTTTTGGCGGGGTATAAAAATACGTTATGATTCAGATTGTAATATATTTCAAATGGCTACTAATAGCGCCAGTCTGATACCATAGTCGTATCCACCACCTAGTACACCTATAACAGTAAATTTCTGTGTTGCTATTCAAAAGGCTTAATGAAATAGTCGCACGATTGTATACAGCATTTACAGGCATAACTTGCAAAAAAATTTCAGAATATGTGGAGAAATAGACTGTTTCAATCACTACTCCTGCCGCGCCAGCTGGTGCTGCTGCCCACCCCAGCAATAGCATGCTAGCTAGTGTGACTTAGGCCCGATTTATAAGTCGAACTTCTCTTGTGCCGTGCCAGCTAAATTTGCCTGAAAATTACAGAGTCCAATATATAAATCAACCATTCGTCATTAGCGCGGCGCGACAGAAAGTTTGACTTATAAAACGGGCTTTAGCTTACTCGAGGCACAAGAGCCTGGTTGATTAATTGCACTGACATAATGAGGCGAGATTCGAACACGCCAGGCGTGCATCCGATGCTGGTGCAGCTCACCGCGCAATGGTACCCTCACTAGCGCGGGCATGGCTCACACGGATGAGCGCGCAGTGCCAAGTGACAGGAGGAAAAAGGATGTAGCCATTCTTAGACATTTTTCTGTAAATTCTTACACACCTTTAACTATATATTAAGTCATTAATATTCAATATTTTAGGACGCATCTTCTTCAGAAACGTACTTAAAACACTGACCTAGCGAGAGTCCAGTGGAAGGATTTTGGATTTTCATAGTTTATATCATGATGTTCTACCGATTTGCTCAGTGCCCTCAATACTAGTACTGTCATTGTAAACAGGATAAATATATCTGTCACAAATCGTTTTACGGTGTCAAATGTATCTCACATACGTGTCAGTGAAATATTCCCTGCGACGGTAGCCTCGCCAGCGCGGGACCCAGCTTATATACACGAGCATGCCGTTCCAAGTGACAGCAGGAGAAAGGACTTCACCCTCCTTATCCATTTTTCGAATCGTTAATATTCAATATTTTAAGACAAATTATTTTTCAGAAATGTTCCTAAAACACTGAACTAGCGAGAGTCCAGTGGAAAGATTTTCGATTTTCACAGTTTATCTCATGCTCTTTATCGAGTTGCGTACTTCATGGAAAGAACATGTATTTTCTTCTTTCAAATACTGGCCGTCTTCAACTTGATGAATATTATGTCAGGTGTATGCATGTTTTGTATGGTGAGAGAATTCTAAAAGGGTTAGTCAATCCGAGGCTTACCACTACAGCAGCATAAAACCTCTTTACAAATAATAAGCCGTTAACTGTAGTTTAAGCCACTAAACTGATCGGGCGTGTATTTTATATGCTGTGAGAATTTAGAGAGGCATAGTCAATTGGGAGCTTTCCACTCCATCACTATAAACATCTTTACAAATTAATGAAGAATACTGTCCGGTTTAAATGGCCAAACTTATCGGACCTGTATTTTATATGCTTTGATAATTTAGAAATGCATACTCAATATGAAGATTCCCACTACATCACCATAAAACCCCCTGACAAATATATACACATTTTTCTCCAGTTTAAAGCATCAAACTGCTCAGGTGCGATGGGCACACAATTATGATTAGGCCTGTAGTGATAGCTGCTACCTGCAGAACGATTAGTGTCCAGTGTGGAATAAATATATCGATAGTGTATGCTCGGTGAGAAAGACTTGACTTGTGTGAACATCTAGACAGTGAATACGAAGAAACAATGGAAATGGAGAATGAAGATGATGAAACAAGGGAGATAGAGAGTGAAGACGTAAAATTAAGCGAATCTGAGTGTAAAGCCGAAGATGAAGACCAAAGAAGAAGCCAAAGGCAATCAGGAGCTATTAACCATATTCCAAAATGTTTACCATGACTTACACAATGAACAATCAGGTTTAGAAGGGGAGGGTAATGAAAAAAAGAGCTAGCAATGGTGTAGATGATGATTATATTTCCATTTATGCTGATGCTTTGATTCCAAAGTGTACTGACATAATGCTGCAGTACAAAGCTTACAGAACTCTACCCTCATTAAGATAATTCATCAGGAGATTAAAGCTTTTTATCAACGAAGAGAGGTACGCATATAATGATATAATGAAGCAGTCTTCTCAGGGTTTCACACACAGATAGAGAGAGAGAGAGAGAGAGAGAGAGAGCGAGAGAGAGAGGGGGGAGGGGAGGGAGGGAGAGTTCATGATGCACGAGCACATACGTACCAGTCTAGATGTGGCCATTGATGATGATGATGATGATGATGATGATTATCTGTGCCGGTTCATGAGCTGAGGTGTGAATGGCGACAAGTGCCTACCTATAATATCACATTATTACAGGTGCACTGTGGGTGCATGCACAGACGTATGGCCAGAACCCCAAAAGCCTAACATCACTTGCAATAGGGTGTTGCGTAAATAGCATAGCACCAACAGTTTGCCACAGCGCGCCCGCTATGCTATGTATGCAAAACCGTATTACAAGTGATGTTAGGGCATTGGGGTTCTGGCCATACACCCATGCGTGAACCCGCAGTGTGCCCACACTTCATCAGCAGTATGAACCACCATGCCTGCAGTCCCACATGTGCCTGCACTGCGGCTGCATGCACAAACATTTGGCCACAACCCCAAGCCATTACATTCCAACTTCGGGCTGTCGCTTGACATTGTGTTGTGTGCTCGCACGTACAAAGCCAGGCCTCATCGCAACTCGAGCTGCACTGGTGCAGGAAGTGTGGCGGCCACACACATTTTCATTTCTAACTTCACCAGTCACATGTGCATCTATTGCTACAGAAGTAATCCATAAATTTGCGGGTATAGTTTCGCTAAATGTGCGTCTATCGTTACAGGGCTAATCAATACTTTTTACGTGTCTATTGCTCACACGATCGGATCACTATAGCCAGTCATTAAAGTGGCATTAGCTCAAAATATTGATTAATTTAAACTTCCGGGCACTAATCAAGAAAATTTCAATAAGCAATACCCCACTAATATTGTATGTGGAGGTGTTTATAATGTGTGCCTCTTGCTTCAGGCACGCATTCAAGGGTTACAATAATCGATTGCCACTCAAAGTTGAACTATGCGCCAATGCGCAATATTCAAGTAAGATTAATTTATGTGTCTATCGCTACAATTCTAATCGATAATTGTGTGTCCATCCATCAGCCAAGCAGATTATGCACCCATCGCTAGTGGTAATTGATAATTTATGGACATTTATCATTACAGTCCAATCGATAATTTTTAGGCCATCGCTCAGCCAACCAGATTGTACGTCCATCCAACAGTGGTAATCGATAATTTATGAGTATCTATCATTACAGGCCTAATCATAATTGTGCCCATCGTTCAGCCAAGCAGATTGCATGTTCATCGATACAGGGTAATCGATAAGTTGTGTGCGTCTATTGCTACAGCTCTAATTGGTAATTGTATGTCCATCGTTCTGGCAATCAGATTGCTTGTCCATCGCTACAGGTGCAGTCGATAATTTGATTGACAAGTATGGTGGTAATTTATATGCATCTATCACTACAGCCCTAATCGATAATTGTCTCCATTGCTCAGCCAATCAGATTGCACGTCCATCGCTATAGGGGTAATCAATAATTTGATTGACAAGTATGGCTTTAATTTATATGCGGCGATCGCTACTTCCCTAATCGATAATTGTGTGGCCATCGCTCACCCAATCAGATTGTGCATCCATATCCAGGGCTACATGTGTAATCGATAACAGCTTGTTTTCATTGGCAGGTGAGGCTGATATAAATAGTGGACTGTGCTTTTGCCAGTGATGGGCGGCAACCATGTACCCAACTTTGCAATAGTATTACTTTTAAATCTTTTTCAGTAATATGGAATGACATTATGTCTGAAAATTTGTCAGTACATTCGAAGCAGAATATTGATACATAGGTATCACTTCGACGATGGCGATGACTACAGCATAAACATATTCTTTATGTGTCTGCCTTTTGCTTTATAACAGAATATTTATTGAAGCAAGCATACATGTGACACAATTCCTTATGACATTATATACTTGGGTGACAGCTTGGATAAATCCATTAGAACCAAACCTAGGCATGAAGCAGTTTATTGACAAGGATGTCCTATACGAAATGTTACGGCCATGTTGGCGATTGAACTCTACTCTTTATTGGTCTTGAATATTTCAGGATTGCCGGATCCAATAGCTAAGTTTAGCGAAGTTCCACCAATTTTGTGATGTGCTGTTATTTTTATCACTTTAAACCATGCATTCCCAAAATATCAATTTCCAGGTAACCATACAACAGTAACAACTGACAGTTAAAATATTTTCAAAATATTCGATAGAATGTTTATTAAATTATAAGTTCACCAAACACATGCACTTCAGATGGTTATATTGTTGACCGTTGCCTCTTTCATGGCAGACATACGTCACTTAATTGTGATATCAAGTGACGTATTTTGCTTATGACATCAGATACTTGAGAGACAGATCGGATCCCTACATTTGAACAAACCTAGATGATTGCCTATACCAAATGAAGCAAATTACTGACAGTGATTTAATAACATCAAATGTTACAAAACGTTTTGCATTAATTTCAGCTCAGCTGACTTATCAGTCAGTTGAGATATAGCAATCACCCAGCATGCTGCGATCTGTTCATATGCCTGACTATATGTCATCTACACTGGGCCTGACTATTTGTCGTCTACAACAGTGGTATGTTTCGTTATTTCTGGACACATTTAGATCAAACCTGATCAATATGAAATGAGCTTTTATATAGATATACTTTGTTATAATGCAAGGGAGCCACATCCCTGACAGTTTCTTCAAGAGTAACACTCAAATTGGCTTCAAATTTGGTACCTGACTTTGGTATGACATCTTTGAAAACGCTTGAGTAAATTCATGATATTTAACCACGTGTGTTCTTTTGAGTACAGTTCACTATTCATTGCCTCCAGATAACAAAGTGACAGAGTGGTTTTAATCAAGCAAGAAATAACTAAACATGATCATTATTAGCTCTTCTAGCAGAATGGCCAAGTGAGCCTATGTGATGGTGATCGTCTATCTGCCCATCCGTCATCGCATGTATGTCCATCAACTTTTGCTTTGAAACATATCTCCTCCTAAACCGCTTGACAAATTTTAACCAAACTTGGCTGGAATGAGCCTACAGTGGTAGGCTCCAGAATATCTATTCAGAATTTGCATTGGTTAATTTTTCAGGCGGATAAAAAAAAAATCAGAATCCTTTAAAACGTTACTCCTTATAATCACTGGCCTGATTTCAATGAAACTTGTGTGGAATGATCCTATAGCAGTAGGCTGCAAAACTTCTAACATGGATTTTTATTGGTTAATTCTCTTGGCATTCATCTAGGGGTTTTCAGTCTTTTAAAATGTATCTCCTCTTAAACCCCTTGGCAGGTTTTAAACAAATTTGGATGGAAAGATCTTACTGTGATAGGCTCCAGAACCTCTATTCAGAACTTTGATTGGTCCATTTTTTTAGCAGTCATCTGGGATTATAAAAAAAATTTCTGGAAATACTTTAAAATATCTCTTCCTAAACGAGTAGGCAGATTTTATCAATAGCGTTATTTCAACACTTCCAACGAGAAATTGGATTTCCAAATATGCCCAGGAAATAATTTTAAATATTACTCCTAAAACACACCCAGCCACACTTTATACTTTTAAAACTTAAATGTCTATTTATAGCCAGAACTGTTGAAATTCTTGCCAGAAATATATATAGGCGATACACTACTTGAAATGCCAATATCCCAGATGAGTAATACAGGCCCCTTGGGCCAATTGTGTGTGATGGACTGCTGATCATCGAGAAATGGCCATTGCATAAGCTTATCAAGTACTGCAACTCAATCTCAGAATACTGGCACAAATGGAGACCTCCACAGGTAGAATGAAAATACATTTCTGCTGAAGATTTCAGATATTCTCCAGGGGATGACCCCATATGTATTCACCCCAGGGCCTATACACATCCAAAATACATCGTTTACTCACACAGGTGAGATAGAACTGTGATAGAAAGTTGATACCAAAAGTAAGGCAGCATTACCTTCCAGTCAATTTGTTTTAAGTGTTTTTGCATCAATGATAAAAACTAATAAATCACAAGACAAATAGAATTTTGATTCGATAAATTGTATTACTGTAATTAGAAATGGCACAACTACACCAAGTAATTCATTGAAAATTCAATATAGGCCTAGCATAATTAACTGTACTAAACCTTTAACTCTTAAAATTTTCAATCTTTTCAAGAAAACTAATTCTTTCGTAGTCAATTTGCAAACCAATAGATTAATTTTAAAAATTACCACTGGAATGACTGACTAGGTTATCGAGCCTGTGAGTCATTCCAGTGGCAATTTCTTTAAAATGGCTTTCTCTTAGTCTGTAAATAGACATTTTTCAAGACGACTGCAGAAGCCGTTATTGGCTCGCTTGTATGTTAAAGGATTAAAAGAGCAAGACTCTCATCTGGAATTATTGTTAACTTAAGCATATGTTCATTACTAGACAAGTTCTTGCCAAGTGGCATGACATGAATGGACTAAGCTGATTTGTCACTCAAGTATCGGATGCCATAATCAATTACGCTACATGTAGGCTGACGTCAATATGACATCTAGCTATGTCATGGCCATTGAAACGTTTAGTAAGTGTATGAATTGTATGCCTTTGATGTGGTTACAATTTAATAAACATTCTGTTGAATATTTTTAATCTAATTTGACTGGGAGAAATTAGTTTCAAAATACTCAACATTTTGCTTATATAGTTACCTTGAAATTGGGATTATGGTAATTCTGGATTCAAAGTATATAAATCGATACCAACACAATAGTGGGCTGGGCTTGTCTAGAAATGGGCGGGGCGTAGCGAGAAATAAATCCTACTATTGGATGATGTCACTAACACTATTCATTCTTTCATTCTTTCATTCATTCATTCATTCATTCATTAATTCCTGGCTTGTATTCTTGCACAAAAATGGACACCATCATGATAGGCAATCTGTTTTATGTGTGCATTTAAGATAGCTTCGCATGTACTGTGTTCCTATCAGTTGTGAGAATTGGCAACTTGTTAAATTATTAAATACTATCAGATACTAGTAATATAAATATACCAGGATGGCATGATTTTGTAGCTGATCAATAGGTTTCCAGGTATTGATATTTTGAACAATGACTATCTAGTATGCCTAGTTCCTAGAAATAAAATATTAGCCTCTGTACTTTCGATTTAGTTCCTGCCAGATCTCAACAAGTATTCTAGGCACCACATATTGTTAGCCAACCTCAGAAATTGTAAGCTAAACAATACCACCAGTACAACTTATCACAAACCCACATCAACCCACATTAATGATAGTTTGGTACATTTTCCTACAAGGAAAAAGGAAAGTTTTAGCACAAGAAAACTGTCAATTACTAATCACAATAACTATTTAGAGATATATAAGTTCTTTATATATATATATATATATATATATATATATATATATATTAGTGCTGCTAATTATTAGTTTTTTATTTCCAGTTCTGTCCTAACACGCTAATCTGTTGTAGTGGCAATAACACGTGTACCGTTATGATTACAAGACACGTGCATTAACCACACATATCTTTATTATTAAGCATTAATCCGAGGATTAATTTATAGAATAAAGGTGGCAAGCACCAACTGTTGATAATATTAAATACTTAATTTAAATACGCTAAGATAAAATAAAATAAATAATTAATTAAATAATTAATTAAAAAATTAATTTAAATACTTAATTTAAATCATTTATTTATTTTAAATAATTAATTTAAATAATTAATTCCACCCGCAATTTCGTCCAGATTTCTTCATTGCCCTGTACCGATCACAAAACGCTAACTGTGTTTTCTATTTAATGGAATTCACTATTGCGTCCTTCCACGGTAGTCCATTGAAGTGCACCACCTTTCCCCACCCCGCTTTGTTCATCAACCAATAATCTTAAATACTTAATTTAAATACGCTAAGATAAAATAAAATAAATAATTAATTAAATAATTAATTAAAAAATTAATTTAAATACTTAATTTAAATCATTTATTTATTTTAAATAATTAATTTAAATAATTAATTCCACCCGCAATTTCGTCCAGATTTCTTCATTGCCCTGTACGGATCACAAAACGCTAACTGTGTTTTCTATTTAATGGAATTCACTATTGCGTCCTTCCACGGTAGTCCATTGAAGTGCACCACCCTTCCCCACCCCGCTTTGTTCATCAACCAATCCAACACAGCGAGCTTGTACTGCACGATATGAGGGGCATACAGGCGCTGTCAATCAGTCGCCTATCTACTTTTATCAATCAATCATTGGCTAGTTTGATAGCTTAAGAGGCGAGATCTTAGTACGTGTTTGATTTATCAAATCTGTTTGACTATATATGAGAAAAGTGTTGAATTAAGTGTTTCTACATGAATCATGGATATGTTGACAACATATGGTCCGACTTTGCTAAAAAAAATTACATTTTATTATTATTATTATTATTATTATTATTATTATTATTATACTTACTTATCACTTATAAACCTTGTAAAATAGTGGATGTCGTACTACTATACTTGCCTGCTGAAATATATAACTTCAGTGTAACTTGATGTAGGCCTATCGCCAGCACACATTTTATATTGTATATTACTTATATTTCATGAAATCATATGTTTTCTGAACTATAATCTTAAAGTAAACTATGTTGACAATGTTTAGCACTCTTCTTTACTACACAAGTACGCAAACACCCAGCTCATCTCATAGTCCCCACCCACCTACACATACGCACGCACACATGGGTTTACACTGTTCAGAATCATGAGAATATCGATCAACGATCGATTAACTGATCGATTGAACTGTCGATTAATCGAATACCTAGATAATCGAAAATTAGCAGCACTAATATATATATATATATATATATATATATATATATATATATATATATATATATATATATATATATATATATATATATATTACTACACTTTAGCAAGGTAGGTGTACAGGCAGAATAGCTAGTATAAAGACATACTACTGACTGTACAATGGTATCTGTGAGATGTATTTGTTGTTCTCATCTATTCCTCTTGCAATCGGCCACTTAGATTAGGATGTAATGGTTTCAGTCGCTGCCGTTTTGATAAACCAATTCTAAGCGGCTTAGCGCAGGTTCTTAATGGATGAACTTGAAAAAACGGTCCTAAAACAAAAAGTAATGATTAATTGTGCTAGACAGGTTCTAATGTGGCAAAGCAATCAAAAGTAATGTGTTGGCTGACCTGCTGTTAGTCACTTTTGTAGGCATTTTTCGAGATTCATTTGTCTTAGACGTTGATATATAAACTCCCACACAGGCCAAATCTGTTGGGGTTAAATTGATATATAAATGAGACCAAACAATTTTAGGTATATAATAATCCATACACGCTGAGTACCGTCCTTATACACCCCGCCCTCTGCCCAACACTATGACTTTGGTATTTCAGGGATCAACTGGTATGTTTGATAGGTAGGATAACAAAAATGGATGTTAGCACTGAAACTTACGTCCCAGAGGTACTTTTCTAAGGCATTATTTAAAAAGAAGTGCATTCATTATGTTTGGATAATAATTAGACAAGAAGGCGTTCTCTCATGCTCCAGCCAGTCTTATTGCTTCTGGATAATTTTTAATATCATAAAATACTTTGTAAAAGGAAGAATCCTGGCCATTCATGGGTACGAAATCCTACTCCAGTTAAAGTATCTCCTGTGTAGCATTACTCGTTTGCACAGTAAAAACTACAGGAAGGTAGTCTTCTTGCATGTATGATTACTTTAAAACTTTGAATTCCCTTAATCTTCTTCTTTTCGTTCGCTGATCATACCGCCAGTCCTGTAAGTGACTATCGACATGATCACTTATGAATTCCCTTAATTAAAACAAAGCTGTGATTAATTTCAATCTGTGATGAAATAGATGCCTGGCATCTCCTGAATAGATTGGATGGAAGAACCTATTGGTTTGATTGGCCTATATCGTGTCTCTGATTTCTAGCCCCAATTTAGCCTCAGGCCATATCAAGGATGGTCTTATTTCAGTCTATTACACCAACGGGGCTAATCTCTTTTAACCCCACTGCCCATTTATACTCATGGGGGAAAACATGCAACGAGGGTGAATGGGATTGTGTAGGTCTCCAGCGATAACAAGATAGTCACGTAGAGCCACTGTCGCTGTTTCAGAACGCATTGCTACTAGCCATTGAGCCACCAGTAACTTGGTGTATATATTGGATGAGTGATCCCTATGTAATGGCCCGGTGAATGGTGGTACATTGTGCGTTCCCTTATTGACTGAGATATGTTGCTAAGGGATACCTATATTCTGCTTGGTCCAGAGATGAAAACACACTCAAACCACTGCAACGCTTATCGAGAAAGACGTACTATGGGTCATTCCAACTTATATCCAGCAAAAATACTACAGTAGTCGTTTTTCCCGTGCACTATCAAGGAATGGAATGCCTTACCAATAGCTATGGCACAAGCTGAGAGCCTTGAATCAGTCGGCTGGGATGGCCTAGTGAATCACTATACAAGGAGACATCTGTTTTAAAAGAGCGACATGTAGTCTCATACATGGTTGTGTCCATTCGGATTGGTGGACTTTTAAACAGTACAGCTTGGAAGGACAAGTCAGTTGCAGTGATCTTATACCGATCATGTGATTAACTGTATCATTAGCTCAGACTCCTAAGATCAAGAACTACATGTCTAAGTTTTATCAGTATCTCTGCACGATGCGCAACCATGCCTCCAGTGTAGGTAGTGAAAATGCTAACTATGAAAAATCTTTCATTCTCATTTTTAGATAATTCTAGAAAGGGAGCAAATGAACAGCAAACAAACTGTTGTAAAGATGTTTTCTTCTAAGATCAGTGCGGCAAGGCCATTCAGTCCTGGAATATGCTTCAACGTTGATAAAGCCATGGAAAATGCTTTTGGCTTGTAGCATCTAATTTTGGCCCACCCAATTTTTCCATAGTATGAGTTAGCTTGACAGGTATAGTGCATTTATGTGTGATTTTATGAACTAACTGTTTGTGTTTCCTGAAGCTACAATATGCGAGGAACCTTAAACATATAGGTTTACCATATTGTGTTGAGAATAAACTGTGGTATCTTACTTTGAAATAGAAAGTAGAGGAATATGTGATTTTTCCTGGTGCAGAGCAAACAATTGTGTTTACATATGTCTTCAGATTTTAAAAAAAGCCATAAAGGTTCCCTTAAATAAAGTGCCCTAAGTGCAAGCTACAATTGTGGGCTTTAATTTGATACACTGCTGGGCAAAAAAAATGAGGCAAACATGATTTATCATATTTTTTTTGATTACTCTTTCATGTTAATAAATACAAGTGAAATAAGTGACAATTTTACATAATATTGTATGCATTGTCTGTGTGCAGGGTACCTTTTTATATGGGGTAGCCTTTCCCTTATTTTTTTGGTCTCAATTTTGTCCCATTTGGGCAAGCTGTCTGAAAGCTTTTTGCATTGTGCTGCATCAATGCTGTTCCATTCATGTCTGACTGCTATCCACTGCTGAGTGAGCTAATTTGCATATCAAAAGCCATCTACTGAATGGATTCTTGTTCTATATTAGACCTACATGCATACACAAAAGACAAATAGTGCGTCTCTGTGTTCAGGATTTAAAGTGAATTAACTAACCAAACTAGCAAGCAAGTTGAGTTACGCTGACCGACGTGACAAGACATTAGCCATTTCTGTAATCTCTGTGTATTACCACACTGTGCCTGAAGAGTGAAGTTGTTATTTTTTATTCAAAAGGTCTTCAAAAAAGGCTAAATTCCATGTACCTGTTGAAGTCAAAAGCCGGATCGCAGGTCTTCGTCAAGCTGGAAAGTCATATCCTGAGATTAAGAAAATTCTAAACTCTGAGGATATTCAGATTCCACTGTCTACAATACAGATAATTGGCCACACATTTCAAGTGACAGGTTCTGTTGCCCAGAAAGCAGGTTCTGGACGAGCTAAAGTGACAACATGTCAAGATGAAAGAAGGCTGAAAATGACTGTTCTGAAGAATCGTAAGAAGACTGTCACCAAATTAGCAGAAGAATTCAGAAATTCACAAAATAAGGCTGTTTCAAGAAGAACAATTGCAAGGAGGCTCAAGGAAGCTGGTTTGTCATCAAAGCGGTGTGCTAAGAAACCATTGCTGTCCACAAAGAATGTTGCAGACAGACAGATTTTTGGCACTTTATCGTGACCATGATTGTCCGTGGTTTGAGCGTGTTCTCTGGAGTGATGAGTCACGTTTTGAGCTGTGTACAGATGCTCCAGAGCGCTGTCTTCGTAGGTCAAATGAAAAATATAACCCAGAACGCCTCTCCACCACTGTGAAACATGGAGGAGGTGGAATTATGGTATGGGGTGTGTTTTCTGCATCTGATGTTGGCGAGCTTATGCAATGTGAAAAGTCCATTAATGCAAAGGAGTATCAAAACATATTAGAAAAGGGGTTGCTTCCAAGCCTGAACAAGTTGTGTAGTGGAAATAAAAGACAAAAAGCTATTTTTCAACAAGATAATGCCCCGGTGCACACAGCAAAAACAACAAAGTCATAGTTTGAGTGGCATTCTCTGTCGGTGATGTTTTGGCCTGGACAGTCGCCAGATCTTAACCACATAGAGAATACATGGGTGCATATCAAGGCCAAACTAGTTGGCAGAAAATTTGGGAGCACTGACCAGTTGTGGGAAGCAGTCAGACATGAATGGAACAGCATTGATGCAGCACACTGTAAAAGGCTTTCAGACAGCTTGCTCAAACGGCTGAGATTTCTGAAGAAAAACAAGGGAAAGGCTATCCCATACTAAAAGGTACCCTCCACACAGACAATGCATACGATATTATGTAAAATTGTCACTTATTTCACCTGTATTTATTAACATGAAAGAGTAATCATAAAAAATATGATAAATCATGTTTGCCGCATTTTTTTTGCCCAGCAGTGTATATGTATTGTGTATTTTATCTTCTCAAGTGCATATTGATTAGCAAATAGCAGGTCTAATTAAAGAGTTTATGATATGAAAGCATGGTCTATATAAAAGGCATCTGTGCATTAATATATATGAAGTATATTGGTGTATTCATTGCAATATTTTGTAAATCAATATGTTGTTATTAATTCAAGACCATACTTTTGTGAAAGGAATATGATGTCCATGTTCTGTCAAATGACACCAAAATGGTGGACCAAATTTCGGCTGTACATCACGTTTTGTTTTATTAATGATTATTACTCTAAGAATGTACTACTTAAAAATTGTTATTGATATGCCTTTTGTATAAAATAACAATGTCAAAGAGATTTTCCAGCTGTACATTACATTTTTGTAAATTTTGTAATATGGTTAATTACATTAGTAATAATAATATCAAATAAATTGGTTTCATTAATCAATGAAATTATTTGATGAAATCGTGCTATAATTTTGAATATTCTTCCACACGAGATGATTTATTATCATTACTGATTTAATAAGCCTAATATTGACCATTGAGTATAAAATAAATAATTCACTGAGATATGTTATGTATGTTATGTAAAGGCTATCCCATACTAAAAGGTACCCTGCACACAGACAATGCATACGATATTATGTAAAATTGTTACACAATTACACAGTTCTTATTGAATTTAGCTTCGTGATGAATTTTATGATTTTTGAACTACATTACATAAATAAAGTGAAAAATAAAAAATAGTTATCGTTAATGTCTGGAATTCGGCCATATTCAACTACAGTTCCATGGATTCAATTTGACACCAGCGAAAATGAATTAGACCAACTTTGAAATTTTGACCATTTTGCACCATAATGGGCCCTACTTGTGTGCTACACGCCTTTTTACTAATCATGGTGTTTTACACAGAGAGCAGGAGAATGTGATAGAATCTCACAATGTGTGTATGTCTTGTGAGGTATAAACAGCAGATTGGCTACAGAGCAATTATCCAACATTCAGAGATTTTGGCGATATACGAGTTCATCAAGGACATCACAAACATAACACAAGTGGACGAATTTACCTATGTATGGAAACCATCGATTGGTGAGTGCCAGCGAGTTGTAACTTTATTCTAAAAGACAGGTGCAGTCTTTGGATTGGATTGAGGGAAATATCCTGGACCAATATAGATAATACATCCATACTTTGTGGGTAAATTATCAAGTAACATTGTAAAAGCGAGCACACAATCCTAAACGTGTAGCAGCAACAATAAATGGCCAGTGTGGGATAGCAAAAGAAAACAGAATAGGGCCAATGTGGGTATCCATTGGCATTTGCCACATGAACTGTTTGACATTCTTGAGATAATTTGGGATGTGCAGTCTGAGGAGACTGCTTGTGAATATGAGGAAATAGTGAAGAGTGATTCTGACTGAAGAGTTCAAGTGAGACGCTGTTGTAGCTGTTATCCTAGATAATTGCACATTTTTCAACTTGGCACAATCCATATGAAAGGGTATTAACAAAAGATGTTTATTTTAAAACAATGTTGCTGAAGGTTGTTACTGTAGTAAGAACAGCTTACAGAAGCATTGTTTTTAAAGTCGGCGCAACACTATTCTGCTCTGTAAGAATTCAATTGTCTTGCTTGTTTTTAGTTGCACTGCTGCACACCCAGATAATAGGCGGCCAACTGGAATCCACTATGTGTATATATTCTATTGTCAGGTTTTGATTTGCAACAATAATTGATGTACATAACACTGTGGTCCATTGCTAAGATCGATCTGTTGCACTGACGAGTGAAAGGTAATTAGCATTTTCGTTGGTGGTCTGACATATTATCTCAGTATCTACAATCAGCTTTTCAATATGATGTAAATTCAATGATAAAATTATCTTTTATGCCGATCTTCCTTGTTATGAATCATGACAAAATACAATGCTTACACTTTAGTATCATTTGACATGCACGGGCCAATAAAGTCGCATCATAGTGCTCATAAATTTCGTAAACATAACATATAACTTCAAAGAAACAACATGCGAAAAATCTATCTGTAGTTGCATGACATTAGTTATGTGGTGTTTGCACAATTGCATTGATATAGAGAAAATCATGTGCATTAAATTGCCAGCATTTCACCAACAGTTATAAAGCATGACTGGATTATGAATTAAATGTCTGTGATATAGAATGCATATGGTGTGAACTGAAGCTTGTGCCTAAAGAAAAAATACTACTTGGTGTATGGTACAGAAGGTCAGATGATACTGAATACTACAGCTCCATGTTAAATAAAATTATAGAGGAAAATAGTAAGAAAATCCTTGTTTTGATCATGGGTGACTTCAATTACCGAAATATTGATTGGGAACACTACAACTCGAGTTATTTCATGGGTGTCGTGTTTTTTTGAGACCATGAACTCCAACTATCTACAACAAGATGTTCACTAATCTACACAAGAATCTGCAAGTCTAGACTTAGTGTTAACAACAGACGAAAACATGGTCGAAAACTTAGAAAACATGGTCGAAAACTTAGAAGTACCTGAGGACTTTAAAGCGAATGACCATAACATTATAGTATCGAACTTGATGACATGGTGAGGAGAAAATCTAACCTATTATAAATTATGGCAAGAGGGACTACCAAACACTGAAAATGATCTAAGCCTAATTGCATTGGATGATTTATTATAGAATAATTATTCCAAGGAATGTTGGGAAATTTTTAAAAGTACTTACCATAGACTAGTTATTTAACATATACCTACAAAAACTCCAAAAAAATTAAACGAAACTCAATGGATGCACCATTTGGCACTGAAAAAGGTCCCTAAAAACTACGAAAAGTTGAAACAATTTTCAAACAATAGGGAGCCCATAACGTATCAGATATACAGGAAGCCCCTTCAGCGAGGCAACAATAGCATTCATAAATGCAAAAAAAGGAAGGAAATTATCAAACAAAATCAAACAAGATAGTAAGTTTGTATTCTTATGTAAGGAAAAAGAAAAAAAAGTAGATCAACTAAAACATAACGAAGGAAACATCCTACTAAAGAATACTTCTCATCAGTATTTACCGCTGAAGACATAAGCAGGATCCCAACTCCAAAGCAAACCAATATACAAACCAGACTGTGCAACACAGAAATATCGGCATCATTCTTGAGGAGGTGCTTACTAACGTAAAACGTGTAATGGAACGGGACAAGACAATGTACACCCTATGGTACTGTGAGAAGCCTCAAACTAAATGCTGACCCTATATCCAAGATCATGATCGAATCGATTAAATCTGGAATAGTGCCTATAGATTGGAGACTAGCCAACATCAGACCATTCTTTGAAAAGGGGCAAAGGACCATTAACCAAGTAACTACAGGCCGATCAGTCATATCTCATGTATAAGGAAAATCTTGGAAACAATAGTCAGACACCAAATAGTTGCCCACTTAGAAGCAAGAGGCCCAAGGCTTGTGTTGCTCACCTGGACAATTAGCATTTGAACCATTTGCATATAAATAGATATGATCGATAATTTTCGGAAAATCCAAGATGACCACCCAAGGAATTGATCAATCAAAATTCTGAATAGTAGTTCTAGTCTACCATGATAGGGTCACTCTAGCCAAACGTAGTTGAAATATGTCAAGCAGCTAAGGAGTAGCATTTTGACCATTTACGGTAGATTTCTCATAAAATCTAAGATTTTCACTCAAAAAATTGATCAATTAAAATTCTGAATAGAAGTTTTACAGGCTATCACTATAGAATCCGTCTAGCCTAATTGGGTTAAAATATGCCAAGCAGTTATATGGAGGAGTAGCATTTTGACCATCTCTGGTAAATTTTCATAAAATATAAGATTTTCACAAATAATTTGATGAATGAAAATTCTAAATAAAAATTCTAGAGGGTATTAACATAGGATCCTTCCAGCCAAATTTGGTTGAAATCGATCACGCTGTCAAGGAGAAAAAGCAATTTGACAATTTCCGGTAAATTTGTCTAGAGCCTGTGGCCATAGGATCATTTCAGCCAAATTTGGTTGAAACCCATCAGAATGGTATGGCGAAGAAGCAATTTGACAAATTCTGGTACATTTTTCATAAAATCTAAGATCTTCGCCCAAAAATTGATGAATCAAAATTCAGGATGGACATTCTGGAGCCCACCACCACAGGGTCATTTCAGCCAAATTTGGTTGAAATCTCTCAGAATGGTAAGAAGCAATTTGACAAGTTCCGATACATTTTTCATAAAAATCTAAGATTTTCACACAAAAAATTGATGAATCAAAATTCCGAATTGAAATTCTGTAGCCTACCAGAATAGGGTGGTTTCAGCCAAATTGGGTTGAAATCGCTCAGAATGGTAAGAAGAGGTAATTTGACAATTTCGGGTAAATCTTTCATAAAATCTCAGATTTTCAACCAAACAATTGATGAATCAAAATTCTGAATGGATGTTCTGCTTATGACAATAGGGTCCTTCCAGCGAAATTTGGTTTGAAATCGGCCAAGTGGTTAATGAGGAGTAGTGCTTTAAAGCAAAAGTTGACGGATGATGGATGGATGACGGACGGACGATGGACGGTTGCCATGGCTTAAACTCACTTGGCCATTCGGGCCAGGTGCGCTAAAAAAACTACTTGCTAAACCAATCACAGCATGGGTTTAGGAAAGGCCTATTCACATTAACAAATCTACTCTGCTTTTTCGATAAAGTTACTACCCAATTAGACAGTGGACGCCCAGTTGACATAATATACTTAGACTTAGCAAAGGCATTTGACAAAGTCCCACATCAGAGGCCTTGCAACAAAATTAAATCTCACTGGATAGACGGGGAGATACTTCAATGGATTACAAATTGGTTATCAGATAGATAATAACATGTCGTAATTAATAGACACAAATCTAATTGGACAAATGTATAGAGTGAAGTGTCTCAGGGATCAGTCCTTGGGGCAATTTTATTTCTGATTTATATAAACGACATAGATGCAAATTTACAAGCCAGATTATTAAATTTGCTGATGATACTAAATTAAATGAAGAAATTTTGAACAAAGAAAGTACACTTAAACTCCAAGCGGGTCTCCACAGAATTTTGATTTGGTCTTTAAAATGGCAGATGCGCTTTAACTTAGATAAATGCAGTATCTTACATTTAGGATCCAACATGTGCTATAGCTATAAAATGGGAAACAACACACTAGTAAAAAGATAATGAAGAAAATAATTTGAGAATAAAGATTCAGCAGATAATGAAAGTGTCAAGACAATGTGAAGCAGCATCAAGAAAAGCTCTAGTCCAGAATAAACTATACATTTCCAACTGTTATTCTCCAGTTTTACAAATTCCTCGTAAGACCTCACTGAGACTACTGTATCCCCTTTTCACGCATGATGCCACGTTTCGTAAGTACATACCATACGAAACACCTCTCAAGAAACTTAATCTCACAAGATTGAAAACCAGGAGAATCCGACCTGACATGATCGAAGTCTAGTCTACAAAAATATTCTAACCGGGACCATATTAACCCAAATGAATTTTTCACAATGGAATCTACACAAACTAGGGGACATGCAGTTAAACTTTACAAACAACCCTGTCAACTCAAAGAGGGTAGTTGATGTATGACATTTTCTACCAACTGAAGTAATTAACACTAAATACTTTTAAAAGCAACCTAGACTTATTCTTCAAGGCACTGGGTTTTGTATAGACCTATCGTCACCTTTACATTGAGAGATGTGACTGCAATCACTGGTAAAAAAGCAAATATGGAACATGTTTCAACATTGCAGCATAAGAGCACACACATGATAAAGTGAAGATAATGTTAAACTGTGTTATTATGATAGGAAGCTTTCATATCAAGAAGTTACACAACAGACAATGGCCAAGGTTTTCCTACCAGAAATTTGTTATCATAAAATCTACTGTCTAGAAGCTGGATTGCTATCTATTGAGCAATAGATGTGTACATCTACCGATCTATACAAATTCTGAATAGCATAGAACACCGACATTATATACTGACACATCTACTTTGATATATTAATTCCTTAAGGTAACTAAAATCTGCATCCTGCAAATTCTAACCTGATCATATTTTATGCCTATCATATGTTAGAGATGAGTATCCATTTTTATGGACTTTGATCTATACAATAGCATTGAATGCACTCAACACATGAATCCAGTTTCTCACTCAATCATATGACATTGTAATCAACTATGTGACGTGTAGGCTGATGTCATAATCAATTACATCATGACTGACGTAGCTAAGTTCGTCACAAAAGTTTAATTGATGACGGACTAAGCGTTGTTGTACAAATTGTATGTCTTTACTATTTAATAAACATTCTGATGAACATCTTGAAAATAATTTGACTGGGCGCTGTTGCAAATTGTTCTTTTAAATATTCAGCAGCTTACCTGCATAGTTTTCTGGAAATTGACTCAGAGAGTACAGGGATCGATTGATCCTAACACCGGCAATGCATGCATGGTGCTTAGTTAGAGATGGGCGGGCATAGCTAAAACTGGATTACTCCACTAGTTCGAATTACTGATACTCCAAACAGCTCAGACATAATCTTGAATTAAACTGTATCTATACGCCCTATGTAATGTACTTAAAATCCCTATTATATTATTTTAGCGATTTGGTCTCTTGTTTTGAACTTGAGTGTGATATACAAAGCTTTTAAGTCCTCAAGTTCTCAGCGAAAGCATCAGTAAAGCTGTTTTGAAAAGCATTAGTTAATTGCACACAACTTTAAAACGATCCATTAAATCATTAACATATTGAGCTTTTAAAGGAAATCTCACCTTATGTTATACTAACCATTCAGGTGATAGAATTTGCCACCCATATCCATCCCTGAAATGTTTGCCCTTATCATGCCGCCACCGAAAGATAGTCAGGTTTCTGTAGCTAAATGTTGATACATTTCTACAGCCTATGATGGCTGTCCTGATTTACTTCTCCACCAATCAGAAAAAACCTAGCACGTCCAATCAGAAAAAAACCTAACGTGTCTGTTTCGGTATATAGTCATAGAAGTGCCAGCTATATTTGGCAATGTGGTATAGAAGGAATCATAGCCATAGGCAGAAACAACTTACAGTCAAATTAGTTTCAAAATATTCAATGAGTTGAATATTACATAATAAAGAATGTAATGCGTTGGCACATACATGACATCACACACATTACAAAGCAGATAATTATGATACAGATAAGGGAATATGACAGGATATGAATGATATGGAATCTATAAACCATAATCAATCAGTGCAATGCAGCATTTGAGATGAGATTAGCATCACTTTCAATAGGATATCATCATCATCAGCACCACCACTACTACCACCACTTAGTTTCGTGTATCACTCCTTTGACAATGTGCCTCATAGTATTAGGAATAAAGACAATTCAAAATTCTCCATTTCATAAAGGTCTACATAACATACCCTACACCATGTAACCGCATTTACTTGTGAACATATTAATAGAACAGGAAAACCTTATTACCTTATTAACAGATGTGACAGCAATAGCAAAAAAAATACTGTGTTTTTCCTTACTTTGAGTTTCTTTATTCACACATTGAAGATCATGCTCCGAGTTCCAGTGGTATACCTTCATGGCAGATGGTATTTTAGATATGCCTGTTTATGTGAGAAGAATCAAAAGATACAAAACAGATCTAGTAAAGCATGACACGACAAAATTATACTCCTGTAAAATAATTGCACAAAATTGAGAAATAATTTCGCACATGAGATGATCAAATCAGTGAAGACGTATTAGTTGTTCTAAAATAAGGTAATGAGACAGCACTCAATGAGCTGCTGTCTTTGTGTCCAGTTTTGCTAAATGCCAATGCATAGACAGTGGCTATATGAAAAGGGTTATCAAATCCAGTGATTCTCCCTTTGTGTGGAGTCGCGGCCAAGAATGTGTATTCCAGTATACACATAATGAAGCTAGATATTTGTAATTTTGAGCTAAGACTAATCTTTCCATCCAGCCACAATTTGAATGCATGTGCCAAATTTGGTGAATCGACATTCTTGCATTCAGTAAATATACTAGAAGAATAAGAGCTAAAGGGTAGAGAAAAGCGTATCTCTCTATGTGAGTGGGGCCCTATTGATGAACCATAGTGATAAATTAAATGCTCATGGTTAAATGCGATGGAGTTAAAGTGGCTTAAGGCAATGACCTAATTAGAGTAGAAATAGGCGTATCGATTCCAAGAACATTGTGTCAACCAAAGTCATAGGCGTCCAAATTGTTTTAATGAATGTAGTCATCCAAATTAACCTATTTGAGTGATAACCTATAGATTCCTAACAACTGACATTGAGCCAGATGATTCCAAATTCCTTACTGGAAAACAATTTAATCTTACTTACTATCATAGACGTATTTAAGGGTGTCAAACAACCCACAGCTGGCTATACGTTATGTTAGTTCAAGATTATTTATTTCATGCTTAATATATAATATATATACATCACATTTGGGCAGTTCATCAAAAGGCATAGCCCATAAACCGATGGACCCCTACACATAACACGAGACATTGCAATATGCAGGGTGATATTTGATACATCTACAATGTAATAAGTGTTGCGGTATACACAAATAACCGGACAGTACAACATATATTTCTGTACCATACTGTGCTATAATATCCCATGTAGACAATCGTTATATTATTATGTGTTTGGCTTCTATCTAGGATTTGTATTCTTATATATACACCTGTGCAAAAGTTAAGCACCAGCAAAAACAATAGAACATAGAAACATGATGGTACAACTAGGCTGCCATACTTTTTGTCCCCGCGTTAGCTGACATAATTCCAAGTACGAAATGCACATGCATGCATGACTTCACGCCGCTTGATGTCCGTGCGTGGCGGGAAACAGCACACGTGTTCAGTTATGTAAAAGTCCAGTTTGAGGTGTAGAACATTACATACAGATTTAGGCGACAAGATTAGGAATTTTGTGTTCATGACCATGGTTTATTTGTACAGAGAGAATTAGCTCTTGATTGTGAACCGCTATGGCAAGACGAAGGTTAAGTGATCGTGTGAAATGGCAAATCATAGGCATGCATACCACTGGTATGTCATGCAGAGAGATTGGCAGACAGCTGAACATTAACCATACTGTAATCAGTCGTTTGATTGCAAAACATGGGCAAACTAACGAGGTGAAGGACAGGCCTAGATCTGGAAGACCGAAGAAGACTACTGCCCATGATGATCGAGCCCTAGTACGCCTTGTTAGGAGATCTCCATTCACCAACAGCAGAGTGCTCAGCCAGCAATGGGAAACGCGCAATAGAGTGTCAATGTCTACCATCAAAAGGAGACTGTATGCTGCTGGCATGAAAGCTAGGAGACCTGTCAGACGTCCTCTCCTCACTGCACACCACAAAGAGGAGCGTCTGAGGTGGTGCAACGAAAGAAGACACTGGAACATGAGATCCTGGAGACGGGTACACTGGTCCGATGAAAGTCGGTTCCTGCTTCATGCCACAGATGGTCGAACTCGTGTATGGAGGTCCAGACGCACGGCGTATGACCAACGTAACATCATGGAAGAAGTTCCATTTGGTGGAGGTTCCGTTATGATATGGGGGTGCATCTCATTTGATTGTAAGCTGGATCTGTTGACTGTACCTGGAACACTAAATGGACAAAGATATCAAGATTCCATACTGGATAGAGTCGTGGTCCCTCATTTTGTAAATCATGCACCTGGAACCCACCCTATATTCATGGATGACAACGCCCGACCACATCGTGCTAGAGCTGTGCATGAATACCTCCGCCAGAATGCCATCGAAACCCTACCATGGCCAGCAAGGAGCCCTGACATGAACCCTATTGAGCATATCTGGGACATTCTGGGAAACATGGTGAGAAGGAGGGATCCTCCTGTGCAGAACCTACAGGAATTAACAGACGCACTCCATCTTGAATGGCAATGAATACCACAATGGCGTATCAGTCAGTTGGTGACCAGCATGAGACGTCGTGTCCAGGCCGTCATCCAGGCACAAGGTGGATATACCCGGTATTAATAATGACAGTCTCAAACTCGTGCACAGATGTTAAACTTCGTTTTCAGACACCATTAATGACAATCTAGCCACGTGTGTCAACTGTAGGGCAATAGTTGTCAGTTGTGTCAACGTAACCATATTCAGGCCTCGTTTTCATGTTCAAACAAAAACATACAGTGTTTCCCCACCATCATAATCAGCATTCCTCTAGTTGCATTATTACCTCTTGCACTAAGATGGATGGGTACATAAATGTTTATGCTATTGCTTTCTTCATAGCACATGAATATACCCTCGCATGTGCGTAAAAATAGGGTGGTGCTTAACTTTTGCACAGGTGTATAGGTGTTTAAGTATTGTACATTGGGAATGGGGAGGTGATGGGTTAGAGTGCTCCACAATAACACAGCAGTAGTAGATCGAGATAGCTGTTGGTCATGTTGGTGGCTGTGAGTTAGATAGATATGACACGGACCATGCCATGAAAAGGGGGCACCAATGTGACATGATGGCCATGTTCCAGAAATTTACAATTTTAAACAACCGTCATTGAGTTACAAGAGTTACAAACATAATTCCAGTGAAAACAATTTCAAGTGTAGGTTTAAAATATTTCGGGATCTGGCATGGTCAAGATATTTTAACAATTCTTTTGTCTTTCAGTCGCCATCTGATATACCCTCTGGAAAAGGAATTTCAAATGTGTGTTCCCAAATAACAATACTACGTTGGCCTGACTTTGGCCCAATGTATGTTGTAATAGTGTCCCAACATTGACTGTCTATGTTGGCCAAGCATCATTCTGCTCATTGGTCTAATGTTGGCCCAACATGTTGGGAGAATGCATTCAGCCAAGGTTGGTCTAATGCATCCACCCAACATTGGCCCAACATATGTCACATAACATTACGCCAACATTGACTGTCTAGGTTGGCCCAATTTCATTCTGCTCATTGAGTCAACATATTTAAAAAAAATAAGATTGCCTTCCTGTCATATGTTCCCAAGTCCCTATCTCGGGTGTGACTCATTGAACAACTACCACAGGCCGATGGCATGTACATGGTGTCTGGACGATGAGTCAGAAGCTGAAGAGCGATGGGAGAGCTTAGAGTGGGTGGATTGGCGCCAAGTTTGGTATTTCACCAGCTCAAGATAACAGAACAGGCTGAGGGTTCATCGGGCCCTATCACTTCCATGCTACTTATTATATGTACCACCTTGGGAGAAGTGTAACAGCTGAGAGTAGCCTCTGCCTCAGCCTCTGGAAACTCTATAGTCCGGGTAATAGCATGAAGTGGGTGGGAATGGGAAGGTCGAACAACTTTTCCACCCTTCCCCTTAGACAGCATATATGAAAAGGTCATCAGATACAGCTTACCAGACCTAGTAGACCCGACCTGAGGAGGGAGAGGGCGAGCATGAATCTTGTCATCGTCCTCATCATTAACCAACTGTTGGCCCATCTCCTGGCTTGGTATGAGAGGGGTCAAACTCGCGCCATCGTGCAGAGGGTTAATGTTGGGAATGCTCATCTCAGCAAAGACGTTGGTCTGGGTGGCTGCGTCTAACAACATACCATGCCCGAGCTCAGGCCCCAGGGTTGGCGCCAATGCACAGCTTAAGTCGATCGAAGTGGATGACTGAGGTTAAGCCATCTGGGGCAGGGATCAGATAGGTCACGTCCGACTTCTTACCTACTACCATATAGGGACCTTTCAACTGGTAACTCAGTTTACTCGGTACATTTGCAGAATGTCTGGTATTGTGAACCCAAAGCATCTTTCCGGCCTCATAAGGGTTTCCATGTACTCAGCGATCATGCCAGGTTTTGTGGCGCCGATGTACAGTGGAAAGGGTGTATCGGACAAGCTCATGGGCCTGTTCTATCTTTTCGTGTATGAGCTCTACATATAGAGATGGCGAGTTTATTTCACCTGGGATAATGGGATTCTAGGCATGGCTAGATCCAGAGGCAAGGCTAAATTGTGGCATAACATTAGTCTAGCAGGGGTAAAGCCAGTGCTAGAAAGAACAAAAGTTAGTTATGCCATGAGCACATAAGGAAGCCAAAGGTCCCAATCAAGGTGTGTTTCTTTAGTCAACATGACTGCCAGGGTTCTATTGAACTTCTCTACCATCCTGTCACCATGCGGATTGTAGGGGCATCCTACGTGTTTTGACTATGTAAAAGAATTTGCAGAGCTCGGTGAACAAAAAGCTCTCAAAATTGCTACCTTGGTCGGAATGTAACTCATAGGGCATGTCGCAATGGCAGAAGACATTGCTGACCAGGACATCAGCCACAGAGGCCGCCTCTTGGTCCGGCAAAGCAAATGCGTCTACCCACTTCGTAAAATAACCTTGCAGTACGAGGATGCCTTTATTTCCCTTATCCATCATATTTAAAGACTCGAGCACATCGATAGCCACTCACTCCCATGGTGCACCGACGAATCTTGTTTGTAATGGCTTGGCGTGTTGTTGGCCAAAAGCATGGCCAAGCCTTCACACTATCATGTATGTTAATCCAATGGAAACAGGTTTTGATATGTTCATTGGTTCTTTCTATGGCTAAATGTCCAGCATTGTCATGCAATTGTTCAAGTATCATGGCTTGGAAATTCTCGGGGACAATAATTTGATTATTGATATACACAATGCCATTGTGCACATGACAATCTGCATATTATTGGTAGTAATACTTCGCCGTTGTTAATAAGAGACTGATTGTTTCCCTGGAAATATATGCCAAGTATACACATCTGTTGCCTGTTCATGAGCGAGTTCAGCCATGTTCCAGTCCTCACACTGGAGTTCCGGAAAGGTAGGAGTTGGCTGTAAGTCATGTGTAACGGTAGTGGCCATGTGAGGTTCACCTTCAAGTCCAATTCGGCTCAGGGCATCGGCGTTTCCATGCAATTTGCTAGGTTGATGAACGACTGTGAAGTTATAGGTCTGCAGGGATTCCTGCCATCTCCCTACCTGATGCTCAGGGCTTTTTAGATTCCTGAGCCATCGTAAGGTGTGGTCTGTATGCAAGGTAAATGGGCCCACCCCCCTCCTCACCCACCCCCACTCAACCCACCCACCCACCCACCCCCCCCTCCACACACCCCACCCCACCCCATACAGAAAAGGTTTGTAATACTTTGTAAAGTATACTGCGGCTAATAATTCACGTTTGGTGGTCGCGTAATATTTCTGTTTTATTCATGGTACATGATCCATAACCCAGTGGCTGCACTGTTCCATCCTCTGTGACGTGGGGTAGAACAGTGCCAATTACAAAAGCAGAGGCCTTCATGTCTAGGATGAAATTGAGGTTAGGGTTCAGATGAGCAAGAATTGGTGTGCTTGTTACTTGGGCATTCAGTGCCTTGCACGCCTCCTCACACTCACTCGTCCATTTAAAGTGTCTATCCTTTTTGGTTCTTTGAAATAATAGTGCCACAATCTCGCTAAAGTAATGGATGTATCGCTGATAATATTGGCAGAGGCCAACGAAGCTCCGCATGTTTGTTATTTTGGCGGATGTCCTCCAAAAGTTCAACCCGTTGTCGGAAGAAATGACATTTCTTTGGTTTGAGCTTTAAGTTGGCGATCTTAAAATGTTCCAATTGTAACTTGGTGAGGATTGGTTCCATTAGGCGCTCAAACGTACCAGGTGTGTTGCACAAGCCATAAGGCATTTTGCGGAACTGGAACAGGATGTCTCTGTATGTAAAGGTTGTTTCCTTGTGGCCAGCATTCTCCATGGCTACCTGTCAATAACCACTTGCACGGTCAAAGGTGCAGAATCATTGAGCTCCGGCTAAAGGATCCAGAGCTTGATCGATTCTCAGTAAGGGATACGCATTCTTGCTACTGAGGTCATTTAGGCACCGGTCGTCAATTCAGAATCACAACACACAGACGGTTCGATAACGCCTGTGCGCTACGTATCATTTACTTGTTGGTGAACTTCTGCTTCTTTATGGATTGGGACAGTGTACAGGTTGGCGGACTGGATGACTATTTCCAGTGTTGATGGAGTGGCGTACTAGGTGAGTTTCTTCCAGGTCTAAGTGACCCGATGAGAAACTCCCAGTATTTATATAGTAACTGGCGCACATCACGCTTATGTTCTTCACTTAAGCCGATTGTTGCTAGGGTTGCACGATTTTTCGATTAATCGTGATTATATAATTCAAAATGATCGTGGACGATTATAAAATGAAATAATCGTAAAATCGACATGTTGAAATTTTTGTCAAGGCACTTTTACGCTTGTGAAACTCTGCTAGCATTACCAATCATGGAAACAAACATCCGGCTTTCAGCCAAATGTGTGAATGATTAAATAAACTAAATAAATAACTGATTTGTTTGTATTGACTCATGATTAGTTTTAGATGAATAAAGATTGTTCACTTGGTCGCTCTTTGTCATTGTTGTTGTAATCACACACGCTTATCCCGCGTTCCCCATTCTCTGAATAGTTATACGCTAACGGTTTACCCAAAAAATTCTAAAACTGATACCACGGAAACCTAACGCATTTTCTCCCGTAAAAATTCTCACCGCCTACGCCTATGTTTAATGTATACCTCAAAACATCACCGGGGAAGTGAAATTATTTGATTTGAGCGCCTAAATATTGTGTATCCTTTAATAAAGGTCGTTTATTACATCAAAATTAATCCAAAATTTGATATAAAATGGCGTCGCGAAAAAAATACAAATCACGTGATTGGCCTCCAATTGAAGAGTTTGTTTTAGAGTGAGTACTCGGATATGAATATTCTGGAATCGGGGACTTGGAACTCGGGAATTTCTATATATTATCATTGCGCGATAGGAACTGAGTATTATAGTGATCTGAATAACGGGTAACCGTTTGATAAACTCCCGTTAGCGTATAATATCTCGCGAGAACACGCCGCCTCCCATCTTACGATCTGCAGTAGCATAATAACGTCCTTTAAGCAGCATTGACGTAGTTAATATAGTTCATGATTAATCGTATGATCGCGATTATTTTTTCTAAATAATCGCGATTATGAAACGTGAATAATGTGCAACCCTAATTGTTGCATGCAAGTACAAGTCGTTTAGATATTCAGGTAGGCTATCATGGGACAACGCTGTAAGTGCATGTGTAGTTGTGGGAGTTTCCACCGATATCACTTCCACCAAGTGGCCACACCGAACGCCGGGGTGAGGGTGATAACATCAGCTGTGCCATTGAATACCCGGAAAGGTATCTCATCCTTATTGGTGGTAGTCACTAAGATGCGTGGGCTAACGATTTGTGAATCTAGTATGTATTCAGGGGCAGGCTCTAGGCCGTGTGTGTGTAGTTGTGAAGGTGGGGTGCAGTGGCCCAAAGAATTTCCTCTCGGCCCAGCTCAACTGTGGCAGTGGAGGCCAATATCAATCCACAGGTATTGTGCATTGATGACTCCGGTCCTAAGGGTATACAGCGGCCGTGTATGTCAAGTTCCTGTTGTTTGCAATGGATTACAGCTTCGCTGGCACTGCGAAAGTCAGCACCAAGAAGGTCATCATTTTGGATAGAGGCAAAGACAACTTTTTGTATAAATTGCATCGCCTCTATTTGTATTACGATGTTTACTATACCAGCCACTTGTACACTTGAGTGGGGGTGGGGGGGTGGGGGGGGGGGGGGTTGTCTATGAGGTGGGATGCTCTCATATAGGTGATTATTGAGCACGGTGGAGGCTCCAGTGTCCACAGTGCAACTGGTGGATATCCCGCCGAAAAGACAGGCACACTTGTATATAGTCTTTCAAGGTGCCCGGGGAAGGGGTTCCTCCTCCGCGGCTGTAGAATTCTCTTTATAGAAGGGCTGCTTGGCGATCGCCTCTGTTAAAGATATTGGTTGCTCAGTGAGAAAAGGGCCAACCTGTCGGCGCCACTGACAGAGCCGGAGGTAGAGTTGTAGCTGACGTGGTCATAGGCGTTGGCGGTGTAGTGGGTGCATTAGGGTTAGTGCCGGGTAACGGAGGAATTGATGCCAGTGGTGCAGGCGGAGAATTGTAGCTGTGCCACCCACATGGGACAGTGCATCATTTTTCGCCTCTTGGAAGCGCAGAGGAAGCAGTGACTAATCCACTGATGAGCTCTATGTTTACATCTACGGAGCTTCTGGATCCATTGAGGCTGATGGTCGGAATCATCAGACATGCTACTACCATCATTAAGGGATGTCGTGGGTGAAGGTGATGGGATATTTGTGTTGCAAACCAATAGAGAGCGTCGTGTAGTTGGCGTCATATTGGTGGGACGTGGTGCCAATATAAACATTATTCAGGGGAGGCTGTTGCACCAACCACTGCCGTTTTACAGAGAAAAGAAGGGATTGTGTGTTCAGCTGGATGGGGAACACCTGTTGCTGCAGAAAGGATTGGTGTCAGTACTTTTGGTGCAGTGTGCGCCACAAGGGCTGGTGCAGGCGAAACCGTAGGTATGTGTGTAGTAGGGTGGATGGGTGTAAGTGTATTTGGAATGGGTAATGGTATGGCTGTTTGTACGGGACTGTGGCCAGCGATGCGCATTCTTATGGACTGTTGTTTTATTCTCTCTTTTCTATGGCTATGAGCGCTGGCCGGTAGGACCACTGGGGGGGGGGGGGGGGGGGGGGGGGGGGGCAAGTGTGGTGTGTGGTGTCGGAGCATCTCAGCCTGGGCTGTTTCGTATCTGGCGCTAAGCGATCCTCGCTACAGAATGATATACCCAATCTAAAAATAAAGGGGACTCGGAACTCAGGAATTTCTAATTCTTCGAGAATACACCTATAATGTATTGCCCGGCCATCTTATTACGTCATCACAACGACTAGACTGTGACACAGATGTCACTTCGGAGACCAGACAGATTGGGACACATTCTATCTCTGTAGCGGACAGTAAAGGCAACACTATGTGTTGATTTTGGTATCATTTTTATCTCTGTATCACTAGCTTGATACAGACATTAAAATCGACTCGATCCACCAAGTGGTTCGTGTGATATCAACATCCACGCAACATCAGCAAATTCTTGACCTCGTTTTGCGTGCGACAGATTGGAATTTTACGATGAATTCAGAGGGACTATTTTTTTTATTTCTACTTGGCATATAGACTACTATCAGCTTTATATCATCTCGTTTTACGTGAATTAATATTGTCTGGTATGAATAGAGTAGCGCTCGTGTCCTTTTAAGTTTCAATTCTCTCTACCACCGTATTTTGGTGGAAATCCCTACCTCAATGGCTACTCAATACATACGAGATACTTTTCTCAATCTCGTATCGAAGGATATCTCCCGAGATACGAATGAATGATATACCATCACTCATCATATCATATTTAAAGAAAAACACCTATATGATAGATCAATATATTTTCGAGTAGCCCATACAGTGTTCTATTTTCCAGCTGACTATATTTTGTTGGGGTTGGACTGTTGGTTGTGGTTGACACATGGGCAAATTTGTTGTTAGTAACGTGTTGTCCTGTGTGTCGCCGCTTTATCATTGTATGGCTACTGATTAAGTGAAATATTCCAAGAGCAATGCAGCCATCTATTACCTGTTGGATTGTCATCATAAAATGTTTCGTTTTCTCCAGAGAAATGGCTCTCTTGCTGCAAAACTGCATTGCTAGCAGTGGTATCACAAAGATCAAATGGCACTGTCTGATCTGAAGCCATAGTAACCATAGCATTACTGAGACTTATCAAACTTTTTACATCATCCCGGTCAACACAACTGAAATACAAGTTCAACAACCCTTATATGTTACAGCATAATGTTGCGTTTTAATGCAAACAGCAGCATAATATGTAAGCTTATTATTCCACTTTACTAAAGTGTGTGTATATGTGTAGGCTCGCGTGTGTTAATGAATTTTGTTTCCTTCTGTCTGTGCATGTCTTCCACCTCCCCAGTTAGGACGTGCACACAACTTTTGATTTTCATTCGATACATTTGCTTCTCCTTCCAGTGTATTAATTAATGAAATTTGAGAATATGTTGATTCTGAGGCTAGTTAAGAATGACCAAATAAATTATTTGTTGGTAAATGTGTATCACTAAAAAGTATATTAAAGATGCTAGAGCTCCGAGCTTTGAATAAATTTTGGAATGCTCGAGTTTGATGGTAAACATAATGGTCTTGATACTGCCATTACTACAAATACTGCATATTAATTGCATACAGAGATTCTGTGCGTACTGTCAGAATCAACTGGATCACAGGCCTTTGAATTTTCGTCTATCCATCCCATTACCACATATCCCCCCTATTAGATATATAATATACTATTATATATCTAGTAGGGAGATATGTGGTAGTGGGATGGATGGACGAAAATTCAAAGGCCTGTGACTGGATGGAGCATATATATACAACTTGTTGTACTCGTTAACATCGTGTTGTATACAACCTCTCTCTCTCTCTCTCTCTCTCTCTCTCTCTCTCTCTCTCTCTCTCTCTCTCTCTCTCCCTCCCTCCCTCCCTCCCTCCCTCCCTCCCTCCCTCCCTCCCTCCCTCTCTATATATATATATATATATATATATATATATATATATATATATATATATATATATATATATATATATGTATGCTGCTACTCACATAATCTTTCGAGGAGGTGATGCTAAGCATTCGTGCTCAACTCCTGCACACGCTCCGCTTAGATTCATCAAGCCTGTGTTGATATGCGGCAGCACGTCCGTTTGTTTCGTTATCGAATTACACCTTTCCTGGTGGCCATTGTCTTGACATTGATTGTCACATGTGTGGTTTGATACTTCACTGAGTTCTATTGATGCTTCACTTCTATCAGGCAATTGTGGCATGGACAATGACTCCTCTGTCGGTGTAGCTAATTCCTGAGAATATTTTTCAAGCAAACACTCATCCATGATACCACCATCAGTCAAGTGTTTACGAGAAAGGTCAATCTGCGCACAGTGAATGAAGCCCACACATTCAACCGTAGGACTACACCGTATTGATTCATCTCCGTCCTCTTGACTTGGGCTGTATTCCGAAATTGTTTTCAATTCATCCTCACATCGTTGATTAATGTAGTCATCGAGGCTGCATGGCACTGCATTATCGCCTGATAATTGCGCATATGGTGTGGAATTAACAGAAACAGAGAGGTCTGTCATAAACAGAGTGTTTCTCCGAACATTGTCACATAAATTAGATATAGTTGGTGTTGTATCAGAAATTAATGTGGATGAAACAATTGGTTCTGTGAAATTTATAGACGCTTTTTGTGCTTTACAAACACCCATAATTAAACCGTTAATAATATCCATTACAATGCCAGTACTGATGCTGGTACTCTGGACAGTGTCGTAAATTTTATTTATATTGGTGTGGTCTTTGTCTCTTCCCAGCCAGGTATCTGCATCTGATGACACACATTCGCAGCTTCTTACAGCTAAATGGCCCATTTCGTTACAACCTGCAAGACGCTTACATGCTAAATCACGAAACTGTTGACACCCCATCTGGCTACTTAAATTCGACAGTTGATTATCTCCCCTGGATTCGGATATAACACAAACGGAGTTATCCCCCTTGATCGGTACCATAGACGGGTGTAATAAATCCATGGACTGTTTTTCACAATGGTTGCTCGTTACCATTTTTTCTGGAATAGGTTTATGTAAGATCGTAACATTTGAATTTTCTTCAAACTGGCGATTATTATGATTTTCACCCACTGAGATACCGTCTTTCATTCTGTCACAAATACCGGTTTGATTCTCTGGACTGTACGCATTGACAGAAGGTCCAACTTGATCTGGGATAGGGTCTTGATCTGAGCTATCATCTCTGTCTGAAACATGTAATGTTGTAGCACTATCTGCATTAATAGAGCACGACTTACCGATGGTACAGCCCAAAAATCGTAGTATCATATAATTCTCGTCATCTTCTGATATGTTGTAGTCATCGTCAAAATCCAAAATCAACGTGTCTTGACTGGATTGTTGTTGTTCAATTTCTATTATATTCGATATTAATGGTGACGCAAATGACACGTGTGAGGCTGTGTCAGTAACGTATGTGACTGAATCGATACTGGCTGACTTCAAACAACTTTTTAATGGCAGACTATCCTCAACGCTGTGAGACGTGGGGCGATTATAGTTTCCCTCATTGCCAGGGAGTTGGCACTTATCAAGATTTTCGTCACGATTGGAAGACACAACGTTGTTGTTCTGCGATGTTGGGCTCAAAAGCATGCATGTACTGGTTTCTGGAAAACAGACATACATGAATCAATTTATTTAGTATCTACATCAGGGAGGGATCCGATCTGGTACTCGAGTATCTGACGCCACAATCAAATACGCCACATTCTAGCTCACGTGAGGACGTCACAATCAAAATGACACAGCTCCGTCACGAAAATCGAAAAGTACATCACGAAAGTGTACCGGTACGAATTATATGTTTTGAATTTACAGTCTAATGAAAATGTTGTTGAATATTTTGAAACCAATTCGATTAGGCAAATTAGGCCGTAGACAAATTAGTTTCAATGTATTCAACAGCTTACCTGTAAAGTTACCTTGAAATATTGCTGGTCCAGGTGAGTGCTTTTACACTTGTAAACAAAATGGGGTATAAGCACTCGCCTGGACCAGCAATATTTGAACAAAGAGTTTAAAACTGGAATCATACAACTTAAATGGGTAATCATCTGTTAAACGCTTTCCTGGTCATTCTAGAAAACTCAAGATGGTCACAGAAAAAATTGACGTAGGTCTATCAAATCTTTACATCCTTCCAGCTATGTTTACATAAAGTCAACCCAGCCGTAAATGAGTGCGAACGGAGCGTGGATTGGATGTGGTGGATCTAGAAGGGACAGCTCCACCCCGCCCATCCTAGTATAAGTGGGTCTGGTGGTGCAACCCGGATTCATACAACTTAAATGGGTAATCTTCTGTTAAACGCTTTGCTGGTCATTCTAGAAAACTCAAGATGGTCACAGAAAAAATTGACGTAGGTCTATCAAATCTTTACATCCTTCCAGCTATGTTTACATAAAGCCAACCCAGCCGTAAATGAGTGCGAACGGAGAGTGGATTAGATGTGGTGGATCTAGAAGGGACAGCTCCACCCCGCCCATCCTAGTATAAGTGGGTCTGGTGGTGCAACCCGGATAAATGCTCTGAGAACCATTCAGAGTAATAAAATCATCATGTTCTTGAATTATGAATATTGTACTACATGTGAGTATTTAAGCATATTTTAAAAACATCACGGGGCTTCCTCTCTTGACCTCTACGGATCTGTTGAATAGGCCTATTAGTTTTGTAATGATTAGGTTACCTGGTCATTTTCAGAAATTTCAGATCTAAGACATATTCACAAATCCCAGATGGTCGCCCACAAAATTTAACCAATCAAATTTCTGCATAGAAGTTTTCAAGCCGACCAACTCAGGATGACTTCAGTCAATTTGTTTAAAATCAAATTTGGTCAATTTCTGGTGTAGTCAGTTATTCATGCCCATTTTGAATTTGATGAAAACCGTTGAAACGACGCAACAATAAATTGAATAACATATATCACACCTGGGAGGGGACACGTAGGCCTACTATATTGCCAAAAATAGTGACAGAATGATTTTATCTATGTATACGGCTTCCATAATAAGATCACTTTACCTGTCTCTCCGGGCATTGATGCATCAACGCGAGGTTCGCTCTCAGTGTCTGAAGTTTTACCAATACTGCAATAGCAACAACATTACGTCAATAACGAAGTAAAAATTACAGTATCTTATGTATGTTAGAACAATACCAAATTATAAAACAGCCAATTCGTCGATTACAAGTTTATGCAAAAATCATAATGGAGGGATCCGATCTGTCACTCAAGTATATGAGGTCTTAATCAAATACGTCAGTTAGCTGACGTCACTATTAAAGTGGCGTAGCTCCATCGCGAAACTCGGAAGGCCAGCCACGATAGTATAGTACGAATTGTAAAACTTGAATCTAGAATTGAATAAACATACTGTTGAATATTTTGAAACTAATTTGACTGTAAGCTAGCAACAATGTCCAACAACTTAGGCCTCAAAGTTTCAACTCGATTCCAACACGCGGCTGCACACACGCACGTGCGGGCATTTCGTGTATGCGTGCGTGCCATTAACTGCTCATCCTAAACTGTATATGCATGCATACATAAGGCAGATGACCATGGACATTGCTGATATGTTCTAATCAGCCAGGTGAACAGACGGCAAAGATCGATGGCGACTTCATCATTTATAAAATTAATACAGTAGATATACGCATGACGTTTATCAAGTAGTTTATTAGATCCGGGTCCATAGCCTTCTGACTATTCACACAATTGTGGAGGTCAGTTACCATCCGCCTAAACTATGTTAGTGTGTGAGTTGGAAACCAAGTCCAACTAGATTGCTTATCGCAAATCCCTACATTCACGACACCGTTTTGAACTTTTGACCACCCACCACTCCCCCAGGGGCGGAACGAAATGTAAATATCCTCTTGCACTCCGCAATCATATGGGTAACAAACACACCAAATTTGGTTGAATTTCGCTTAACAATATCAGAGTTGGTTTGCAATCAATTTCATGACCTGTCCCCCCCCCCACCCTCACAGCCCCCCCCCCCCCCCACCCCACACCCTACCACTGGGGGCCATGGAAAATGTAAATGTGCTCATCCGCTACACATTGATATAGGTAACTCACATACCAAATTTGGTTGCATTCCGTCCAGTGCTTTCGGAGGAGTTGCATTCTAATCAATATCTTGACCTTTTGACCCTCCACCCACCCCACCCCAACCCACCCCTGGGGCGGGACCAAATGTAATTGTGCTCATCGACTCCACATTGATATGGGAATTCACATATCAAATTGGGCTGAACTCCGTCAAACGGTTTCCGAGGAGTTGCATTACAATCAATTGATCTTTTAAACCCCATTCTACACCACAAAGGGGGGGGGGATTTAAATGTGCCCATGCACTCCACGTTGACATGGGTAGCTCACATACCAAATTTGTTTGAATTTCGTCCAATGGTTTCAGAGGAGTTGCATTACAATCAATTTCTTGACATTTTGACCACATCCCCTCCCCCACCCCCACCCCCTGTGGCTGAGCCAAATGTAAATGTGCTCCTGCACTAAGGGCTGTGCGGTATGGCATAATGGCAAACTGGTGACGATGTCAATTTTCAAACTGGTTTGAACCGTATATTGGTTTTATGGGGCGGAGTGGGGCCAAGGATGAGTGGGTACAATTATTAGCTCACCTGGCCAGAATGGTCAAGTGAGCTTATGCCGTGGCGACCGTCCGCTGTCCATCTGTCCGGCATCCGTCAGTCAACTTTTGCTTTAAAATGCTACTCCTCATTAACCGTTTAGCAGATTAACCTAATTTGGCTGGACGGACTGTATCGGGGTGGGCTTCAGAACTTGTACACAGAATTTTTATTGGTCTATTTTTTTGGCGCCCATCTTGAAATTTCCGAAAGATTGTGTGAAAACGTTTAAAACGCTACTCCTAATTAACCGCTGGGGCAATTTCAACCAGACTTTGCTGGAAGGATAGTACGCCGGTATGGTTCAGAACTTGTACACAGAATTTTGATTGGTCAATTTTTCCGGCGGCCATCTTAGATTTTCTGAAAATTTCTGGAAATCACTTAAAAGCCTACTCCTCGAAAACTGCTGAGCCGATTTCAATCAAACTCGGACGGAAGGCCCCTAGTTTACTATCATTCAGAACTTGTATACAGAATTTTGATTGGTCCATTTTCTCGGGGGCCATCTTGAAATTTCCGAAAAATTGTTGGAAATCGTTTAAACCGCTACTCTTTATTAACTGATTGGGCAATTTCAACCAGACTTAGCTGAGAGGATAGTACGCAGGTATGGTTCAAAGCTTGTATACAGAATTCTGATTGGTCAATTTTTCCGGCGGCCATCTTGGATTTTCTTAAAATTTCTGGAAATCACTTCCTACTCCTCGATAACCACTGGGCCGATTTCAATCTAACTCTGATAGAAGAACCCTAGAGTAGTATCCTTCAGAACTTGTATATATAATTTTGATTGGTCTCTTTTTCCGGTGGCCATCTTGAATTTTTCGAAAAAATGGCGGGAAATCGTTTAAAACGCTACTCCTCATTTACCGCTTGAGCAATTTCAACCAAACTTGGGTGGAAGTATATTAGGGTGGTAATGTTTAGAACTTGTATACATAATTTTGATTGGTCAATTTTTCCGGCGGCCATCTTGGATTTTCTGACAATTTCTGGAAATGACTTAAAAACCTACTCCTCGAAAACTTCTTGGCCGATTTCAATCAAACTCGGATGGGAGACCCCTAGAACAGTGTGCTTCAGAACATGTATACAGAATTTTGATTGGTCTATTTTTTCGGCGGCCATCTTGAAGTTTCCGAAAAATCGTGGGAAATCATTTAAAACGCTACTCCACATTAATCGCTGGGGCAATTTCAACCAGACTTTGCTGGGAGGATAGTACGCTGATATGGTTCAGAACTTGTATACAGAATTTTGATTGGTCAATTTTTCAGGCGGTCATCTTAGATTTTCTGAAAATTTCTGTAACTCAGTTAGAAGGCTACTCCTTAATCGATTGAACGAGTTCAAGCAAACTCGGTTGGAAGGATCCTAAAGTAGTATGCTTCAGAGCTTACATAAAGAATTTTGATTGGTCAATTTGTTCGGTGGCCAGCTTGAATTTTGCCTTAAAAAAATCTGAAATCGTTTAAAACGTTAACTGCTTGGGCAATTTCAACCAGACTGGCTGGAACGAGCCTAGGGCGGTAGGCTTCAGAACTTGTATACAGAATTTTGATTGGTCAATTTTTCCCGCAAACATCTTGGATTTTCTGTATATTTTCGGAAATCAGTTAAACGGCTACTTCTCATTAACCGCTGGCCAGATTTTATCCAAACTCAGCTGAAAGAAGCCTAGGCCAGTACGCTTCAGAAAATCCGTAAAATGGGCATTTGTATAAAATGTTACTCCTCATTAATCGCTTTGGCAATTTCAAACAAATTTGGCTGGAAGGATCCTATTGTTATAGCCTCTAGAAATTTATTCAGAATTTTGATAGGTCAGTGTTTTGGCAGCCAACTCTGATTTTCTGAAAGTTTACCGGAACCATTTAAAAACGGTACTCCTTCAATCAATAGACAGATTTCAATAAAACTTGGGTTGAACGATCCTATGACGGTAGGCTTCAAGATATTAAACGAGAATCTTGATTGGTCAATTTTTTAATGGTCATCTTGGATTTTCCAAAAATCCCCCATCATGTCTATTTAAAAGCAAATGGCAATGGTTTAATTGCCAATGGTCAAGGTGATCGCCACAGGCCCTTGGGCGGCGAGTTGAGCCTCTTGTTGTATATATATATTTTTTCGATAAGCGTGTAGCAAGTTTACTATGTGTATGTTGTCTGGAACTTTTGACTCAAAATATACACTCACGCTCACGACTTACTTTATTTATAAGGATCATTAATAAGGTATATAACATTCATTTCTGATTGCGCCAGTAATTGTTAAAATCTAGCTTCTTACCGACTAACAATAATTTGTGTTCCATTTACAATCGATTAATTCTAATGCATGAGATTCATTGTTTGTTTAATCATTACGCGTTGAACAACGTGATATATACCTTAATTTTTGTTAATCAGTTAAAAAATGTGCTATTATTTTAGACTGCTTGTTGAGAATTGTTGGTGCCACGACCAACATAAACTTTCAAACAATTACTCTCATTTTAACACTGATGACAAGCGGTCATCGAGTTAAGTTGTTTACATTGGTTAGACATCCCGGCAATGATGATTTTGTGCTGTTACAAGAGGGGGGGGGGGGGGGGGGCGTGATTAGAGCATACGCCTATTGAATTAAGACTATTATCGGTACATAACGCAAACTGACAAGGTGATCGTTAACTTGTGATCTTAGCTTTAAAGACATATCTAAGTATGAGGTGGGTTACTTAGCTTTGTTGTGATAACTCCCTCGCTCAGAAATACAGCGCCAATAAACATGTTTATTTTGTATCCGAATTGAGACAATTTAAAAATCCCTCTGAACTCGTGATATGGACTATCTGTTTAGATTAGCAGAAGGCTTGAACAATTCGTCTTAGATATAGATAATGGTGTGATATTAACGGAATTGTTATTAATGAATTATTCAGACAGCATGAGAGTTATCCATTACATGCCGAACAAGTGTCACTATTACGCGCAACAATAAAGCTACTGGTTCAGGCACATCAGATATAAAAATATTACATAAATCTCTATCCATATAATGTCATATTTCGTATATTTCTATGTATTGAAACCATCTATGGCAGTACTGCGTCTGGCGCTTATCAGTAATGGATCGTATTATTTTCTCATTTTAATTTCACTCCCGATAGTAAAATTCGACTGAGAACCTGAGGTCGCTGGGTTTTCCAGACCCACAATGCATTGCGAAATGAGTAATACGTCATCACGTATCACATGACTTTAACGCGAATATCAAAGAAAACAAACAGCGAAAGATGGCGGAAACGTAAACTATAGTCTACCGAACAAATAGATTTATACAAAGGGAGACAAAATTGCGACAATTATAGGGAAATCGACATGTTAGACTGTACACCATTAATATATCCGCGATAATAACACGTTGATATGAGTAGAAATCATCGGTAAAGTGGTCTAGTCACACATTTCGTTAGAAGACATCTTAGGCTACCTACTGGACATGTAATGATGTATTGAGTAGCCTATGCTGTATACATAGCCTTCGTTCCAAGTACGCTCGCTGCTGTAAATGGATACGCTGTCTAGGTATTGAGGTAAGTCATTCATAGCTAGCCCTTTTGTCTATTTATTAGCCCTGACCCGGCAGATATATGCATGGTGATTGCGTATTGGCCTTAATGATAGCTTGTTAATGCGTGTGTATTTTGTTTTTAGGTTTTACGGAATTCCCTTATGACGTCATTTTCACGCGTGCGCAGATAACTGGCCGTCAAGCGTACGGCCAGCTGATCACCGTTTTATTAGTAAACAACATTACACTGTAGCGTTTGATGCAACTCAAAGCCATGAAAATTGTAATTTTACGTCAGTCAGCTCTACCGGTAAAGTTGGCCGAATTGACAATTCTAACATCAAATACTATTTTACTATGCATTTTTAGAAATATATTATTGATTCTATGCACATTAGAAAGCAAAATACTACTGCAATGATGTCAGAAACGCCCCCACGCCCCACACACCATCAGTGCATGTGGATCCTGGTAAGCTATGAATGCGGCCTATATATATATATATATATATATATATATATGCCCTACTGTCATAATGAGAGAGAGAGAGAGAGAGAGAGAGAGGAGAGAGAGAGAGAGAGAGAGAGAGAGAGAGAGAGAGGAGAGAGAGAGAGAGAGAGAGAGAGAGAGAGAGAGAGAGAGAGAGAGAGAGAGAGAGAGAGAGAGAGAGAGAGAGAGAGAGAGAGAGGAGAGAGAGAGAGAGAGAGAGAGAGAGAGAGAGAGAGAGTGTGTGTGTGGGGGGGGGGGGGGATTAATTAGGCGTGTACATGTGTGTCTGTCTGTCTGTGTGAGGTAACCCCCCATATTTAGGTTGGCTTTGCACCCCCCCCCCCCACCCTTAGATTTGTGGTTGGTGGGGTGGAGGGGTGGTGGTGGGCACCCACAATTCCCACCCGCATCCCAGTAAATAAACAATGATTAATTTCAATTTGATTATGAATTAATTAATCAATATGCAGGAAACTACTTCTCAGAGCATTTCATTTTCCAATTATTATAGGGGAAGGGGCATGACACCCCTCCCTACCTCACCACCATTGGGAACCCCACCCAGACCATATAACTGCTAGGTTGGATACACTCCATAATAGAATCTTAAATCCACCATGCCACGTTGATGAATTTATTATTAAACTCTCCAGACTTATGAGTGTTATTTTCACAAATTGTGTGTTTTGTGGGGTTAGTGACAGAAACAGAGGGTGGGGGGTAGGGAGGATTAGACCCCTAAATGTTTTAGTTGTTGTGTGGAGGGGTAGAGGGAGGGTGGTGGCTAATACAATTTCTTTTCCTGACAGCAACCTTGAGAATGTATAATAGTCAGCAAATAAAATAGAATTTTCCGAAAATTATCCATCATATCTATTTAAATGCAAATGTTTCAAATGCTAATGGTCCAGGTGAGCGCCACAGGCCCTTGGGCCTCTTGTTTAAAATGTGGGGATAATCCTGACAGCCATCATAGTGTAGAAATGTACCAACATTTAGCTACCAAAGCCTGAATATATCTGTTTAACCACATGATAAAAAGCTTAGAATTATCTGTATAGTTTATCGGTGGCATATTAGATGACTTGAATAGCTATCAAGAGATGAGGTTAGTTAAACTTTAAATTTCCCATTGTTAGCTAACCTGGCCAGACTGGCCAAGTGAGCTTATGCCATGGGGTCCGTCTGTCTGTCGTGCCATGGGGTCCAAATTGGCCGATAAGTATTCCTTTGAATATACTTCTTCAATATATGGATCAGATCAAATTCTCTAATTTGGATAAAATCTTAACACAGGAAAGGGTGTGACTGTACTGTATGATTCCACAACTTTGATGATGATGCTGACTCATGCCAAAGTTGCACTCGGTTTTGACAATGCACTAACTGACCATATGACCTCAATATTTGAACCTTTGACCTCAGACAAAATTTTGCTTCTAACCAACCACAATATGAACATACATGTATGTTATGGATTTGAGGATTCTATCTTCTTGCATTGCAGAATTATCGACGAAAACGTGTTTTCCAATATGCTCTAAATAACCATGTGCCTTGACATTTGATCTTTTGACCTAAAGCTAAGTTTTGCTTCTATCCAGCCACAATATATGAATGTTTGTTACAGATATGGTGATTCTATCGTCTTGCATTGCAGAGATATCGACATGATCGAGGAAAATGTGTATTCCGGTGTGCACTAACTGACGCCCGTGGCCTTTATGTTTGACTGTTTGAACTCAAACTAAAATTCTTTCTAGCCACTTACAATATGAATTCATGTGCCAAATTTGGTTATTCTATATCAAAGGATTCAGGAGATATGCCTTGGAAAAACAGACAAATGAACAGGCCGCTCCACCAGCAATAGTCACACTGGCAGTTGGTGGCGTGAGTAATTAGCTTGGCTTTACAATACACGTAATATAGCTACATGTAATAGCCTACTAGGCAGGCAGGTTGTATATCAGTTTCTGCAACATTGATCGTAAAACTATTGAAATCTGCATGTAAAATGGATCTAATATGTGAGTTATCTATAAAAATTGTTCCAAATGGCTAATATGAAGCCATCTTCAAAAATCAGTTTCTGTGCCATAACTCTGTGTAGCTGTGGCGAATTCATTAAAAACTTAAATCTAGTTATTTATACTACCGAAGGCGGTTGGTGCTGTCTGTATGTCTGTTTATCCATGCAATATATCAGAGTACAAGAAATCACCAAATTTTGTAGGTCCAGGTGAGCATGTTACTCCTTTGAGCCCAGTTTTAGCAATACAGATCTAAGTACACCATGACAGTAGAATTTCTGATAGGTAAAGAAATGTATATTTGATATAAAGGTTCATGCACATGAAAAGCAGTTGATGGTGATCGTTTTTACAAATGTAGAAATCTGTTGATAACAAATTACGCCGTGGCATACATGCACTCCTTTCACAATCCGGATCGCGTCTATCACATGTGTGGGAATGTAGCAAACCGAACCACCTGTTAATCGGACAAAATGAAAATGATTGCAATAGACATAAGTAAACAAGAAATTGTCTGTCTGGAAAGTTTCTACCCATATAGTTTGGCTCACTGACCACTTCGCTGTCCTCTTCCAAATTCTCTTTAAAGCTGTCATTAGATGAATAATATGTATCACTTTGCTTATCCAGTATCTATCATGAGGGTTATTATCATCAGTCTTATTTGTCATATCAGCGCTGTTGATGTTACGGAAGAGGCGGCAGGTATTTTAGACCAAATAATAAGGAATTGAAATCGCACTAGAGCTGCTTATCACTTAGATCAACTTGGATAGCTTTACAACAGGAAGTCATATGTACTGATATTGGAAAGCTCATTATCACTGTTGTGCACCCACAGGTCACATTCTGTTGATCATCATCATCATCATCGATGTGGACTGATGTTAAGGAAATTTGTGTAACTGGAGTTGTGAATATAGGATTAAGTGTTGGTAAATCAGTGATTACCTGAAATAATAAATAATCTACATTAGACATGTTAGACATCAAATCAGCAAGGGTAGACTAAGTACATATAATTTACATTATTGGCATCAATTGAATGTCAGCAGAGAAGCAGCAACCTATCTTTTGTCATTCAGCAGGATATGACAAGTGGGTATACAATAAAATGTTATGGAATTCTCATCGCTCAATATCTAGGCCTACACCAAATCCATGTATTGGAGTTGGTGGGGTGCACATATACTGCCAAGTTGAATTCTATTCTTTCATATTTCATAACGCTTTCAAGAATAATAATTTCATACTTTTTCTGACTTTCCGAACTTCGTTTAAGAATTTCCAGCCCCATTTATGATATGTACAATCAGTGTACATTTAAAGCAAATCTTTAGAGGCCATCATTGTATTTGATATTTCAGTTATTGTTTACATTTGACGTGTAAGACTCCTAATGCTTCAAATTTTCATAATCTTTCCAAAACCAGTAGCTTAAAATAGCTGATTTTCCCCTTTTCTAGGGCCTGTGTCCATACCATTTAGAAATGGCACTCAGACATGTCAGAGCGTTTGGCGACTCCATGGACGGGAACAGTGATGTAGCCAGAATATAGCATCTAGAGGGGAATCAAATTTTGCGATGTGTCTCAGAGAGATGTGTGTGTGGATTGGTGGGTGCTGATGACTGGATTATGTCTGATGAAAAAAGTTATCGAAATCGACGTCGATCCAAAATCCAATATGGTTGCAATTAGCCATCAATGGTCATCTTGAAAATGGGTTTCCGGACAATAACTCTGTTACCCTTTGGCGGATCACATTGAAACTTCCTAGGGTGGTTGGACTAGGTCTTGGGAAGAAACCTATCGAAATCGTCGATGATCCGAAATCCAAGATGGTTGCCAACCAATGGCAGCCATCTTGAAAATTGGTTTCCAGATGATAACTCTGTTACCGTTTGGCGGATCGCATTGAAATTTTATAGGGTGGTTGGACTAGGTCTTGGGAAGAAACCTATTGGAATAGATGATGATCTGAAATCCAAGATGGCCACCAGTCAGTGGTGGCCATCTTGAAAATTAGTTTCCGTGACCGTTTAACGGATCTATTTGACACTTAATAAGGATGACTGGTCTGGGTCTGAGGAAGAATAAATATCTTCTGATAGCTCTCATTCATTGGGTTGTCATCATGGTGGGGTATTATGTGCCGTTCTCGGAGGTCTTGTTTGGATTGCTTTAAACCCTAAAATGATGACTTGTTTATGTCTGTGCAATAAAACTTTTGAAATCGACTGTGATCCGCCCGCCATCGGGGTGGGGGTGGGGGGGGGGGGTAATCTTGAAAATTGGTTTTCGGACGATAACTGTGCTACTGTTTGTTGGATCCGTTTAAAACTTCAAACGATGACTGGGCTGGATCTGCAGAAGAAACCGATCGAAATCGGCGCTGATCCAAAATCCAATATGGCCACCAGCCATCAGCAGCATCTTAAAAATGGGTTTACTGATGATACCTTCGCTATTGTTCTTCAGACCACTTTAAAGTTCATAGGATATCTGGACTACAGCTGAGGAGGAAACCTATCGAAATCTACGATCACTCGAAATCCAATATGGCTGCTTGCGACCAGTGGCTATCTTGAATATAAATATACATTTTTAAATCTCTTCTCAAGAAACAGTTGGCCGTGTTTAAACAAATTTGATAGGGACCATCCTTGGACCATACAGATACAAGGGTGTTCAAACGAAGCCCATCTACATTTTTAGAACTGTCTTTAACCCTTTCATGCCAAAGCCGGCCTATGCAATAGTCTTAAGGAATGTCCATTCACAGGCCAAGAAAACACTTTGAAAATGTATCACTGGCATGACTGGATCGATAACCAGGCCAGTCATTCCATTGGTAAATTTCCAAAAATAGTCTTATCTTGGCCTGCAAATGGATATTCAATAAGCAAATATTCAGATTTTCTTGACCAAATTTGGTAATTAAAGGGCTAAAAATTGCCTCCCTGAAGCCACTTGGGAGATTGATTCGAAATTCAAAACACAACATCTAGGGCACCAGCTGAATAAAGTGTTAGAGCTTGATGAGCCAAATGCTTCGTGGCCATCTTGGATCACCTAATTTTCGTGAAGATTACTTCTGAATCGCTGAAAGGATCAGGCTGAAATCTGGGAAATATGACTAGGGACTAAGGCCGTGCATTAAAACCTGGCCACCATCAACCAAGCAGATTTCGGCATGTTGGTGGCCATATTCCTGATATTCGAATTTAACTGTTTGCCAGCCATCTTGCATTTTCCCTCCACGAAAATCTATACTAAATCAATGAGAAATATAAAAGTTCTTCCCGAGAACCGCCAGAACAAATTTAACCAAATTTGGTAGAAAGCATCCTGGGGCCATCAGGATCCAAGTTTGTTCAAACTAAGCAGATTGACCAATGTAGCCGGTGGCCATCTTGGATTTTGGTTGATTCTTAGAAATTTCATTAAAAATCTCTAAAACTTGAGGCGATTGAAACTCATGGATTTGGTCAAATGCTTCGGCAGCCATCATGAATGACCTAATTTTCCCTGGAAATGACTTCTCCAGAATGGCGTAATGGATCAGGATGAAATTTTGGAAGTATAATTAGGAACTAATGGTCATTCAAGTTTGTCCAAGGCAGTTTAGTAAGTACTATAAAAAAAGATATTGACATATATGACGGATTTTGAAACCACAATTGGTTTTATTATTGGCGAACATTATACTTTTCGACAATATATCAATGGGCTCCATTAGTTTGTCTGTTTGTCGGACAAATGCATCTATGTTCCAGGTAGGCGATGCTGACACTGTGGGCATATTTTACCTTTGTAATTTCAAAATAAAGGCTTCGGAGGATGGGGTAGTTATTATCCCCACGTTTTTAAAAAAACGAGATATTGTAATTGCCTCCGTCCTTCTGTCCCTCCGTCCGTCACGCTATCTTCTCGCAAAACGTTGGGTGGAATTAAACCAAATTTGTTATGTGGGTTGCCCATGTGATTCTGCTTTGCAAGACAATATTTAGATTTGGCTCCGTACACCCCCCCCCCCCCCCCTCCTCGCACTCCGGGGACAGGGCAGGTGTCAAAAGGTCAAATCACTTGTAACGCAACACCTTTGAAACGGTTACACAGAACTCAACCAAATTTGATATGTGACTTACCAATATGATTGCGGAGTGCATGAGGCCATTTACATTTGGCTCTGCCCACAGGAGCTGGAGTCAAAAGGTGAATTTTTAACCTGCGTAAATTCGTTGCAATGCATCTCATCCGAAATTGTGCGACAGAATACAACCAAATTTGGTATGTGCGTTACCCATATCAATCTGGAGTACAAGAGCCCATTTACATTTGGCTCCGACCCCCAGGGATGGGTGGGAATGGGGGGGGGGGGTCGAAAGGTCACACAATTAATTGTACACGTAATGAACCTCCTCCGAAACCGTTGGATGGAATTCAACCAAATTTGGTACCGGTATGTGGGTTACTCATAGGATTCCGCATTCCAAGACGATATTTAGATTTATCTACGCCCCCAGGGGCCGGGACAGGGGTCAAAAGGTCAAATCATTTACAACGCAACTCTTCTGAAACCGTTAGAAGGAACTCAACCAAATTTGATATGTGAGTTACCCATATGATTGCGGAGTCCAAGAGGCCATTTACATTTGGCTCCACCACCCCCCCCCCCCATGGGGCGGGGTCAGAAGGTCAAATTTTTACCTGCAGTAATTGATTGTAATGCATCTCCTCCGAAACTGTTGGACAGAATTCAACCAAATTTGGTAAGTGAGGTACCAATATCAATGTGGAATACATGAGCCCATTTGTATTTGGCCCCGTCCCAGGGGTGGGTGGGGTGTGGGTTAAAAAGTCACAGAATTGATTGTAATGCCACTGTTCCGAAACCATTGAACGGATTCAAACAGATTTAGTATGTGAGTTACCCATATCAATGTGGAGTGGGTGAGCACATTTACATTTGGCCCCCATCCCCAAGTGGTGGTAATGGGGTCAAAAGCTTATGAAATTGGTTGTAATGATGCAACTCCTCTGACACTATTGGACGAAATTCAACCAATTGAGTTACCCATATGATTGTGTAGTGCAAAGGGACATTTACATTTGACCCCCTCCCCCGGGGTTGGGGTGGGGTGGGGTGGGTGGGTGGGGGGCGTGGTGTTAATTAAAGTTAAAAACTGTGAACCGCTCAATCTAGTTTTTATTTGTTTGAACTATCAATCTGAAACCTCTATCTGGCCTACTTACGCATAGATCAATTAGTCTGGATAACTTTCTTCAGACGCTTCGCTGCTGGAGGATTGACTCATGATTTACGCCGAGTTCTTATCACTAAGCATATCACAACAGCTGCTGCCCTCAATGCTACAACGTTAACAAAGTTAAATATATTCTGACAGCCTCTTTTTAGTTGTCTCTTCATTATTTTGTTAAATCCCAGGAACAACAGAAATCGCTAAACGTTTGTAGGAATTGCGTGTGCAGAACTTCAATTTGTCAAGAGTTATCAGTTTTCGTGACATCGGCTTACCTGCGCGATAAGTATCATATGTGGACCAATTCTCGAATCAATTGTTATTTCTAGGAATAGAAAATTATTGAAATGTTTTTTAGGATTTTCTAGTTGTAACTGTTAAATACAGTCGATTACATAATTTTGCAGCAGGCATATCAGTCGTTAACAAAAGCTAAACCAAAAGTAAACAAGTACACATATGGTAAATAGCGTGCCCGGAGGGTATTATAATTCTGAGAATAAACTCAACTGTTTCATGAAAAAATGAAGTTATATAAAGGCATACAATACACCCAAAAGAAGGAATATTTCTTGCAAAAAGATATGAGCAGTATTAGCTATGGGCTCGGAAAAGCAGCTTATATTTTTGGTCAGTCCAACCATTTTTTCATCCATCCTTTTTCTCCGGGCCAAACTCCTTAACAGAGAGAGAGGAACAGACAAAATTAAGAGCAGCCAGTGATGAGAAAATTGCACTACTGCATCAACAGAGTGCAACAGATCAAATTTGGGTCATTAGGTATCAACAACTTGTAAAGATAAAGAAATCAACAGAGCTTGCAACCCAGTCAGTAGAAAATAGCGCAAGAAGCAGTACAGACCCTGACACCCATTCAAACATATTAAAGAAAAACCGTAAAGAATATTTTAAACCTAATTCTTGATACCTTCTTAAACAGACGTGAAGAGCTTATTACCCGGAAATATATTGGTGAAATATACACTGCAGTGCTAGTGAAATGCACAAAGCAAGTATATTTTTGATGCAATACAGGATCCCGATCTGTACCGACAGATAACCTTTTCAACAAAGTTAAGTGGCCAGGATAGAACCAATACCGTGAACCTAGTTTTCTCCAACGAAAATGATATAGCAGAAAACATTCTGACTGAAGACCCAGTGGGAAACATCGTGATCTGTTTCATTTAGCTATCTATGCCACCTATTAAACGATATCTTTACTGGAAACAGTGACAAACTATTAAATCAAATATTTTTGCTAGACAAAAAGGCCAAAATTGGCCTCAACCGTTGTAATGATGACGATCTTGTTGACCATATGTGCAAATGTTAGGGTATTAGCCTGATAAGTCAGGTTCTACCAGTACACGCGACTAATAATATGGGATATATAGAAATATTTTCACATTACTATAATAAATATTTGGTGGTAGAATTATTACAATATTTCGCACAGCACGAGAACATAGTGAGTTCTACATGGCCTTATGTTCGAAAACTGGCTACAAGGCATGTAGAGATATTCCGGTACCGAATATAGTACATTATTGGAATTTGACAATGGTGTGCCACTACTAAATTGCATATGATGAAATTACTGTATAGTAAACATTTTTTAAACCTTTGATACTTTATTAGCGTATTCATATACGTGTCTAACCATATGGGTGCACTCCTGGGGTCGAACCTATTGCAAACAGTGTGGTACAGAAAATCGTTGATCTGACAGAATTTGCGCCAATTTTCGGTATGGAATTGTGTACTAGGAAATTACGTTCCTGTAGAATTTTTTTAAATTCGGAATACAACTAGCATATTTCCTATAAGTATTTGTGGGTGAAATTCTGGGGGTGAACGTATTGCAATGAAATCCATGAATTATCCTAAGTTTGAGCTTATTTACGTTACGAAATTTTTTTATCTCACTACGTCGTAAGCTTATGCCTATACCTATCTAAACATATGGGTGATATTCTTGGCCGAACCCATTATGAGCGATATGTCAGGACATATCGACACCTATGTGAACTAACCATATTACAATGGGGCCATATGGCGAATATGTAACAACATATTACCAAATTACTTGATGGTAGGATCATGTAAAAGCACAGCCATATGTAAAGAAAATTGATTACAAACTGGGATTCTAATACTGAATATAGTAAATTGTTAGCATTTGGCAACTGTCCGTGACTACTAAATTGAATATTACGAAATTACTACGTGATAGAAATCTCAAGATTCATTAGCGTATTCATATCCCTATCTAACCATATGGGTGAAATTATGTAGCCACACATATTGCAGACGGTAGGGTATTGAAAACCACAGATCTGCCAACATTGGAGCAAATGTATGCGATGAAATTGCATACTACGAAAATAATTCACGTTCGAATTCTTTTAAATTCCCAATGTAACTAGCATATTCAAACTCCTATGCGTCTATGTGAGCGAAGTTCTGGAACCGACCATATTACGGAAAGTAGGGCACCGAAAACCACGAATACACCATCATTTAAGCTAAATTTTGCGTATTAAAATTACTTCATCTAGAATTTGTTAGATTCGGAATATAACTAGCTTATTAAAGCTCAAGTCTATGTGGGGTAAATTATGAGGCTGAACATACTACAGACAATAGGGCACTGAAAACTGTGGAGGTTTATTAATACAATGAACCTTTCCAGTTTAGCCCACTCTCTAGCTAAACTCCACCCATACCACTCTTGAGTTGGGATCGATGGATTTCTGAACTACTAGACGATAAAGTTCAAGAAAACTATACAGGTAAGCCGTGGAATATTTTGACACTAAATTGACTGGGTCCTGTTGCTGCATATGGCAGCAACAGCGGCCAGTCAAATTATTTTCAAAATATTCAACAGCATTTTTATTAAATAACAAAAACATACAATTCGTACAACGTGTCAGATTATTAAGCATTTAAGATGAACTAAATCGAGTCAGTCATGACGTCATTATTATGACGTTATCCTATGCGTCACTTACTTAATTACGACGTCATATGACGTAATATGATGGATACACAACCTGAAAAGGCCCATTAGCAAGTGGTATTAATTACCCTCGCTCCAACAGAGGATGAGTGTATTGTATTCGTGTCTATGTGCGTTCGGGATGGCAAGGGTCTACAATCTATGATTGGCCTTGTTAAAATGTGACCTATAAATACGGGTGCTCTCTTAATACAAGTGGTCCATATTGTGTGGACCACGCATTACCAAGTAGTATTAGCCCTGTAATGCTCAATTTGCCCATGCCAATTTCAATAGAGCTGCCACGCCTATTTCTAGCTAAGCTCCACCCCTTTTTTGCATGTTGGAATCGATGTCTATATATACGCTGAATAATGAATTCCCAGACTTCCAATTTCAAGGTAACTATACAGGTAAGCTGATGACTATTTTGAAACTAATTTGACTGGGTGCAACGAAAACCATGAATCGGCCTAATTTTGAGCCGAAATTATTTCATGGTAGATAGTTTTAAATCTCACTACTCCGTAAGCGTATGCCTATACCTATATAAACATATGGGTGACATTCTGGGGCCGAACCCATTATGAGCGATATGCCAGGACATGCCGACACCTATCTGAATGTGGTGAATGTGAACCAACCATATTATAATGGGGCCATACGGCGAATATGTAACTACCTACGATGAGATTACTTGATGGTAGAATTGTGCAAAAGCACTAGCTCATATTGAGTTATATACATCCATATATTAAAAAAATTATTACAAATCGAGAACAGACATTCTGATACCGAATATAGTAAATTGTTGGCATTTGACAACTGTCCGTGGCTACTAAATTGAATATTACGAAATTACTAAGTGGTAGAAAACTCAAGATTCATTAGCGTGTTCAAATCGCTATCTAACCATATCGGTGAAATTATGTGGCCAAATTGCAGACAGGTAATAGTAGGGCGTTGAAAACCTACAGATCTGCCAAAATTGAAACGAATTTACGCAATGAAATCGTACACTACGCAATTACTTCACGGTCAAATTTTTTTTAATTCCCAATATAACTATCGTATTCAAATCCCTCTACGTCTATGTGAGCGAAGTTCTGGAGCTGACCATATTACATACAGACAGTAGGCAACCGAAAAGCACGAAAACCCCAACATTAAGCCAATTTTTGCCTAATAAAAGTAGTTCATCTAGAATTTGTTAGATTCGGAATATACCTATTATATTAAGGCTCAAGTCTATATAGGTAAACTTATGGGGCTAAACATATTACAGACAATAGGGCCCTGAAAACTGTGAATCACCTGAGATTTAGCAAATTTTCGATATGAAATTGTGCACTACGAAATTACTTCATGGTAAAAGTGTTTTTAACCTCAATCCATTAATTCACTAGCGTATTGATATACCTATCCAACTATATGGTTGAAATTCTGTGGCCGAATTTCCTGTAGACATTCTTAACTTAGCACATGGATAGGCCTACACTTTCAACAATCTGCTACAATATTATTGACAGCAGTTTTGACCGGAAATTTGGAACATTGGTAGTCTATCAATACTGCTACATAATTGCATTGGCCCTACATGGATTTATTCCCACGGATGGATTACATACAAAAGGATACTACTGATAATCACACATCCATTATTCATTCGTATCCCACGAGTTCTCTTTCGATACGAGATCGAGAAATGTATCTCGTATGTAGGGGCCTATTGAGTAGCCATTGACGTAGAGATTTCACGATCCGGTGTTTCTTTTACAGACTGCTACGGAGATAGACTGGGTCCCGGTATATCTGGTATCCGAAGTTGAGTCTGTCTAACAGTCTAGTCGTTGTGATAACGTAAGAAGATGACCGGTCATTACATTAGAGGTGTAGTTTCGAAGAAGCCAAGCCTTTATTTTTAGATGGATCCATTATTGTTAGCGAACTCTGTCTACTTTTTCGCCCTCTACAATATTATTATGCATGTTTTTCTTTTAAAATTTACCACACACATAGTACGCCTCAAGACTGTCTGTAACAAGTCTATAATTGTTACCCTATCTCGAATGCAACAAATGTGAATACTATGATACAATACGGGAAAGGTTAAACAGACATGGTACAGCATCGTCGTCCTCAAACTTTATTAACCCTGTATTACCTAAATTGAGTCAAGAATATGAAAAAAAATATTTGGTTATTGAGTGCCTATTTGCAGGCCAATAGAAGACTGTTTTGAAGAGTTACTATTGTCATTTCAGTGGTGAATTTTCAAAAACGATCTCTTGACCTGCAAATTAACATCCTCAAGATCACTGTAGAGGCCGGTTTTGGCGCCGGCCTCATGAAAGGGTTAACATACATTAAGAGAAGATGATAGGCTTACATGGGCAGTCGTTGTCGTTGCAATACTTAATACAGGTCTATGATAGCAAGTAGGTGGGTAGGGTGGGGTGGGCTACCAGTCAAAGTATTAAAAAGATATTCGTATAGTTGTCTTTATCTGAGATATTGAAATTTCGGTGTTAAACATTCTAAAGGATTTTGTTAGAAAAACACACAATTCTGCCCAAGTAAGTCACATCTTGGTGGCGGTTGCTTGAAATGACTTCCATAGGCCTAACGTTAGTCAATCGGTCACTGAATCCGGATGGTATATTAATACATTAATACCGCGCTCGTGTTGATATCGATGGATCTCTGAGCTTCTTGACTATCAATTTCCAGAAAACTATACAGGTAAGGTGTTGAATATTTTGAAACCAATTTGACTGGGTGCTGTTGCTGCTTGTGGCCGTAACATCGCCCAGTCAAATTAGTTTCAAAATATTCACCAGCATGTTTTGTAAATAGCAAAGACATACAATTCGTACAACGTGTCGGACTATTAAGCATTTAAGACGGACTAATATAGCGTAGAGACCAATCTGAGATAGTGTATTTGCCTGAACCAGTAGCTTTAAGGAGAGAAATCATTTTATACCCAATTAGACTATGCTAACACTGAATGCGAAAGACCAATAGAAAGTCAACCATTTACAATTTTATAAAAATTATCGTGTATGTTAAATATTTAGAAAGTAATTTGAATGAGATTTGGTGCTACAAACAGCAGCAGTCTTGCAGTCACATAGTAGTTTCAAAATATTGTAAAGTTTACAGACAGTGCAATTCATCATAAGCAATTTGGTGGGATGGAAAATAACGGAAATGTAAACTTGTGTACGTGTTTTGTACGTCATAACCCTTTAATCCACAAATTTGTTCAATATAATTATAATTTTCTCACGGAATATGCGTACAAATGAAGATTATTTTTGAAAATCTACTTAGTGTCTGGTTCATTATCGAGCCAGTCGTTGGCAGTAGTAAATTCTCAAAAATAGACTTCTTTAGGATGGCAAATTGACAGTTCTCAAGACCACTGCAGAGGTTGCAATATTTGTAATTTTAAAAAGTAGATTAATCAGTAATGGCCAACCCGAAAATTTAATTAAACTCGGTTTTTCGGTTTGAGCATGATTACGACGGTTTGCAAACCGTCACCATATTGAACCGGTTTACGATGCAAGATCAGTATATCGCCCAGCGCTATCGTGCACTCCACCTTCATATAGGTATCTCACATATCAAAATTTGTTGAATTCTGTCCAATGGTTTCGGAGGAGTTGCGTTGCAATCGATTTTCCATGCGCACACGCGCGTGCACACACGCACGCACACGGGTTGCACGACATAATCCCCAATTTTCTTCGAAAAACGTGGGGATAATTTTCAACTATTTATAAATAGCAACACTCACTTCTTTCATTCTATAAGATTATCCACCCGCCTCTTGTACATATCACCAAATACTATGACAGATTTTGGCACATACTCTTCAAATTTGTTAAAAGCCTATGACGGTATACTACGATGATGCATCTGGACTTCTGATTGTATGGTACGAAATGTGCACATACAAAAGTATCAAACACAAATTCACTCACACGCCCGCCCGCACGCATGCACGCACACACGTAGCCTACTGTTGTCAAATGCAAGAGGAGCAATCCTTCCTCGCATTTATCCGCATTTAACGTCTTTCTGATTTCCTGATTTTTTCCCCTGATTTTAGGATCTTTCAATTTTTTTTATCACGACCCAAGTTACAGTCACACCCATTCGCCTTTTAAATGGCGAGTAAAGTCGAATCAGTAGTTTACGAGACATCCATATATGTAGAATTTAATTAGATCTGTACCCTGGGTTTTTTTATTCAGATAATTAGCAACTTCTGGAAATCGTCTTTCATGGTAAGATCCTTTGTTGCGTTAAAATTTTAGCTAAATCAGAGTAGCAGTTTTTTATATACAGCTCGGGACACACAGTATGCACGCATGCATACACGCTCAAAGATAAACATGAATGTAATAGTCCGGGAGCCAATTTTCAAAAGGGATCTAGAAGAATGGTTTCGTAGCACACCCAGTATTCAGACGGTTTGTCTCTATATTATGCTAGACCGATGTCTTGGGTATATTCTGAGCCGTGTTGTACAAGAAAATTGTGGTATCACTAACCCGTGAGAAGCCCATTTACAATAGGTGTTGAATGTAGCTCTCAAACAATTTTCACAATGGTAAATTTTTCACAAACTTAAGCGCATGTTATATCAATACAATCTTAACCAAAATGGAAAGGAGTGATCGTATATCGCAGATTTATACATAATCAACCTCGTTTAAGACACCCGTATGTTGCTTTGTACATATTGGGGCACTTAGGTCTTCTTGTGACTAGCAATACCTTAGCTACAACAATGCCCATGTTTTCTACATTTTTCATAATTAAACTTTTAACTGACATGCAGTGCATGTCTACACAAGCTGGCAGGACATATTTATCACGTGAGCAAATGAGAGAATGTTACTCATCCGTGTCAGAGTCATCTTCGACAATTGTATGCTGAACATTGTCACACATTTCACCTCCCATACAAAGGCATGCTTCAGTGCAGAGTAGATTGTTAGCCTTGCATTGACAGAGATCTGTTCTTTTGCAGGCAGACTTTTGACATCTACATGATGTGAGTTCAATTAATCCAAATGGAGCAGGATCCTTTGACATTAGAACAGGCTTGAGTAGACCATCCACTATACTCCAGCCATGTCCATTTGGAGATGGAAGATTCTGAACAGCTTGCAATGAACGTCTCCAAACAAGAGCTTGAAAATTGGCCCTTTCGGTGTGATGCTTTAGACTATTCGATGTAGGTGGAAGATTTTCATTTCTTTGTCTCTTTTGACAAAAGAGCCAATAGCGGATTTCATCAGCTGTCTTTCCCACATCCCTGACAGACAAATTTCTCACATAGAATTGCAGTATTCGGTGATAAGTCAACATGTTCGCCGAGTTGGGCTAAGCTAAGCTGATGACATTCAGATGACTTTAAGAGATTGAATGCTTTTCTCTTAGCGACTCCAAATAATGCACTAGTGGTATCACAACCTGTAAGAGAATGAAACCCAGGCAAAGACAGACAGATAGCTGGGCCCAGTACTTGAGCAACTGTATGTATTGGTATGTATCGCAATTTGTCCTTTGTGCCCGTACGGAACCATAGTTCAGAACAGTGAAGCGAACGATACGTATATATACTAAGTACTGCCACGTCTGTATCAGGAGACTGTATAACAACACGCATGTGGTCTTTTGAAGCGTGTAGCGCGTCCAACATCATACGCGTATCTGCTTCCTCGTGATCTGATCGAAGTTCTTCCAAATACGACGAATTGTTCGCTGAAATGACAACAACATCCATTCCATCGTTAAAGCCACCAGCAAGAATGACGCAATTGTCGGCAGATAGCATATTTGGACCAGTATCACGCCACCGCTTGCTGAGAAATGCAACCAGGTTACTTTTGTTGCTTGGATTGCTGATGTACTTGGCCCATTGCTTTGGAACGGGAGTATTTTCTCCAGCAATCTTTACTTCCAATGCTGTTGATGACCCACGTTTTAGCCGCTCTTCCGCTTTGAGAGATTCCAGTCTATCATATCTGTCAAAAACTATATCTACTCTGTTGCAGTCTTCTTGATTCAGTGGAACTGTAAAGATGTGCCAGTATTTATCAGCCAATTCTCCAAATGTAGACGTACCTCCAGTTTTAACCATTTGCACAATTGCCATGCCATCTACTACATAAGCTGTTGCGCCTGTCTTGTCAACAGGTGGAAGCCGTCCATCAACATTTACTTCCTTTTCTAGTTCACTTAACAAAACACTTTTCACATTCTTTCTTAGAGTCCCATCCGTATGTGACAATGATAGTGGAACAGCAGACAGTTCATACGTCATCACTAGTTTTAAATCAACATCTCTGGTCCTTGCGGCAATAATTAATCGACCAAATAGTTCGCGGTCAGATCTCACATTGTGAATTTTTTCATCATTTGTTTTGAGTTTTTTCTTCTGTGCTAGGCTGGCAAATGTTTTAAGTTTTAAGTGTAGCAACGTGTCCCAAAAGCTTCTCGTGTTAGTGTCCAGCCGCTCCTGAACAAAATTTTCCATAATCTCCTTACCAATGTCACAGGCGGAAACAAGTCTCTTGGCGATTTCACTAGGCAATACCACGCCAGTTGCAATGTTTACAAGCGGAAGACACTCGCTGTCGTCGTTTTCCGCAATATTAAAGGGATTGGTCATTATATCTGATGAGAACATCGAAAGTATCTTCTGCACATCGGTTTCATCCCTGTTCATTCGATTAGTCCCCATTTCCTTATGTACTCCAAACATGTGACTATCTTGTAACCCACACATTTGCTTTGTGACCGTTGTTATGGCTGCCCTCTCGTGGCTAGTTAAAAACCACCTCTCCAGAGCTCCTGGCTTTTGTGTTATTCCAATAATACCACCTCGCTTTTTGGAATCCAATTAATCGATTGCTCTAAGGCCATATCTGTCCACACTTGATTGAATGGATGGTCTGAGCGACTTACGGAATGATTTCCATTCAAGAATTGTTCATGTACATGGGGATGTGTACTTGGAAGCATCTTCATGTCCGCAAGATATATTGGCAGCCATCTTGCATAATTGGTTCTGTCCATGCTGTAGAAATATGGCGCCATAGCAGCAGTAGCAGATAGGTGTGCCTGCCAATCTCCAGTTCTCTCAGCTCTTATGAATCCAAGCAGCAGCTCTACCATATGAATATATGAGTTCCAAAATGCGAACAGGTGTGATTTCGAGCTTGACTCAACTTTAAAGGATTTGAACAGCTGTTGCAATTTATTCACGTACATACACACCTCTTTGAAATTTTCTTGCAGTGCGTCTAAGTTCATTTTAATTTGTTTTTCCGCACCGATTACCACCACATCCATCTGTCTCATTCCAACCACCATTACCTGGGTGCTTTGTCAACAGTGGTACAGCTGGATATACAGATTCTATGATGGAGTTAGTATACATACATAAAATATAACCTTCACATTTCACCCTCGCCTTTGGTATATGCATGCAAAATGTATGTTGGATATATGTTAGGTCGATATCCGTCTAAATATCATATATGGTGAATCTAATACGATATTACTTTGAGTTATGACACGATCATGCTTATATCGTTGTGCACTGTGTATACAGCCAAAGCCTAGACCCCCTATGCAAAGAAATCAGGATAACTAATTAGTGCTACCACAATTTGTTTGTACAACAGGGCTTAAAATGTGTGGGACATGTCCCCCAAGCCACAGCAAGTGTCAGACCTTCCGAATACTGGGTGTGCTACGTCACGATTCTGACCTAGCTTTAGCTCCTGGACTATAAGCACCTGCTCGGAACATACATCCTGCAAGCTATGGGGGGGGGGGGGGGCAAGTTTACTCAATAGGCCTACCAAGTGAAAGCTGACTGTATACTGTGTAATACTGGCACTGAAGATCGTATACACTTCATCTCAAGGTGTATATTGAAACAAGACTGGATTTGTTATTAGAAATTCTCTAATCTGGTTGACAATTGTGCTATTAATGGTGCTGAAAGTCGTTGATGTTTAGGGCAGCAACGGCTTCCAGTCTTAATGGTTTCAAATATTTTAGCATAATTGCCACTTGTACAAATTTAAAGAGTGCATTTTGGCTGTTGTGAATTGAATAATTATCGAATAAATTTGTCTTTAAAATATGAGCTGGGTCTCGCGGTATTCTGCTTTACATAAGACGTACGCTAATTCACTATTCCAATCACGACAGCGTTTTAAGTTATTTTTCAATATTTTATGTTCCCGTGTTTCTTTTGATAGTCAATGTTTCAGAATATGGTTGCTCTTTCCCACAGCAACATCAAACAGCAACATTGTATAGAGGAAATTATGGCCATTTCGTTTGGGCGATGTGACAAATTATGCATTTTGTAAATGTTGCAATAATCTGCATTCCTGTCAATTTAGCGTTGTCAGATTTTCCACATACATACCCCTATTAGCCTATTACAGTCCGGTGCATTTGCACCCCGTACCAATGCTTAATCTATTGTTATGTTAATGTTTAAGCGAGTGGGCCATCACAATAGTGATGTTTAAATTAGCAATCCTTTGATATGGTAATCTGACAATCTATTCACCTATTGTCATGTTAAAAATGAGCACTTTTTGCCAAGGATTTTCTACATGGGCGTCTGGATTTTTGGTGCATGCAACACTTTTTGGGTATAAATTCCAGGTAAAAATTGGACTCTGGATCCGACCTTGAATTGCCCTAGCTGGTGTAGGGCGCTGAACTCAGCGTAGTCTTTTAGTTGTTGTGCTAGTCCGAATTTCTGTCAATTTGCTTAATACTTATGTTACTAATACGCGACTACGTTGTTCAGATAAAGTGTACATTGAGATATAATGTAGCTGTGATTTGAGTAGTGTAGTATTCCGTGTTGAGCTTTGGGCTCCACGAGGGATCTTTAATTTTGCTGTTTAGCATGTAATGATTCTTAATTCGAGTGCTCGTGTACTATATCATTTTTGGTTTATGGTTAGAAACTGGCAGCAATGAGAACCGGCATTTCAACCGATTGACGACTTCATAAGCCACCGTGGCTTACTTCTAAAGAACAGGAGCTGATGTAAGTGTATAGTGTAAGTCTTCCCACTATCTAATTAACCACTTACTTGATTCAATTTTTGAGTTCCTGTTTTTCTTAAATTAAGGACATGTCCTCCAGTAGTTGATATTATTCTGACATCTGGATTTCTGAAACTACCCATTTGAGTCTGTAGCCATCTATATACCCGATTCCCCAAATTGTCTGTCCAGGTGACCATGATATTAGGTAAATCCAGTGCACTCCATGTTTGAGATCTCATAGTGGTAATAGTTGCTATTTCATATCACATATCATTCCTCTCGGCTACCCCTAGCAACCACTGTCGATACTTGTACAATTTCTGATTTACTGTCTTGACAATGTGTAAAACTTGTTTCAAAGCCAGAAAATCATGAAATTGTAAACATAGCTTCGCCAGAACCAAATAAAACTGCTAGTTCTTTTTACAGGCGAGAGCAAATTTTCATTAAAATTGGTATCTGCCAATTTCTATTTCACATAAGTCGACATTTGACCAGTTATCATTTAACTGTGGCTTTGTACTTGCAACCGTAATTCAGTATAAATGTTCAGTTCCCTTAGCAGTTAATAACTTGGGAACATATTGATATTACAACTGTGTCACGGCTTATATCACTTAATTGAATCTGTGTAACCTTAATTCAGTATAAATGATCAGTTAACAGTCAGTTCCCTTAGCCGTTAATAACTTGGGAACCTATTGACATTACAACTGTTTCACGGCTTATATCATTTAATTGAATCATTGTAAGTTTAATTAGACACAAATGATTGGATAATTGTCTTAGCAGTTATAATACTTGGGAACTATTCATACTTACTACTGTTTACCAGCATAATGGCATCCATTTAATTTTAAGTTATTAAGTTCTGAAATAGAGATTTTGTCAAACGCATTTCCTCCGTAGCAACAGAGCATACATTATAGCAGCTATTGAATTTCATTCACACTTACATTAGGAGTTAATCTTATGACCTGTCCTTAAGCCGTAGGTGTTAAACACTGAGCTATGCTAGGGTCAGGTCTTTATTAATTGCATTTCTACCTTGTCAGTGAATAATCCAAACTTGTATTTAATTATTCTTTATGAAAAGAAATTATTACGCCCCGACTACTGTGAATTGCCACATCACTTTGGCTTTAATTTCCTGAAGCAATTTATGGCCTGTTCTTAATATCAGTGTTACTATCACTGATCGTACCTTAGTTGAGATCATTAACAAGTTAGCAACTCGTTAAATAGTAGTTTTTCTGCACTGTTTGGATTCCTAGGATCCATAATACAACTGTGTTAACCCAAGGTAAAATCACTTAATGATTAATTTTCTGGCTTGAAGATAGAATCTTGTATTCCATACAGTCTAGAATTGGCATTTGTTAATAGGCAAGATCCTGTCTTAGGCCACATAAGTTATCACACATAGACATTCTAAAATAGACATTGTAGAGTAGATCCAAAATGGCGGAATATTCCCTAAAACACTGTCCCCAGTGCATTCGAGCACCTTAGTGATGATGCATTTGCGCATCCTAGTACACACACCCCATTAGGAATTGAGATGCGACCTCAACACAGCATCTCAGAATCACATGTGACCTTTCAAGATGGAGTCACTATATACGCTAAGGATCACTTTGAAGATGGGTATGACACTGATTACAGCAATGACGGCTGGAGTACTAATGAGGAAGATGCAAATTAAAATATTAGTTCTTTGGAAGGTTTCCAGGATAGTCACACTAGTGGAGCTATTTTTCCTTCCAGTGATTTTTCTGTTCCTCCTTGTGGAAATGTATTTGGTTGACACTCTTTCTCAGGTTGCTTCAGGACAGCAGCCGGCCCTCTCTTTTATGGACACTGCGGTGGCGAACCACTGTGAGTCTTCTGGTTATCCAGAGCCTCCTGGTGGTCCCTCTCCCCAGTCTCCTGTAGTGAGCGTGAGTGAGTTATACAAGATGAGGGAACGTGTGGATGAGTTAATTAACCAACTGTGTGATAGTCACGCGGAAAATACGGTTCCGAAGCCAAATCCTGGCTTGAATACGAATTTTCGTTTTCATTTACAGGATCTCCCTGTACCGCGCCTTCAAACAGCTTTTACGCGAGAGAAGCAGTCTTTGAATCTGCATTCAGAGAATGTAGAACCAAAGAATGCTTTTCAAATAACGGCTATGCGACCACCACCCGGTTTTTCTCAATTAAATCGACCCCAGATTCAAACTCTGAACCACCACCAAAACTCGCTACAAAATATATGTATATATATACCTAGAACCCATCAGCAGATCATTTACTCTGAAGCTCAAGAAGTATATACTCAGTGATGACAACTTTTAAGATCATTGTCATAGATGCCATTCTAAGAAACGCATCGACTATGACCCGGATGTGGCTTGACTGTTCCGGATATACCATCAACCCATCATCCTGGTCATTGAGGTCCTTAGCAGAAGCCTGTGCTATGCTCTGCATTGGGAGAGAACATCAGATATCAACCAGCGAGCCTACCAGCCAAACCAATCCCATGCAAATTGCTGTCATTCCCGAAGATCGGTGACACAAGATGATGGACTGGGTCAGCCTTCCACAGGCTCCTCATGCCTATCAAACTATTAAATGTTGTAACGAAGCTACACCGATTAAAGGACTAAATGTGTTCCTGACGCTTTTCGCTGTATATGAACATACTGAACATAAAATTAACAGAGATGAAAATTGCTAGTTGTGATATATTCAATACTTTCAGTGGTTCTCCGGACAGTGCAGGAATCTGCTGCTGCTGCTGCTGCTGCTACTACTACTACTACTACACCATACCCACATGCAATACTCTTTTTTACCTTAAAAGGCGATGGTCACAATACATTTTTTTCATCAACAAATCAGCATTGTAGAACATTAATTTATAACTCAATAATAAATTGGAAAATGTATTCAAGAACACGATGTAAAAAAAAAGTTAACTAAAAACATAACTCACCTAGTACCATGCCCAATTATTTGTAGATCAAACTTTTCTCCCTCATTTCTTTCATGTATAGTTTCCAAGTGAAGATTTGACCAATCATTGGTGTTAAGCTTCAGTCGCCCATCTCTAGACAGATCGTGGATGGTGTTCTTCTCAGAGGTGACTCCATCAGGATTCAGCTCAGTAGTTTTAGACTGGTTGTTGTATTCAACTATGTTACCAAAGCTACAGTTTGTGCATATAGATCCAGAATCTGTGTGGATGACTTGATAAGAACATGATTCACAGTCAGTTGTAGTGGTTTCAATGTTTACTAAATGTGGCTGTTGGTGGTCAATACTTGCTTGAGAGTTACAATTAACCGGATTTGAATCCCCATAAACTATACTGATTGATGTAGTGTTTACCGGTATAGAACTAGCTGTAGAAACTATTGTATTCACATCTGCACCGAAATGTTCTGTGCATATCGTATTATCAAATATGACATTAGATGATGTATGGAATTTTAGTGGGAAATCGTGTTCACTAGGCCACACGATTCCGACGTTCATTTGATCAACATATTCTGTTAAATTTTCATGATCAGGGATAGTTTCTGCATTCACATCTGCAGATACATTTGCAAATAATAATTTGTCTGATGGTATTTGAGATTTGTCAGTAGAAACATGTGGTGTATTGATTTGAATTGTCTCATTTAAAACAGATCTGTTATTCTCGCCATTCATTGAGATCAAGTTAACATTGTTAGTTATTTTAGATTCTGGATTGTGGTTGAGTTGCAAGGAGCATAATACAGGTTCAATATCAGTTCGTGTGAGTTCAATATTTTTTTCTTGAGAGATTTTATGAACAAGATTTGAAACCTCACAAGGTGTACTAATTGATCTGTTAAGCACTGGTGTAGAACTAGTGACAGAAATTATGTTCATCACATGTAAATGATCTTGTACGCCATGATGTTCTGTACATATTATGTTATCAAATGTGTCATTATGTATTTCAGGCATTATCTGTAATTGCTGTTGAAAATCAGTTTCATTAGAATGTTCATGGTCATTTTCGTATGTACACAAGAGTTTGACATACGTTAGATCAACCTGTTCGATACAATTTCCATTATCAATCACGACAGGGGCAGTTTCTGTATTTAGTTCTACAGATTTATTTGCAAGTAGTGATGCAGTTCCGCAGTTGTCAGCAGCAATCTCTTCGATATTTATTTGAAAGTTATCATTTAACCTATTGTCACCCATATTGTTATTCCCTTCATTCATTGAGACCATATTGACATGTTTAGTTATTTTTGATTCTGGATTGTGGTTGAGCTGCATGGAGCATGACACGGGTTCATTATCAGCTGATGTGGTATTGATCTTTACAAAGGGATGGTTGTTAGATTGGTGCTCAATATTCGTTTTCTGAGAGATTTTATCATCCAGATTTGAATCTTTACAAGTTGTACTAAGAGATCCATTATGTAATGGTGTAGGACTAGCTACAGAAATTATGTTCACATGTTGTGCGCCATGATGTTCTGTACATATTATGTTATCAAATGTGACATTACGTATTTCAGGAGGCGTACGTAATTGCTGTTGAGATTCGTTTTCATTAGAATTTTGATGGCCATTTTCGCCTGCCCACAAGAATCTGACATAGTTTGGATCAACATGTTCTGCACAGTTTCCATGATCAAACGTGACACGGGTAGATTTGGTATTCAGTTCTGCAGGTACCAATTTGTCTGGTGACATTCGGCAGTTGTCAGTCGCAATCGTTGGGATATCTCTTTGAATGTGCTTATAAAAAGCATAATCACCAATACTGTCATTCATGGAAATAATCGATTCAGCTGTATCAGTTTCACTAGGTGGCCAAATAACTATCGTTGGAAGTTCATTTCTATATGGTGCCTGATCTAAAGTTTTTGCATTCCAGTTTTCACCCAACACCACATCCGTTATAGTTTCACTTGGTATTTGTATATTATTGATCTTAGGGTATTTATTGGTTATATCTAGAGAATCAACATGCGTGATTTGATTCGTATCAGAACACCCTTTAGACAGTTCTGAGTTCACATTTGAATAACTCCATGTTGTTCCAAGATGCATCTCGCCACATATAGTATAGCAATGATTTTGCTTTTCATGATCACTATGGCTTGATTCTCCTTTGGTCAGATTTTCGTGACATGTATTCACTTTTACCTCGCTTATGTCATGATAGTCATTACAGATTTCATGATGTATGCTACAAAGATCATTAATCTGTTCCTGAAACATATTACTATTTCTGTGATTTGGCATCTGCTCATCTATGGTATGGCAGTTGGATGTATTTTGAGTTATATTAAAACACTCTGTAAGTTTTAGTCGGTCGGTGCTATACTGCGTCTCTTTATAAATATCCTGCTCTATGTTATCTATAAATCTCTCACGTGGTTTGGCTTCATGAATTGGCTGACACGCCTTTTGCATATCACAACCCATCATGTTGTGCATGTTAGCATGCATTTCTTGATGCATATTACAAATGTCATTAGAATTCTCAAAATTATCAACAAAACACTCATTTGCGGTTTGCTGTTTAAAATCTAGTTAGGTTTACCCTTTCTGTCTTAGTGATCGTTTCCTGGAATAGTGATTCCTCATCATTTGAATTTGATTTATCCATGGTACAAAGCACACAATAATGTTCTTGATCTATATTGCAAATGTCATTGAGATGTTCATTGTTCCAGCAATAACACTAATGATGAATTTCTCTGTAGGATATCCGATGATACATGTTGTTCACGATTTTATTACTTCGTAAGTAAATATATCCTGGTATGAGGAATGTAATATTCACTGGAAGAAGACCAATGGTGCGTTGATGCCAGGTGTACCTGTCAAAACAAAGAATAACAATCAGCGACATGATACCTGGGGAGCTAGTCATATTTCTCTTTAAATGACATATGACAAAACGTAACATATGAAAGCAATTCAACCGTTACCAGTGATCCAATCATAGTGGTAGACATCAGCTTAACTAGCGGATTGACCTTACATGTACTGATAGTCTAGTCTAGAATGTACCACAAGTACACTGAAAATGTGTTTATATCTCAAATATTCAATGTTATTATCTACTAGCCCAAAAGGTTTACTTTAAAGACATGAACGACAAAGAACACTTTTATTACATACAAAAAGTCGATCCCCAAATGCAATATAATATCAGCGCATACAGTAAACCTACATGGAATATAAAGTAATTCGCCCTGTAGGTGGGGCTTAGAATACACCTTCCGTATCCTCTGCATGTCGTAAGAGGTGACTAAAGTAGGTAACCCTGACAGAAACCTCGAGTGTTGAAGACGGAGGTTCCAGGCCGCACGGCGCACTCTAATAAACCATGGATCCACGCACTTAACACTTATGATCATGTCGATAGTCACTTACAGGACTGGCGGTATGATCAGCGAATGAAAAGAAGAAGATATAAAGTAATGGATTCGTATTCATTGATCTAACAATAATACGAAAGGCGTGATCGTGTCTCGAGGGTTATTGGTGCTGCATATGAACTGTCAAAATAGTGCAGTTAAAGTTAAAATCCAACAGAGGACGACGGTAACATCCTGACTCGACAATGATTTTGAAGGAGGTCAGATTCGCTAAATTTAATGTGGAACATAGTATTGTTAGGAAGGCCGAAACATAGTAATTATGCGGTTATCACTAAAGATTCAGGGCCTCAGAGCCTTTTCTGTTTCATTTTTTTATTTTGGGAAGGACTTTGACCATGAGTGAGGCACCACCTCTCAGACCCTCCCCCAAATGAGCCAACACACCCCCACCCTCTCCTCAACCCTCACCCCACCCCACCCCAGCCCACTCACCACGAGGGTAGTTTCAAAGGCCTGTGCATAGAATTAGTCACAGTATAAGAAAATCTTAAAACGTCCAACCATTACAAAAGACTATGTTTAAAGGAAAGGGATCCCACATTTCGTCAGTCATAGAGCCAACATAGTGCCGATACATCCAATATTTATTTATATGATGGTGTAGTTTGGATAGACCGGTTGGGTACCGGCCGTACCAGCTAAGCTGGGTACGCGCCGCCCGTCTAGGATTCGTTTCCTGAACACGCCCCTCTGGGTAGAGCTATAAGCGTATATGGGCCTATGGGAGAGAGTGTGTCGAAAAACGACTAAGTTCGTCAAAACGCATTATGCGCATGCACGCGCCGGGATGTTGTTTCAATGGAGCTCGTAGTTGGGACCTAGATAGGATGGCGCTTTTAGTGTACCGAGCTGGTACTCTGTAATCCTTATTGATTGTCTGTTCCCATTAAATCTGGCATTAATCAAGACCAGAATTCGACGGGCTTTCCAAATCTGTAAACCATTTCAAAATCCAGGGAAAACTCTTCTTGATTATCTTCCAAAATATTGCCGTGACGTCATATCCACATGGACGTAAAGCTTCTAGAATGTTCTAGAACGTGCGGCGACGCTATTATTAGCGACGCACTGATTGGCTGTTGCTCGAATGATGATTGGATGAAGCCTGCGCCTGTGACGTCATGGAGAGTATAAAAGAAGCGATCCAGTAATCGAGAGCATCCTCGGCCAGGGGCCGAACAGGTTGGAGCTGTACCAACTACTATCAAGCGCAATACACGTCTTCTTTCGCTATGTCGGGTTTTTATCCTGTAACATGCAGTTCTCCAACCCACCGCACTAAAACAATTTTGTAACTCGCCATCTGCGGGAGTAATTTGGAACTTTTGATAATCGTTCACGAATACTACATCTACGTTCAGAACACAAATTTGCGGTGAGGCCTTTACAGCCTGAATTGTGAGTCTACAGATGTAGAGGCAGGATGCTCTTTGATGGATGACTCGCCTAAAAGTGGTATTTCAATCGCCGCCGCACACATCGTGTCGGTTCTTTCGACTTTCGAGCGCAGCAAGTAAACTCTGCCCGGTGTGTCTTCAGAGCTGGCTGACGTACCCAGCACTGTGAAGCTTTGTTTTGTATCTTCGTTTGCCTTTGACAACCCCCGCTTGTGACGTGCAGACACGGAATATATACGGGTGGATTCAGGAGGGGGTACGTCCTCCTAAGGAATCACTGACACCTTTATCCCCCACGGCTAAATATTATTACCAATGGTTCGAAGAATGTCAATTAGTAAATAACGTTCTGTACATTAATGACCGTTTTGTAGTTCCGGAAAGTTATCGAGAACTTATATTGAAACAATTACATGATAACGCCGGACATCTGGCCATGGAAAGGACTGTTGCCTGTATCAAACTAAAATTCCACTGGATCGGGATTTGCGATAGTGTCAAAGCATGGGTTGCCAAATGTATCCTGTGCCAAAGATGCGCTGTTGGCCCACACCATATCGCACCTTCACAAATTAAGATTGTTGGTTCACCATGGGAGCGAGTGGTCATCGACGTGCTCAGACCCTTGAATACGACGGATGACAGAAATAAATACATCCTCGTATCACAAGATTATTTTACGAAGTGGGTAGAAGCATTTGCTTTGCCGGACCAAGAGGCATCCACCGTAGCGGATGTCTTGGCCAGCAATGTGTTCTGCCGCTTTGGTATGCCTTATGAGTTGCACTCCGCTCAAGGAAGTAATTTTGAGAGCCGGCTCATATCAGAGCTCTGCAAATTATTCCATATCGTCAAAACAAGGACAACTCCATACCACCCCCGGAGCGATGGGATGGTAGAGATTAAATAGAACTCTCGCGGAGATGCTTACCAAGGAAACACGCTTTGATTGTAGAGATTGGGACCTACGGCTCCCATATGTACTCATGGCTTACCGCACTTCGGAACATTCCAGCACGGGCTACACCCCTGCTTGGTTAATGTTGGGCCGTGAATTAGCCTTACCCCTGGACCTGGCCATGCCACGGATACAAGGGGAGAAAAATTCACCATCTCTCTATGTCGAACTCTTGCGGCAAAGGATAGAACAAGCCCATGAGTTAGTGAGAGAAACCCTATCCACTGCACAAAAGTGGGAAAAGACATGGCATGGCCGGAGGGTGCATGGAGATCCATATGAAGCAGGAAGAATGGTTTGTGTACACGATTCACGACGGTCTGCAAACGTGCCAAGTAAACTGAGTTACCAGTGGAAAGGCCCCTATGTGGTAGTAGGTAAGACGTCGGACGTGACCTACCGCATCCATGCTTCGGATGGCCTGACCTCAGTCCTCCACTTCAATCGACTTAAACCATGTGTCAGTGATGACCCAGCACCAGAGCTCGGACTGGGCGTTTCTCATGACACCGGTACCCAGACAGATAATTTCTACGGAAATTAGTATTCCCATGGTTAGCGCAGAGCACCACGGTGCTAGTTCAGCCCCAGTTCTACCAGGCCAGAACGTGGGTGAACAAGCGGCTAATGCTGACGAAGATGACGAGATACGTACTTGCCATCTCATTCCTCAGCGCGGGTCTACTAGATCTGGGAAGTCATATCTGAAGAATTTTGTGTTTGTTTTGTCCAAGGGACCAGATGGAAAAGTTGTTCCTCCGATCTCTTCCCATTCCCACCCACTTCATGCTATGCCCCCACCCCACCCCCACCCCCCCCCCCCCCCCATCATAGAGTTAACACAAACGGAAGCTGAGGCTAACCCAAGCCATGCGTCCTGTGGGGTGAAACATATGGTGAATAGCATGGAACTGAAGAGGCTGGATGAAGCCTTAGCATGTCTAGAACCGCAGAACCGTACAACAAGGTGTACCCGACCAATTCCCGCAATCGCGAAACCACGCTCCCTCCAAGGGACAACCTCTCCCAAAGTCCCACCCACGCTACCACTTCAATTCGCGTCACTTATCTACACACCAAGTTTGGACATCACCGGCCCAGTCCAATTCACACTCAACTCGTCATCTGTTGACCATAAATCTTCAGGTATGAGAGACTGCTGTAACAGAGGAGGTGGCATCCCGCACCGCACCGACCAACATTACCACCTCCCCCCCTCCCCACGGTGGGCAGGGAAGCAGCCTGTTCAGCAGACTCTCGGCTCGAATTTTCCCTGTGTTACGACAGGACACCAACCGTCGTGTAATGGGAGATGACCACATCCCCCTATCCAAAGGCCACCCCGTCCATTTGGCCTACCATACTTCCCCATGAGCAATCAGGACATCACGCCACAGACAGAATGTCAACACTTACAAAGAACACACCTGCCTTCAAGACTGGATGCATCAATTAATCATTGCGCGTTCATCACATACTTGCACGGTTATACTCAGTGTAACAGAGACATTCAACATCGGCAACAACCGCATTTAGCAGCACCTACCGGTCTTAATTAATTATCAGTAGAGACATAAGAATTCCCGCAACAAATTCCTCCCGCACAGAACTGCGGGAGAAATAATACCTCCCGCAGACTACATCTCCCGAAAATAACAACAGACTTGGCATTCACCGGCGTGGAAAACTGGAATGCGCCCACTTCGCTTATAACATTCAATCAATCATATTATATTTCTGTGAGAAGGCTAAAAGCCTGTAATGACAGATTCCTAATTTCCTTTTTCAATTTGGTAATAAAATTTGCATTGGCATCATACAGCAGCCTGGACATCCCGACAACAGCATTATCATCAACAGACAACCACCAACAAATCTCCCGCACACACCTTCTTATCCAGTTATGGGAGAACTGATCATATGGATATAAGGAATGCACCACAGCCATCTACAGTACACGTCACGGGAGTGACGCTTGTCCAGCGGCCTCCCCTACCCCTTTTTCCCGCCGCCGTACGGAAACAGCTAAGTTTACATACTTCAACTACACGTAATAAGTCAATATTATTAAGAGAGCAAGATGCCTGCATTGTCGTCAGTCACGAGTAGGATTTTGTTACCGAAAAGTTGAATTCGACAATGGATTGATCAAAGTTACGACAGCATCCGACAGGTCATCTGCGCTCTAAAGTAACTCTGTCTCGCCCACAGGCTCGGCCATTACAGAGTGAAATACCCTCAGGGTTCGATAAAGTTGACATTCATGCCGCCACCCTCCCCCTTCCCGCACTTAGCGGCCATAAACGTGTCACCATCACCACAGCGCAAGTACCATCCACAGAGAACCAGTCACGCATAACAGATTCAAATCACCAACATGACAGAAACACAGACACTCCGGTTGACTGTATTCACAATCTCCGAACGACAGCATTGTAAATTGAAAAATTGTGACACATGTTTGCGAGTTGTACTGTAATTTAGCCATTATTAAAATGTTACAAATGTGTTTGGTCTTGGCCGGGACGGAGCTAGTTCTACCCATCGAGGAGAATGCTTGGCCAGCCCTCCCGCTTGGAAACACAGCTATCTTGATGGAATCACTAACGTTGATCTACCGCATGACTAGATCTGCATAAAAATTACTTGCAACTTTACTGTTAAATTTTTGGTGAAGAACACAACTGCTCTACCATGCTACAAATCATTAGCGCACGGGCCGGTAAAGCAGCATCAAAAATCTTGCAGTAAAATCAGAATTTCACAAATTCTCTCCCGTACGTTCCAGTCTATAATCAACACAGGCTGAGAACTACCTATTACAGACACCTACCAAGACACATGTTAAAGAACTCACGCCAATACGGGACATTATGGAAATCTTGATGTAACATATATATTTTTATCTCTCGCTTCTGCAACAGATTACATCTCGGCAACAGCATTTTTTACCATCGTCATAAACAGCATGTATGTTTCCGATCAACCATGTGCTTTTTAAAGCCACGTGACATTTACTACTATTTCCAGTGAGTTGGATCAAACGCTTTAAACAAGAGCCGCCCAAAGACGCAACTACCACAGCGTGATGGAGGAGTGGCGAGGGTCCGGGAGATTACTGCTGACGTCACCTGGCTCCCACGCACCCCATCAGGCGCTCCAGCCTAAAATTTGAATAGGCAAGTTTATAAGCATCCAACCTGGAAAACCGCCTCACGCTAATTAAAAGGTGAGGCGCCGCAAGGACAAAGTAGTACCATGTTTCTATGTTGATCGGAGGCTGTTAAATGTGCGAAATAAAGATGAGCCATTCTTCCTATAGTTAAAGTACTCCCCTTATATGGGAAGAATTAATCCTATGACGTCCAGGCCGAAAAGCAAGGAAATATTCACATAAGAATGACCGAATCACCTGTAAAACTTTTTAGGTGTGGTCATCCGCTGCCTGTGACATCACCAAATAGTATATAATAAGGAAGCACGCTCTGAAACGTTGTCTTCCCGTCTAAATTCTGCTTATTTTCTTCTTATTATTTTGTTATTCTATTTGGCCTGGAAAGTTATAAACCATGAAGAGATAGGGCATTAGATTTTGAATAAAGTTCCCGCAACTAATTACCATGCGGGAACGAGATGTCACTTCTAGAAGATCTAGCATTGGCGGATTCCTCCGAAGAAGAAGAATCAGTGCCAGTTCCGAAGGGGTTCCCGTGTAACTCATCATTGGCTAGCAGAGAGGCATGTACCAGAACTTTCACTAGGAAATCCGACCGCACCCTTCATATTAATAAGGACCATCTCTTCCAGTCAGCCTTCTGTGTGATGTGCCAGTATCTCTACACCGCTACTCGCTATGGGACCACTCACGCGCTCCGTCATCATCATCGTGTGTTGGAAGTGACGTTAGTTCCTGGGGAAGAGAACGAGGATCGTGCCATTCTAGCCACTCGATTCGAATCTCGGCTCCCGGTCAAGGTTCTCTAGACCGAGAAAATGGCCCGCACGAAAAACACCATGCATAGATATCCCATTGGACATCGTCTTCCCGCTGCTACAGCAAGTAATGTCCCGACAGCCAGACATGAAATTCTGCCCGCAGTCACGTCTGGAAGTGTTATGCCGGTACCTATCACTTCATCCACACCAGTCCTGAAGCAAAGTAGGAAGCAGAAATCTCCCGTAAAATCCAGTATGGCAGCTCCCGCATCAGTTACTACCCAGTCAGTTACGGTTACCAAACCCGCCACAGTAGAATCGCAGACAGTAGTAGCCAGTTAGCCAATCTCAAAGGTGATTACGACACCTGCAGAGATAGACATTTCCAGTTATCTGCAGTCTCCATCTCCACCTGAACTTACTATAGACGAAGGACCGGGACCATCACCGATGTGACAATTATCGTAACTCCGACCCGTGTTACTAAGCATCCACCTCCTTGCCTTTATGACCCCGCAATCAGGAAGGGAACCACGCTGGAACGACCATACGCGGGAAAAAGACGGATTGCCCACACCCAGGATATTTATCCCGTACCTAACATTACTGCTAGTCGTCTGCTAAAGTACGCTAGGTTCCGAAAGATGTCGTCTCCTGCCGTATCCGTTCCCACACCACGTCTTCAGCCGATGGTACAGCTCACCGCCATCACCATGACAACTACAGCGACCACCTACAGCTACAACCGCCATCATCATGACAGCTACCGTCACCACAACATCAGCAACATTGGCAACTACTAGTACTGCCGCTGCTACACGGACGGATATCTTGGAACCAGCGGTAACTGTGAGAGACATCATGGACGCCCATATTTCCGCCACCATCACTTCGGATGTTTCGGACAGTGCCAATAATAATAATGATGAGAGCATTTCAGCAATGACAGTGCATCCACCGCGACCTACCACCGTCAGTCGCGGGACCCAAACTCAATGGGGAAATTTCGCTGCTGAGGTGTAATCATGTGTAATTCAGCAGAAATGTTAATAGGCGATTCGTGGAAATGTGTTAATTATTACTTTATTTTTTAAATACTTTTCTTCTTATTATATATGCTAGATCTATTGAATCCCGTCCCTAGGTTGACTACCGTTATCCCACACAGTCGCACACTTTAAGTGCCCGGTTGTGTCTCATACAAAATGAGCACTGCGGACTCTAATTTTGGAAGAACGTCGTGTGCGACGTAAAGAATACAACCTCCCACAGTGCAATAACGTCACAATCCCGTCATGCAGTCTCAGCCGCGCTGAGGCTGCCTGATAAACCAGTTTTCAAGTTATTATTATATATCTTATTTTTTTATTTTTCTTCCTGTCTTAGACGTCAGGACAAATATGGGGTCAGCGAGAGCTGCCTATTGCGGACCCGCAAGGACGGGCCGCAAATAGATATTTTAGATATATATATATATAATAATAATAATAATACTTGGTGATACGTGTTGCGTGCCCCTTTATTTACCTGGGGTACGCAAGTAATTCGGTGTGATTAATAAAAACATACCTCATACGGGTATGTTACATAGGTAATATTTATATACCTTGTCTTTTTGTTATTATATTTTTATAAATATTTACAAACTTAAATTGTGGTACGTTGGAGCTTGGGTGTTCTTTGCGGAGATTATGAGTATCCGCACTCAACGGGAACACCCATGCGAGCTATTGTTTAGGATCATATACTAAATAAAGTTATAGCACGCACCGTAATATTAATAATAAAAAGAACACAAAAAAAGAAAGACCTGGAAAAATAATTCCAGGTCAAAAATTGAAAACTAAAAGTATGCCTCCCCCTCCTCTTGGCACCCCTATGTGCTCTGTCTCTTGAATACGCCTCTATGTGTCACTACTCCTCTCCGGCCACACGCCTACCCGGGAAGTCTATGATTCCCGCCTAGCGTACGTCCGTGCGTCGATCCGCCATGCATGAGCATTTGCCACGGATGTCAAACTAAGTGGGGGGTGTAGTTCGGATCGACCGGTCGGGTACCGGATGTACAAGCTAAGCTGGGTACGCGCCGCCTGTCTAGGATTCGTTTCCTGAACACGCCCCTCTGGGTAGAGCTATAAGCGTATATGGGCCTATGGGAAAGTGTGTCGAAAAATGACTAAGTTCGTTAAAACGCATTATGCGCATGCGCGCGCCGGGACGCTGTTTCTATGGACCTCGTAGTTGGGACCTAGATAGGATGGCGCTTTTAGTGTACCGAGCTGGTACTCTGTAATCCTTATTGAATGTCTGTTCCCGTTAAATCTGGCATTAATCAAGACCAGAATTCGACGGGCTTTCCAAATCTGTAAACCATTTCAAAATCCAGGGAAAACTCTTCTTGATTATCTTCAAAATATTGCTGTGACGTCATAACCACATGGACGTAAAGCTTCTAGAATGTTCTAGAACGTTCGACGATGCTATTATTAGCGATGCGCTGATTGGCTGTTGCTCAAACGATGATTGGATGAAGCCTGTGCCTTTGACATCACGGAGTGTATAAAAGGAGAAGCGATCAAGTGATCGAGAGCATCTTCGGCCAGGGGCCGAACAGGTTGGAGCTGTACCAACTACTATCAAGTGCGATATACGTCTTCTTTCGCTATGTGTCGGGTTTTTATCCCATAGCGTGCAGTTCTCCAACCCACCGCACTAAAACAATTTTGTAACTCCCCATCTGCGGGAGTAATTTGGAACTTGATAATCGTTCATGAACACTACATCTACATTCCGAACACAAATTTGCGGTGAGGCCTTTACGGCCTGAATATGTGAGTCTACAGATGTAGAGGCAGGATGTTCTTTGATGGATGACTCGCCGGATCTGCTGGCCACGCCTAAAAGTGGTATTTCAATCGCCACCGCACACATCGTGTAGGTTCTTTCGACTTTTGACCGTAGCAAGTAAACTCTGCCCTGTGCGTCTTCAGAGCTGGCTGACGTACCCAGCACCGTGAAGCTTTGTTTTGTATCTTCGTTTGCCTTTGACAACCCCCGCTTGTGACGGGTTGTTTACACCTTCCATCCATGTCATCGGTGTACGGGAACTTTCTTCACCACATAGTACTATCGTATCTTTTACTGACTGCTGGCTAGACATTCTATGAGGCCTACAGCACTAAGCGATGTACTTCTCTCGCCATGAGTGTTCTTGCGGAAGTTTTGTTTGCGGAAAACAGCTTGCAGGAACCCACCTGCGGGAACTTTCTAGCTTCCGGAGAGTGCATCATTTCACGTCGACTACGGATTAAGCTATCAATTTCAGTAACATGGTAGCCTAACTTAGGAATGACTACCAAGTATTCAAGTAACTATACTTAACCGTTTAATTTTTTCTCTATATAGGTTTCGTTAATTATATTGTATCCTCAATAACGGTCCCGATGACTAAAAGGAACCGTGACGGTCTTAGGACTGATAGTTATAATTTCTGTATTTGTTAATAGTTATTATCATTTTCTTCATTCTGTTGCTAACCGCACTATAGTAGGTTCGTTGACCTGTATTAATATATATATATATATATATATATATATATATATATATATATATATATATATATATATATATATATATATCTTAATCGTTTGACACCGTATTGTTTGTTCTGGTTAGATTTTGTATGTATATGGCCAGTGGCCATCCGTTAACTTGTTTTGCTTAAGTTATAGATAATATAGGACTGCAGTGCACGTAGGAAACACTATACAGCAACATTTATATATGCAGCATTTTCTCCCGCCACCAACAATTTTTCACTGAGGTCGCTGTCCATGCTATAACTCTGTTTAGCCCGGCATGCTACTGACTAAACCTTTTCTATTCAGCTCGATACAATAGGATCAAAATGATTAGAGACACTTTCTTCTTTACATACTGTGTAATATACTCTTCTCTTCCGGCAGTGCAATAATCTAGCCCCGCACTCCGGTAAGACTCATAACTCTAAGATTTTGTCTCTCTTCATATTCCTCTTAGCCTTAATTGTTTGGATGTCCCTATCCGCACCATGGGCTGATCCGACTCTGGGAAACTATTGGGGTTTCCGAGCGGTGATGACTAGGGTGCGGTATCACATACACTCCCGTGTATCTTCGGATACTTAGTAGATAGTACTTTAAGCCAATGTAGGAAAGCACTGCGAAAACACATGTATTAATTATTATTTTGTTTACTGACAATCCTCCCGCACCGCAGTACAAAACTGGCAACTTGTATATAAACATAACGACAAGTTAAACGGTTAGTTACATAGGACCTGGTGAGGGCGAGATACGTATTCTCACCGAATTCTGTTAAAATGTTTGGGCATGATATTTAGATCTGCCACGCCCTTACGGGAAGGACATTTATGGTGTGCATTCGTCTCTCTTACCCCCACCATAACGATAGGAGATATGGCCTAATAATGCTTTCGTGATATGTAAATCATGTCTTGTAATGTTTCATGTGGTTGCAAAGCAGAATGTCCGGATTCTCACCCAGTTCGGAGACCCCACTAAGTAACATGTATGCGCGCTGTCTACAGTATTGATGTCCTCGGGCATCTGTTCTCCGTGGCAGCCATGTGTAATAGCTTGGTAGATATCGGCCAGTTGCGGCCTAAACTAATTCTTGTTTTGAAAACAACTAAAAGGAATTAAGCAAAGCAGAAGGCCCGCAGAAATAAAGCGGCAACTACTAACTCAGTATATTAGGAATCACATAAGACGGTGATGAAGGAATCCATCAGGAATCTTCCATTCCGTCGTCACGTAAAACAGTACGCAACCCTATAGTCATAATCTCACTAGGTATGGTCTTTTCTTTCTACAGCATTTTTGTTTGAAATATTAGAGTGGGCCCATTTTTGCCTAGGATTCTTCTCCCGCTTTAAGCCGTGGCGACACCTTCTCGAGACGGAGGCCCGCGCGAGGCACTTGCCTCTCGCAAGGATTCAACGATGACGGTCCACGCCAGGATAATACTCCTCACCCAAACTAGCACTAGGAGTAGTGCCCGCGTGAGGCATATCACTTTTTCGTCTGAGATAGCCTTCTTCCTTTCAGCTTAGCTATTTAACTTAATATAAGTTATTATACCTCTATGTCTCGTGTATGGGAGCCTCCCTTGCGGGGATACCTCTACGGACCTATGAGTCTGTGTGGTACCTCCGGGAGCCCCATGTTTAAAAGTTCATCTACCTGCCTCTATGTCTTGTATTTTCGTATGCTCTTACTGTAGTTGTATCCATCATATTTTTAATTAGTTAGGTAAACGCATTGTATGGACTTATATTTTTAGGTCACCAAATCAAATCTTGTAAGTCCATAGATCACGAAATTGCTATGGACAGGCAGACTGGTGACACAAATTCTTGGGATGAGACCGTTGTGTTTAATGTTCGCGACAATGGTCGCACGGTCCCACCGGAACGATTGAGTTCCACCGGCCTTAGGAGCCGTCTTTTGTTTCCCGCAGGGGAGTCTCGTTCAAGGTCCGTCACCCCGAGACCGGATGGTAACCAGCGTCATCACTCATCGTGCACTTGCAGCGCGGCGAGTCGACATGAGACATCGGAACGGCCCGACACTACCCGGCGGGCTACAATAATTCACAAGTTGTTCAAACTGCGTATTATGCGATATTGACATGACCACATTACGATGGATGACAATAAGCAATGATTTAAAACCGATCAAACATGTGTGGTCAATTATAGGCTAAAGGATAATATGTAATCACAACCAGCCCATACAAAATTTGAATGAGCGACTCGCAATATCGCAGGGTTTAAAATGGTTATGGTTGTTTTAAGCTGTGTGAGTTAACTTACGAGACCAACGACCTTTGACTAAAAACTCGGACGTTGGATGAACCTTTAAAAAGTTTTTATTACAGCTATCATAAACCATTAAGTCCACCACATTAGACTAAAAGAATCTCCGAGTTATGGTGTTAACACCTGCCATTCTGAAATCTTTTAATGTGTTGTTACAAAATTCTTCTTATATACTGTGGAACTGGCGGTATCCGGCAATCTCGGAATTTGTGTTTCGCGGCTGCTAGGCTAGTTGATTTCTGCCGTTTCTACGGACACCCGGCAGTCGCACCTTGGAACCTGAAACGTGAGCACCTGCCGCTGGTTCCCTGTGCGATTCGAGACCCCTGTTGGTGAGTACCACTATAATGTAACAGTAGTATTACTACAAATGATGTCACGATTTTGCTGTTAAAAAAAAGATGTATAAGATATAACAGGTGCGAATTCGCAAATTTAGGGACTCCGCAAAGCTACATAGTAGGGATGTAGGTTCTAAATCTTAATCAAACCATCTTCATTGACGCGATCAGTTGAAACGATTATGCAGAACAAGGAAGCGTACTCTGATCAGTATATATATATATATATATATATATATATATATATATATATATATATATATATATATATATAATCTACGTAATAATTATTCAGTTCCTGGAACCAGCGAAACTTATTCTGACGAAGTGTGTAGTAGCATATACCCAATAGATAATGCATAGTTTATTTTCTCAAAAACAAAGCCATATGCAAATTATGACAACATTTCCAAGCATTTCCCTCTGACCATGAAATCCATTACATTTAAATGTTAGCCGTGATGCGTGTTAACTATTTGCATCGCTGCATGTGATTCCAACTGCTCACGTATTGCTGAAAACAATACACTATTGCATTGTTTCTCGCCCATCACAGAGACTGGTTGAAAGGCCTACATTTCATTATCAGTTTGACAAGTTAGAAATATATTTTGAAAATTTAAATATTTATTTTGTGAAAATAAATTCATTATCTATTGGATATAGGCATACTATAACACTTTTCGTCTAATTCGCTTTGCCAGTTTAAGGTATGAATTATTACAGAAAGGAGACATATACTGGAGCAGAAATAATCCAATTTCCATGGTCCAGGATTTGTAACTGGAGCAATATTGATGGATCATGTCCTAAATTTTGCAAGCAAAAGCTGTAGACCTAGCCGTATATGCATAATTACTATATTCTGTGGCTGTAGTAGTAGTAGTAGTAGTAGTAGTAGTAGTAGTAGTAGTAGTAGTAGTAGTAGTAGTAGTAGTAGTAGTAACATCCTACAGTTGCAATCAGTCCTTCATCTCTTTTGCCCACTGTGGCTTGTCCTCAGCCAAAAATCCTTAGCTTCCTCAGGTCCATTCTTGATTTGAGTTCATCGAGTCCAACTTTCTTGAGGCCACCTCATAACAGGCTTAACAGATTTATGTAATGCCGTCCTCTCCTGGCTTTATATTAGGGCAAATTCCAAGGCTCTCTGTGCTGGTGTTCTGGCATTCTTAGCCCATGGCAAAACATGGACCATCTTTGCTGGGCGCCTTTTGTGGACAGCAGCGATGTATTACACACCTTGTATAGTGCATCGTTGGAAATTATGATATCTGGCACCTTGTCCAGCAATGGTGCATAGATGTTTGAGATGACAGGCATCAAGTTTGTCTACAGCTGCCTTTGGCGCTTCCCAGCTGTTACAGTTATACAGCATCAATGATATGCAGGTTGCGTTGTATAAACGTATTCTTTTGGTCAGTGGCATCTTTGATCTATGAATACATAGCTTCCAGAAGGACTAGAAAGCTATGTTCCCCATGACGCAGTGTGCAGAAATGGCAACAGTACAACATCTACAAAGCAGCGAGCCCACGATTGTGCTTTTCCTCCATGGTTTGCTACAACGAAGTGGATCATCATTTTCTTCAGTTTCATGCTTTATAGATAGGTATATATGGGTATGTGATCTGTTTTTTATTCATTCATAAAGAGATTCTCAATTTGTAGTTTGCTTCTACAGCTATTGGGAAAATTTCGTCAATCGGTTTCCTTTCCTTGTCTATGAAGTCCACATTGTCGCCATATTTCATCTCTGGCATATTCCATCTCTAGCGGCATACCCAGTATGGGCACTAGGTTTGGTCTTGTGGAATTTCCTGCATGGATTTCAATGCAGCATCAAGGGAACAGGTTAAAAGTACATCGGATAGACCCTCTCACTGTGAGGAGCCAAGTGACGTCTCAAACTCTATAGACTTCACTGTCTTGACGTGTACTCTAGCTTGGTGTCAGCAAGTAAAAGTCTCACTAGCTATAGCAACTGGCCTGAGTACATAGATCTAGGATCTTTGGGCGTTTGATTGTGTCGATGGCTTATGATATGTCAATGCCCATTTTATGGAAATCCCAGTTTTTGGACATAACTACCGACACAAGCATGAGTTGAGGCTACTACTACTACTACTACTACTACTACTACTACTACTACTACTACTACTACTACTACTACTACTACTACTACTACTACTACATTATTACAGCCAACTCTGAATTGAGCTGCAGAGATTGCTGGTATCGTTTTGATACTGGACATAGATGATAAATCAACTGAGTTTATCTCTCTGATGGCAGTTTGTTGTAGAGAGGTTCAGCTTGCTTGACTAGTTAGTAGGCCAAAGTATATTTGAGCCTTGAGAAATTTCGGCAGTAGTAGTAGTAGTAGTAGTAGTAGTAGTAGTAGTAGTAGTAGTAGTAGTAGTAGTATCCTTTAGCAGTAATAGTAGTAGTTTCAGTAGCAGTAGCAGTTTCAGTAACAGTAGCCGTAGTAGTTTCAGTAGCAATAGCACTGATGGCGGTGATTATTTTGTGTGTGGTTGGTAATGTTATTTATGCAGCTCATAGTATGTATCGCTTATGTAACTTGTTATCGTTTTCTTGAATGCTTTAGCTGTTAAAATTTTGTCACATGTTTCCTGTTTCATACTGTTCCATAATTGTGTAGCTGCAATAGATCTTGTTTTTCCCTATGTCTGTTGTTGCACATTCAATGTGTAGATAATGCCACGTTCTTGTGCTATGTTGGTGAAGGTTGGTGTTTTGTGGGAAGTAGGGAGTGATCGATTTGGGTAAGGCATAGTGGTGGCAGTCTTTGACAATAGTAAGCATTTGTGATTTTCTAATATCTTTGAGTTTAAGGAGGTTTTTCAGTTTCAATCATGGTCTGGCCATCTGCTGGATTAGCAAATAGTTTAGTGTTTTTTTCTGGAGACGTTGATGTTTTGATAATTTATTACTGTTAGTCCAATCAGCGTTGCAGTACGTGACATATGAAAGGATCAATGTGATGTACAGTGTTTTAACAGTATCATGTGTCATATATATGGTTTTAGCATTTTGCCTGTTGCTACTTTTGCCATTACTGAATCAATTTGTTTAACTCGACTAAGGGTTTCATCTAAATATACTTCTAAAAACTTAGCGAAAGGGGCTTCCTCAATTTCTTTTGTTATCATAAATTTTTGGAATATCTTTATTTATTTGTTCTTTAGATATTAGTTGGTTTTATCGACATTTAGTGATAGCTTATTTAGTGAAACCAGTTAGTAATTTCGTCCACTTCCTTATTTGCCTTTTCATATAATGTAATTATGTCTTCGTCACAGCTGAAGGCATTGGTGTCATCAGCAAATAATATTAGTGATATGTGTTTGCAGTTAGGGAGTAGGTCACTCATGTACAACAGTAACAGTAGAGGGCCAAGAATGGATCTCTGGGGAACACCACAGATTAGTCCCCTGTGTTCAGAACAAGTTGCATTAAATTGCACACATTTGAAATTAATGAGTGTTCACTGTTCAGGAGACTGACATGTTCTATACTCCTGATTGTAACCTGTTGTACACCCCCAAATCCTACCTCCTCTGTCTGAATTATGGCCTCCAGAGGGATGTGGTATCATTTTGATGCCGGATATCCTTCTTTTACAGTAATACTATAAATAAGCGAGTAAAATCTGCTTGTATTGAATTGCATTGAAATCTATTTAAATTCTAATACATGAAGGAAAATCGTTAAATGACTGGCTCGTTAGCAGAGCCACTCATTCCAGGGCTAAAAAAAAATTTTATATCTACAAATGAACATTTCACAAGAAGTACCACAACCTTAAGTACAGGTTGTTTGCTGATGACACAACCTAGAGTTCTGGCGGACACCTTACATATATCGACTGATCAATAACAATGCACACAACAGGGACAGTTACAGATCAGAATAAACCTTGCAATTAGAAGAGCAACAGGATGGGTGGCTGATATGATTGGTCAAGAGTTTATGACATCATCAATGATGCAATGAATATTTGAATTAGGCCATGTCAGCTTTTTCCCCGCCAAGAAATACCAGAATTCAGTTTCGATTGTTTTTTGGCGGTATAAAAATTGAGCGTGGCCTAATCCAAATATTGATGTTCTCAACCAATCAGAACAGCCGGCCATACTTTTGCCATATTTTTGGGATATAGATCTTTTGATGATTGACAGGTGCAATGATGTGTAACAGGGGGCCTGGCCAAAGGTAGATCATGTGACGCCTCATGGCCAATCATAGTAGCTTCTTATACAGTCACAATTGTTCGGGGCTTTGGATATATTGACCCTCCGGTAATGTGGATTGGCTGGTGTAATGAGTTGTGAAAGTGTTAAGGCATGGCCTAATTGAAAAAATTGTTGCCATAATAAATCTTGACCAACCAGCCCAGTCAATTATACAGTCGCCACTGCTCGAGCTGTATCTAGATCTATTGACAGGTGTAATAAGTTGTGAAAGGTTTAGGGTGCCGTGATGTTATGAGCAGTGAAAGTGTTGGGGCGTGGCCTAATTCAAATATTGATGATGTCATAACTCGCAGCCAATCAGGGCATCCGCTTATACAGATGTCAATGTTTGCACTGTAAATCCGCTTATACAGATGCCAATGTTTGCACTGTAAAGGTATTGGCAGGGTAATGAACCATGCAAACGCTTAGGGCCTGGGTGTCGGAAGCTCTTATAGAGTCATAACGTATTCAATTAGGCATATGTCCTACTACTACAACATGCAATCGGAGTATACTCTAAATGGTTTAACATTCAGAACACGGCTGTGATGTTTGCTGGCCCAGACCAACTAAACGTAGCAGTAGCAATCCATGTATGGCCAACCCCTGGGTCTCCTCTACCAAGAAGTCAAAGTTTTAACATCCGCTATGAGATCCTACAGAAATACCTCAAAATTCTCTCACTAAACCTACGCAATGATCCCATTTATAATAATATTAATATTATTTTATATTAAGATTAATAAAATTAATAAAATTAATAATATTAGTAATATTAATAATATTACTAATATAATATTAGGCCTGCGTTCATACCATAGATTTACACCTGTGAACTTTGTCGGCTTGTTGTAGAGTTTTGTAGAAATATGTTGGGAACTCATCCTGTCAAAATATTTTCAAAATATTCCTCAGCAGTACGTCAAATATCCAATGTTTTTGAAAATGTTATACCTCATGTCTGTCCTTAATTTTTAGTAGTAGTAGTAGTAGTAGTAGTAGTAGTAGTAGTAGTAGTAGTAGTAGTAGCAGCAGCAGCAGAAATAGTAGTAGTAGTAGTAGTAGCAGTGGCAACAATAGCAACCGTGGTTTTGCACATGTAATAGTGATGGTGATTGTGTATTTGTGTAGGATTGGCAGTGTTATATATAGGTCAATGCAAGTATGTGTCGATTATGTAATTTTTTATTGTTTTCTTGAATGCTTTTGTTGTTAGTATTTTGTTGTTCTATAACTTGGTGGCTGTGGTGGTATGTAGCGTGGATAGCTTGGCATCGGGGTGAAATGTCCCGGCCCGAGATGCTCCAAACTCACCCTCCATCAGCGTCATATCGACAGTGTATATAGCCCTATAAGAGTTAGAACGCAAAAAAAGTTTAAGTCCATGATAACGCACATCGCGCATGTGCATGGTCTGAGATAGCACGCTTATGCTGAATAGACAGTGTATGGTATGGCAGCTTTTATGTATATAATCACCCGTATTCTCAAATTGTTAATATGATAATATGAGGCCCACCCTCTTCATCATAGGATGAATCTTAACCGGGATTTGTTTGGAAACACGAATCCGTTTACAAAATTAAAATCAGACCAGGAATGGCTGTGATATCATTAAATTAAAATTTATTCAAAACTAAGCTATATGTACACTTAGGTCCGTTTCGCGCATGCTCCAGCTTCCAGTCAGGGAGAAGATCATGACGTCACGTGGACGTGTTCTTTACCTGACGTGATAATGCTCTGATTGGCTGGAAAGGGTCTGCCCATGGTGACTTCTGATTAGTCATCAAAAGAGTATAAAAGGACCCATATCGGCCACTATTCCTCAGGAGGCAGTAGCGCAGGCGGTAACGAGCAGAGCTGTGAAACTGGCGACCCATGGATCGTGACTCTGTTCGGCCAACTGACAATCACTGGAAACATAGGCAATCTCCTTCGCTCACCGTCGCCTCTCTCCACCCAGCAGTATAAATGGGTATCAGTATAAAGCCGGGGAAGTTACCAATAATAGACTGAAATAAAACCAGCCTAGATATGGTGTGAATGGGACCTGGTATCAGGGACTCGACAGACGCCAAACAAACCAATAACTTCTTCACCAATAACTTCTTCACTATTCCTCAGTAGGGATGGGGAGGTAGTATGATACGGTTGTCGCATACCACTGATGGGCTATCCGAAGCACTGCACTGATCAGTTTCCGCAATCTACACCTATGTCCTATGTCATAGAGAACCTTAGACCATGATCGGGTGCCAAACCGTCGACACAGTGCCAAAAGTTTTCTGGCCCCCCACCAATGGGCTAATAAACTTTAAAGTATGATAAGGCAATAAGCCTCTTCTTCCCCTTTGGAAGGCGCCAATTTTGAACTGCACCATCTTAAAGCTTACTGTGCAATGAAGTGCACATTCTGACATCTCGCCAGACCTGTCAGAGCCATGCCTAATTGTGGTATATAGTAGCATGAGTATCTAGTGCTCTAGACACTAAGTGCCTATGCCATTTTAACTTAAGCCATTTTCACTACGGAAATTGCTTTCGTCGACTCAACTGTGCTTTTGGCGAAGATCGTCTTGTGCCGTTGACTATAACTTCATATACAAGCCTTCATCTTATCAAGCATGCCCTCTTCCAGCACCTCGTTTTCGTCCTACAACCTTCCTGAGTTTCTGCGGTGCAGGAACTTACTTCACCTTCAGCTGTTTCTGTGATAACTGACTCTCCTAAGAACTTAGTGGCAATCAACGTATGGCACACCACCAATGAAGAGGCGCCATCATCACTGACGTTCCTTGCTCTGATGACTAACAGGCACACACAATTATGTAACTTTTATATGCGCTGATGACTAACAGGCCTTTTTTTTATCTTTAATATTTTGCTAAATCATTGTATACTCGTTTTTGCGCTGATTACAAGTAGCTACCTTAGGTCAGTCAAACCTCATTGTTTAATTGTATAAAAATGTACTATGGCCAGTGCCGTTTTAGACTGTTGCTTTTCTAGTTAGTTAAGTTTTTTATTCTAAATCCTAAATTTTGCATTCACCTTTTAATACTACAGACTTACAATAAGGCAGCACACCATTCTCTAAACAGCAACTCTTTTTCACTAGGGACCATTTCTCGTGCCTGCACCAACAGACATGGGACATGGTACCAAACTCCTAACTTAACATTAGCTCATATATTTTGATAGGATATATTATTAGTTAAGGACTCATGCTCAAACGAAAGAAGACTGCAAAGTTACATAGCGAGCCGTGTTTTCATATTTGGCCACAATCTTAATGGCCTACTAACGACTTTCCGAACATCTGTCGCTTTCTACGACTCTCTGGCCACCTGGCCATTAATTATCTGGTAACTCCCTCCACCGGTTTGGTTAGAGCTGATCCTTGAAATCGCAGAGGTCTCTCGATGGCTAGAATCAAAATGGTCCCACAACTTCCCCAGTACTGGTACCTTTTATGATAGACCATAAGCCAAAGTAGGGATTCATTGCAAAAATATAATTATGGTAGGAACGGCCCAGCAGTGAACTTTAGGGCATTTACCTAACCATAATGCAGTTAAATGTAGGAATAAGCCATTTGCAGCATAAACTTTCTGTGTCTGGACTCAAAACTTAACAGTTAGCTTAGTTCCTTGAGAAGGCCCGCCAAAATAAAGCAGCACTGACTAATACAGTGGCAAAGTTAGGAGGTGATTGTACCGATTTCTGTTGAAATCTGTGCGCCACCTCGACATAACCCAGCATACATTACAATAAAAACCCTCATAACACATATATAATTCAGCACCTTTGCATTGTTATCCCCATGTTTTAAAAAAAACGTCGGGGATATTGCGATCGCCTCCGTCAATCTGTGTGTCTGTCCGTCATGCTATCTCCTCCCAAATCATTGGGTGGAATTAAATCAAATTGGGTATGTGGATTACCCATATGACTCCGTGTTGCAAGACGATATTTAGATTTGGCTCCGCCCCCAGGGGGCTTGGCAGGGGTCAAAATGTTGACTCGGTTGTAACGCAACTCCTCTTAAATCGTTAGACAGAACTCAACTAAATTTGATATCTGAGCTAGCCATATGATTGCGGAGTGCAAGAGGCAATTTAGATTTGGCTCTGCCCCAGTGGGTGGGGGAATGGTAAAAAGGTCAAATTTTAACCTGCGGAAATTGATTGTAATGTATCTCCCCTGAATTCATTGGACAGAATTCAACCAAATTTGGTATGTGAGTTACCCATAGCAATGCGGAATGGATGATCACATTTACATTTGGCCCCGCCCCCAGGGATGGGGGTGGGGTCAAAAGGTAATTAAATTGATTGTAATACAACTCCTCTGAACATCAAATGTGGTATGTGAGTTACCCATATGATCGCGGAGTGCAAAATGATATTTACATTTGGCTCCACCCCTGGGGTGGGTTGTGGGGTGTGTCAAAAGTTCAAAGTGGTGAATGTTGGGATTTGCGATGATGCGTCATCAACCGATCAATCTAGTTTCTAATTAAGAGAATGGTACTAAACTGATTCTCTTCCCCCGCTTCAGCGTGGTAGGAATTTTCTTGTGACTGAAGCCCGCACAAGGCACTTTCCTCTCGCAAAACCAATTTATTGGCCCACATGAAGCATTTGGTTTATATTAAACTAGTATGAATTTACACGTTAAGCTGCGCTAAGGATCCTTCCTCACTCGGGTATCTTGCATATACATATAGATAGGTTAGGTATCTCTGAAAACATACCACTCAGATGGTGCAGTATCGTAACATATAATAAGGCAAGTCGTAAATTAGCAGCAACTAGTCCCTAAAACTCTCTAGGAAAAGCCAGCTTTGACTCACTGTGCCAAGTTTTTAAATCAGTAAATTAAGTAATACCATCAGGATCCAACACCACACCGGTTAGACCAATAGCTGGAATGAGATGGTGGTGTTTCGTATAGGCGGGGATGCTCGCCAGGCCCCACTGGAATGTGATCGTTTCCACCAGCCCTAGAGGTCTGTCTCTGTACACCCCGGTCACCCGCAGTCTCCCTCCCGATTCCCAGAGGCCAGCTAACCAGCATCCTCGGGTCGACGTATACAGCGTCAAGTCCGAACAGGAGGATATAACAACTATGGGACAACGAGATGCTGGAGCTACAAGTGGGGTATGAGGGGTACTAAACTGATAGAGGGGTGCGCACTGTAACATACGGATCATCCAATATTAATTACCAATTAACACAAGTGGGATCATCTGCCCCTACCAGATATGTATATTGGCCAATAAGCGAGGGTGGCTTTATTTATGCCTCTGAGACGGACATGTCATTTATGCCCATATCAGAGGTTCAGGATCAGCACCACTCACTGACGCCTGATTTTGATCCTCGCTCCAATACCACACATACGACGCAGAGGAAGTGTATCACCTGAGTTCAGGCGGTTGAGGCCGCAACAAGGAATATATCATAAATGGTCTGCGGCACCAGCCGCATCACCGTGCTACACATTCTCACATGAATTACTACACGTGCTCACATGAATTCAGTGAGATGGGGGGACTGGGAGAATTATAAATTTATATCAGTTCGAGATCATATCGTGAACGAATTGTTGGAGCGACCAACAAATGGCGAGTACCTAGCCACCAAACTGTCCAGCCCAAATGGAACCCTCCCTGAATTGGTAGGCAGGATCTGATGCCTTGTGCCGCATGCCTACCCTAACACAAATGCGGAAGGTGTCACCCACTTTCAATCGGATACATTTATCTAAGCTTTGAGCGCAGAACCCACACTGAAATAGATGTTTTTACTAGAACATGGTAGCCTACAACTTTTGACGGCTACAGCCATTAGAATCGAAAACCCTCTGGAATGGGAGAAAAATGTGCGGTGGCAAAACCATCCCATTAATATGGTGGACACCACAACGGCACCAACTACCACAGATCACAACGATTCAACCACACCCATGGACACTTACCCATGGCACCAATACATTCCATCCAATGAACCAAAATAGTGAAACTAATCATCAACAAAAAGGCCAAGGATGGGCCAGGGCAAACAAGCGCCCTCTAACAATGGCCCCAGCCATAACATCAACAACCACAACCACCAAAACATGAATAACAACAACAATACACCTTTCCTATATTGACGTCATTACGCCGGGATTTACCTAAATCAATGCTCAGAGCAAAACTGCTGGCTGGTACTGCCACCAACAAGCCGCTGACCCACGTTGAGTTACTTTTGGACTAAAACACACAGTAATCTAAACTGTTCCTATGATAAACTAAAATCATTATATTATTTGAATCATATATCATTGGAAGGCGCATTCAATTGCCGAAACATTATTGCATTCTTCTTTATATTTTTGTTACGTTTTCACTGAGTTATTTGCTTATATAAAATACACCATTCGACTTAAATTCATTAAATCAAGTGGACAATAGGGGGTATTTTAAAATTGCAATCAACTGTGTTAAATTTTATAAAGCTATAAAAACTAATACAGAAATGTATAGAGAATTGGCTTAGCTTTCCAATGATGTATGACTTATCTGATTCCCATAGTAAAGTTATACTGTTTGCGCATCAGCTATCGTGTTTACCAGCCGGAAGTGGTATGTGCGATGCATTACGGGAAGGTATTTTCCCAAAATATGCTAATGTGAGAAAGGTCTATGACAGCCACCAGACAAACGCACAATTTGGAGGAGATCCTAGTCAAATGGCGTCTTACCAATCTGCATTATACAAAATATAGGACTGCAGTGCAGTAGGAAACACTATACAGCAACCCTTATATATGCAGCACTTTCTCCCGCCACCAACAATTTTTCACTGATGTCGCTGTCCGTGCCATAACTCTGTTTAGCCCGGCATGCTACCGACTAAACCGTTTCTATTCAGCTCGATAGGATAGGTTTAATATGATTAGAGACACTTACTTCATTAAGAAACATGTAGTATACTCGTCTCTTCCGGCAGTGCAATAATCTAGCCCCGCACTCCGGTAAGACTCATAACTCTAAGATTTTGTCTCTCTTCATATTCCACTCAGCCTTGTGGCTTCTTAATTGTTTGGATGTCCCTATCCGCACCATGGGCTGATCCGATTCTGGGAAACTGTTGGGGTTACCGAGCAGTGATGGCCAGGATGTGGTGTCACATACCCCCCCCCCCCCCCCCCCCCCCCACCCCGTATCTTTGGATACTTAGTAGTTAGCACTTTTTCCAATGTAGGAAAGCACTGCGAAAACAAATCTTAATTATTATTTTATTTGCTGAACAATCCTCCCGCACCACAGTGCAAAACTGGGCAACTTGTATATAAACCTAACGACAGGTTAAACTGTTAGTTCCATAGGAGCCGGTGACGGGTGATATGCGTATCCCCACCGAATTCCATAAGAATGTCTGGGCATGATATTTAGATCTACCACGCCCTCATGGGAAGGACATTTACGGTGGGTATTTGTCTCTCTTACCCTCACCATAACGATAGGACAATGGCCTAATAATGCTTTCGTGAAAAGTAACCTGTGTCCTGTAACGTTTTATGTGGTTACGGAGCGAGATGTTCGGATTCTTATCCTGTTTGGAAATCTTACTAAGTGACATGTATGAGCGCTGTCTTCAGTATTGATGTCTTGGGGCATCGGTTCTCAATAACAGCCATGTCTAATAGCTAGGTAAATACCAGCCATTTGCGGCCTAAATTAGTTCTTAAAACCTAATTAAGCAAAGCAGAAGGCCTGCATAAATAAAGCGGCGACTACTAACTCAGCATACTCCGCATCACATAAGACGGTGACGTGGCAATCCTTCGGGAATCGTTCGACCCATCTTCACGTAAAACAGCACGCAACCCTATAGTCATAATCTCACTAGGTATGGTCTTTTCTTTTTCAAGCATTTTGGTTGCAATATTAGAGTGGGCCCATTTTTGCCTACTACTCTTCTCCCACTTTAAGCAGTGACGACACCTTCCCGAGACGGAGGCCCGCGCAAGGCACTTGCCTCTCGCAAGGATTCAGCGACGATGGTCCATGCTAAGTTAAGTTAAGTTAAGTCTCGTGTACAGGAGCCTCCCTTGACGGGATACCTCTGCTGACCTACGAGTCTGTGGTACCTCCGGGGGCCCGATGTTTAAAAGTTCATCTGGCTGTCTCTATGTCTCGTATTTTCGTATGCTCCTCATTTTTATCTAGCATACTCGATAGTTTGTTTAGGTAAAATCATTGTATAGACATATTTTTAGGTCACCAAATCAAATCTTGTAAGTCCATAGATCACGAAATTGTTATGGACAGGGATACTGGTGACACAAATTCTTGGGATGAGACCGTTGTATTTAATGTTCGCGACAATGGTCGCACGGCTCCGCCAGAACGGTTGAGTTCCACGAGCCTTAGGAGCCGGTTTTTGTTACCCGTATGGCAGTCTCGTACAGGATCCATCACCCCGAGTCCGGATGCTAACCAGCGTCATCGTTCGTCGTGCACTTGCGGCACGGCGAGTCGACATGATACACCGGAAGGGCCCGACACTACCCCATGAGCTACATTAGGACTGGAATCATCAAAATGACTTATGTACCAAGGACACGTATCTATTGCTTAGAATCGACCAAGGTTTGGATTCTTTAGCAGGAGCCTGATGGTTCTGCAACTTGGACCTTGCGAGTGGCTATTGGCAGGTAGCCATGGAAGGCGTCGCCCGCTTTTACATGCAGAGACAGGCTGTTTCAATTCCATAAAATGTCCTATGGCCTGTGTAACACCCCTGGTACGTTCAAGCACCTGATGGAACAGGTACTCACCAACTCCAGTGGTAAATCTGCTTGTGTTATTTTGATGACATTATCATATTTGGCCCCACATTTGAGCAAACCTTGGCTAACCTGGTCGAGGTATTACATCATTTTAAAAATGCTAATTTAAAACTCAAATCCAATAAATGCCATTTTTTTCTACAAGAGATTGAATTCTTAGGCCATGTCATATCCGCCGATGGCATGGCAACCCAACCCGAGAAGACTCGCGCAGTAGCTGAGTGGTAAATCCCCACTTAGCTACAGTTACTGATACATGCAGCTTCCTCGGTCTCCGTCAGTATTATCGTAGATACATCAACTACTTTAGCGAGATCACAGCACCATTATTCGAAATTACTGAAAAGCACCGACCCTTCAAATGGACAAGTGAATGTGAGGTAGCTTTCATGGCGCTGAAAGCACAACACATTTCCGCACCAGTTGTCACTCACCATAATCCTAATCTGGATTTCATTCTCGACACTGATGCCCCTTTGTTTGCCATAAGCACTGTTCCATCACAGGTCGCAGAAGATGGAACCGAGCAGGTATTACGCTATGGTTCATATACTCTTAATAAAGCTGAAAAGAGGTACGCCACCACAAAGCGTGAATTATTAGCTGTGGTGTACTTCAAAAAGTACTATTTAAAGACTTTCTGTATGGGTGACCATTTACATTATGTACAGACCACGCCCCCACCCCCACCTACGCTGGCTCAGGAACCTAAAGAATCCTGAAGGCCAGATAGCGAGGTGGCAGGAATCACTGCAGGCCTATAATTTCACAGTCGTGCATCGGCCTGGCAAACTGCATGGAAATGCTGATGATCTCTGTCGAATTTGACTAGAGGAAAACATAGAAATGGCCAGCACCGTTACACATGAAACACAGCCAACACCCACCTTTCCAGAACTCCAGTGCGAGGACTGGACGGCGGCTGAAATTGCTCACTAACAAGCCACAGACGTACACACATGACACATATATGAGTGGATCTAGGAGGGTGTATGCCCTTCATGGGAATCCGTTAGTCTGCTATCACCATCGGCCAAATATTACCATCATCGATATACCGAATGCCATGTGCACAATGACATTCTCTGTATTAATAACCACCTCATTTCCCCCGAACATTTTCGAGTTCCGATACTTGAACAATTACATGACAATGCAAGACATGTAGCTGCTGAACACAAGACTGAACGAATCAAAACTCACTTCCATTGGATTAATATACATGATTGTGTGAAGGCATGGATATCAAAATGCGTTCCCTGCCAATGTCATACTCTTGGTCAAACAAAGTTGGTGCCGCTACAAACCAGAATAGTAGGTGCACTGTGGGAGTGAGTGGCTATCGATGTGCTCGACCCCTTAACTATGATGGATGAGGGCAATAAATACATCTTCATACTCCAAGACTACTTTACGAAGTGGATAGAGGCATTCGCTTTGCCAGACCAAGAGGCCGCTACTGTAGCAGATGTCTTGGCTAGCAATGTCTTCTGCCATTTTGGTATGCCTTATGAGCTACACTCTGACCAAGTCCGAATTTTGAGAGCCGTTTGATCACTGAGCTCTGCAAATTGTTTTACATTGTCAAAACGTGTACGACTGCCTATCATTCGTGCGGCGACAGGGTGGTAGAGAGGTTTAATAGAACCATGGCCATGATGTTGAAAAAGGAAATCCACCTTGATTGTCGGGATTGGGATCTGCAGCTCCCATACGTACTCTTCGCGTATCGCACTTCTGTCCATATCAGCATGGGTTTCACTCCTGTGAAATTCATGCTAGGCTACGAGTTAGCCTTGCCACTGGACCTAGCCATGTCTAGGATCCCAAGTGAAATGAATTCACTGTCTCTCTACATGGAGCTCATGCACCAAAGGATAGAACAGGCCGATGAGCTCATAAGAGACAGCCTTCCTTCTGTACATTGGCGGCGGAAGACGTGGCATGACCATCGAGTTCATGGTAACCCGTATAAGGCCGGAAAAATTGTTTGGATTCATGATACCAGACGTTATACAAATGTACCTAGTAGGCTGAGTTACCAGTGGAAAGGCCTCTATTTGGTATTAGGTAAGAGGTCGGACGTGACCTACCTGATCTGTGCCTCAGATCGCCTGACCTCATTCACCCACTTCGATTGGCTAAAGCCATGTGTTGGCGCCAACCCAGAGCCTGAGCTCGAGTCTGGTTTGCTGCAGGACACAGGTACCCAGAACATTGTCTCTGAGGAGACAAGTATTCCTGACATCAACCCCCTGCACGATGGTGCAAGTTCGGTCCCACTCCTACCAAGCCGAGACTGGGACCAACATTTGGTTGATGATGAGGATTATGGCGACATTAATGCTCGCCCTCTCCCTCCTCAGCTCACATCTACTAGGTCCGGTAAGCCGTATCTGAAGTCCTCTTCGTATGTATTGTCCAAGGAGAAGGGTAGGAATGTTGTTCCGCCTTCCTTTTCCCATTCCAACCTACTTCACGCTATTACACCAATTATCGAGCTCCCGTAAACTGAAGCAGAAGTAGGCCCCAGTACCTCTGATTCGCAAGCAGCGATATATGTAATAGCTAACTGTGAAAGGGTCCGATGAACCCTTGGACTGTTGCAATGAACAGGTGAAACATCAAGCTCGGCCTCCTTTCAATCCAATCCATCATTCCAGCCCCCATGCCTCCAAACCCACCAACCACCCCCTCCATCCAACCCGCTATCCCCTGGTCTCCAGCCAATAGTCCAACAGCATCCATCCCATCACCACCAAGCTTGGACATCACACGCCCTCCATCCCTCGCATTCCACTTGTCATCAGCGGCTACCCATGCCACTGATATGAGAGAACTTGCTCCCTCATGTGGATCAGTCCCCGGTATGTCAACAGCTTCTCCTGTGGCTTGTAATAACCGATTGGGCAGCCTGATCAATACAATTGTGCAATTGGAGAAAAGTTAACGGGAACGTTTACTTCTTCTGTACATGTGGCGGGCCACTGGGCGTACCCTCGTAGTAGACAGCTTTTCTCATAATGCAAGACATGGCCACGTTCGCATGATACCATTGACTGTGTGTACCTCTTTGGGGGTGTACATATAATCTTTGCATGACTTAATTCTTCCTTGTATAGCCGCCGATGAGCACAATGCCACCAAGAGTGTTTGGTATTGATACAGAGCTAAAGATGACCACTTTTTGAAGGTTACGTTTATAACAATACTTTAGAAAAGATAATCAAGAATTCAGCACACAAGCGCAACCTATTTTCTTAAGAATCACAAACTTGGTCACGCCATTGATGAGATAGCCTCTCTCGCTTAGACGCTGCTGGAGTTAACACTCTCTCACCACCGGATGCAGAGTCAACGTGTACGAAAGGAGCCGATTCTGCCTAAGAAAAGCACAAAGAGACAACTTACCATTAGATTTAGTGATAACAGTTCGCCAATGACTCCAGTCGATGGGCTTGTTGTTTCTGCTTCACTGTGGTCCCGCCAGTGAGACTGCATTACATAAATTTTCACTGACCGCTCGCTGAGATCGACATCTAGAGAGCCGCCAATGATCGATCGCCTTCACCTTTTTGAATGGCCGCTATTGGAGACGGCGAAATCAACATCCTAAATTATTCTGGCATCTACTCTGTGCTGGCTTAACTTTTGTGCACAGAACTTCATGCTTCCTCTCGCTGCAGGAAAACAGAAACTGTGGCCTTCACGTTCGAACCTGTGTACATCCGCCTTCCGTGAAATCTTGTGACTACCTCTGGACTTCTTTCACCAGTTTGCCTCTCGCGGAAGAATGAACTCCGAGTTTGGCACTCGTCTCCAACATAGTTCTGCCTCTCGTTTCACCTGTGCTCGCTCTGGGGCTCAATTTGAAGGACTTTTAATGGAACATCCTGCGGAACTACACTTTTAACGCTCGAACTAATAAAGTTTATGCCTGCGCTAGAGACCTCCTCAGCACTTCCTCCTGCCTCTGGGATTCTGTGAACACCCGCGACTGATTCTTCAATGTCTGTTTTGAGGAACTATATGAACTATTCAGCCAGGAATCCCTGGACCATCTCTGACGCATTATGATCTCTGACCTCTGAAAGCTAAGTCACTGCGTAACATTGGACCTTGGGAATATACCTACCAAGACTGGTTTAAAGCCAGCGGCATCCGCAATAGCAAAACCTGGCCCCTGTATTCGTAAAAGACTGTGACAAAGCTTTCCTTCTATTTAAACCTTGTAAACAGTGTTAAATCTTAAATGCACTAACTTTCGCAGATTTTATTCCTTGCAGATTTAACGCTATAGTTGTTTCCGCCCAGTGCTTTACATCGAGAAACGTCTCCATGTCCTTTCTATTCCAACTTCCTATCACTCCAAATTATCTGAAGAGATCGCCTGTTTCAACTGCCAAATTCGGCTGATGATCTCGCGCTCCGTTCTACATGAAGACTTATATTAGCGTTGTACGCAATGTCGCTATGCCTCTGATATCCAATAGGACGTTTGCCTTAGACACCGAATTTGTGGGTGGCATCCTCAGCGCTGTGCACAGTGTGAAGAAACATCGAAGACGCAGATTTCTGCAAAAAGGTGCGTTTAAAAGTTAGGCCCAACGCATCTCACTTTTAATGTCCCCTTAAACGAGGTTAACAGCAGACCTTTTTAACCACCCTCCCATTGCCGCCTAGGACAGTGATGACCATATCGTGTCACAGACACTGCAATCCACATTCATTCTAGCAGCCTCTTTTAGTAGCAAACAGTTTGTATGTTAAGGAAAGCCGAGCCTCCGGTTCGCCACATTCCTCAGCTCATCTTTTTCCCCGTTCTTTCTCAACATCTACTAGCATGCCTTTAGTACACCCTAAAATGAACTCCACTGTGGCTCGATCTTCTCAGTCGATTAGCGACTTCTTTTTTCTTTTTGATCACTTAGCCCGTGGTCAGGCTAAATGATTAATTACTCGATTCTGCGATTATCATCCTTTGATTTAGCAACCAAAACAGATAACCATGGGCCACCCGGACTCGTTCTTGAATCAACCATGCCATCCTCAGACAGCCATCGCATTAGAGCGCTGTGGCGCCTAGACTCGAAAGAGATTCCCTAAACTATTTCCTCTTAGAGTCAGAAGTGGTGTCTGAAACTCGGTAAGGTTGTCCTTCGACTCCATAAAGTCTTTCTTTACGCTGCTCAATGCGGTCTCTGCTCTGAGAGGGAAGATTCGTCTGATTCTGCAATGGTAGAGGATCTCGCATAACCTAACCAATAGCATCCTTTTGAGGCCGATAGAGGCCATAACCACAAAGCATTTTGTTTTTTAAAACTACCGTCTTGTGCGGGAACCCCAACGTTAAGTTAGGGACACACACAGAAGGACTGCCTCAGGACGACTGCTGAGAACATCAGGTCAATGAGGCAGCGTCCACTAAACAGCAATCGAAGACACATCTCCCCCACCCACCCCATCCCCCATCAACTGTACACTAAAGTAGAAGCATAAGACCCGTTACCACCTTAAGGGGTAGTTAGCCGACTCAGGAAATTAATACCAATGACGTTTTCATGACTGATTAACACCTGATAGATAAGGACGATAGCGACTGCTAGCAACGAAACAACCGCTGGCAGAATTTCTGTGGTCTCTCTCCCGAGCCTGATCCCCTCCCTCTCTTTCACAGCCCCCATTAAGTTACCGGCCGAGAGATAACTATGTACTGCTCGAACAGGCTCATCCGCCTTCCGAGCGATGATCAGAGTAAGAATGATGTTTCGCCTGATGATGAAGATGTGAATTGCTCCTCTCGCCGCCTCGCTTGAGCACTTTCGGCTGACTGAAAATACCATGCACGAGGCCTTTAAACTAGATTAAAACTGCATTCACAACCTCTCTCTCCCTCCCTCCCTCCCTACATCTCCCTACATCTCTCTCTCTCTCTCTCTCTCTCTCTCTCTCTCTCTCTCTCTCTCTCCCATTCCCACACTTCGGCACATTAACTCCGCAGAGAGTATTGCTTTATCTAGACCTCGGGTAGGAAAGATAAAAAAACCACCTGCGGTAAAAGAGCCATTTACACGTACATCAGGTACACTGCATATCACCACAATCCCATCTACAAACACCTCCCTCTCCTGTGTAAAACCCGACCCCCTCTTTCATGGAAAGGACCAGCAAACCAAGGAGGTTTACATCCACATCAGCCAATGATAAACTCAACCCTCGCAGCAGCACTGGCTCCTACCTGAAGTTGAGCACTGACATCTACTCCTGTGTTGACGACCGACCCCCGACAAGCGCCACAGACTCTGCAACACCACAGCACCACTCACCTACACCACGATGATGACAGCCCCAGTCTCCAATATGGCATTCGATGATGGCGAGGAAGAGCCCAACACATCCCGTTCCGAGCGTGGCCCAACCACCCAACAACTACTCTGTGTCAGGAATGCCCAACCAGACCCGCGCATCTCCAATGAGGTGGCTGGCCACTCCTGTCAGCAAATATTTCTAGGATAGCCCTTGGGACAGCGTCGCAAGCCCCGAGAACTACCGTGAACCATCAGGAACTAACTATGGACAATCTCCGATTGGCACACCAGGCCACGCCAGATCAAGGACTGGCTGACCCGGAATTTGAGGGATACGTGAGGTTTCATGATGATCAGATACCCAGATAGCAGCCATCCAAGCGTGGGGGGGGGGGGGGGGGCAGGCGATGAATGGCCACACTATGCTGTCCCAGACTTCCTGTGTTTAGAAATTAGTGGAAGCCCTGCTCTGTTGTTATTTATATTTGAGGCAGGACCTTGGGTGGTACCTAGAAGTACTCCTTATCTGCCATCCTGACAGGCTGTGAGTTTATTTTCAATCTAATGTCTTGGCATTAAGCTTTCAGATCAGATCTCCATATCCACAAACAGAATCTTGACGACGAGGAAATAAAGTATAATACAGCAGTTAGAGAAGCGAGCGTGAGGTACCAGTGAAAGATAGCAGGAAAATTTAATAGCAACCCGCAAATGTTCGGAAGGTCATTCATTCCCAACCTAGTGTAGAATGCCTCAAGAAAGATGGAATACCATGAACAAATGATCAAGACAACGTAAACATCCTGAATAACTTTTTCGCCCCAGTAATGACGTATGAGCCATTGGGATGTGATCTACACAATTTTACAAGAGAGTGAAATAGCAGACATCATAGAAATCCTTGAAGATGACATTACAGCTCTCATGAGAAAAACAAAGGCATCAAAAGCAAGTGGTATTGACGGTAAACATCCAGTGATCTTAAAAGCGGTTCTAAGTCTGGCTAAGCCTATTACTATCATATTTAACTTCTCTGTATTAAATGGTACATTACCTAGGGACTGACTTGATGCCAACATGTGTGCACTTTTTAAGAAAGGCTGCAAGGCTAATCGCTCAAACTACAGACCAGTGGGGGAGAAAGGTGACACATCCACGCTGGTCTTCTCCGTAAGTACTAACTTTGTTGGGGAACTAAGTCATCAATGATTGTGGGCTGACACACATACAGCGGCAACTCTGATTATGGCTAACCTTCTTCAAACAAGAAACTAGCATAAGGCACGCGTGTATAGCCATATAAAAGGGGAACAAAATAGTAGAGTCCGTGAGATCGCCCGATGTGCATGCACGGCCGTAAGAGGTAGCCAGCACACGCACGGGTAGCGTGTGGAGACTGGCAGCTTAGGTATATAGTTACCTGTATTACGGCGATTCCATAATCCTTGACCATTCCAAATGATTTTTGTATGAATCAATACCAGAATTGGATGGGGAATTCAAAACAGTAAACAGAAATAAAATCGCTTCAGATCTGGTGAAAAGATCTTGAAATAAAAACGGACTATGACGGACAGGGTCATCGCTAGAGGGCGTGCATGCTAGGGTGAAGGCCAGGAACTATTTAGCTGCCTACCATACCTTGCACACAACGCGTGCACTGGTTGGCTGAGTATTGCTGGTGCTGCATCATCATTCAGTATAAAAGGAGCTCTGAAAGTCAGAAACAAACAGAAGGGATGTGGTTTGGGTCTGAGTGGGAGCATACCTCACTTCTGCCTACTGCGTAGAGCTCGCGTTCTGCAATCTACACCAATGCAGCTTATTTTAGTCAGGTTCCCTCTCAGGACACCGGCGCTCTGCACCGCACTAGGTTTTTGGACGCTCCTGGTAGATCAACAGGGGCAAAATCACAAATTAAAAGGTTTCTCATTTCACCATCACCACCAGTGGTACCCTCCTTGCAGTGTAAGATGTTTGGCCTGTCGGTCTGAGGAGAGATGCTCCATGGGGTGTCGGCAACAGTACCGAGCATCCTCGCCAGGAAGATGTATTCGTTAAAGTAAGTAGGTTCTAAGCCATTTGCGGCTTAAACTATGTGGCTGGACATAATATTTAAATGTTAGTCTAGGCTCATTGAGAAGGCTCACAGAAATAAAGTGGCACCAACTAAAACAATATCTTTAACTAACACAAGATGATGGTGCTGAATTCTGTGGAAATCAGCCACCCCATCTTCACGTAAAAACGACATGCATCCAACAACAAATAACTACACGAGGTTGAATCATATCATAATCTTTTGCATTTCTTCAAATAGGATGGTGGCCCCGTTTTACCGCTCGCCTCCTCCACTTCAGCATAGTAGGTATTTTTCCTGGACGGACGCCCGCGCGAGGCACTTTCCTCTCGCAAAAACGTAATATTTTTATAGGTCAACTGTTCCATTTTTTTTTTGCATCTCATCTAGGGGATCGGTCCTTTTTACCGCACCCCCTCCTCCGCTTTGGCATTGTAGGCATTTTCCTGTGATGGAGGCCCGCACGAGGCACTTTCCTCTCACAAACCAATACTTTTCGGCCGGTCTGAGGCAGATATAGTTTATATTAAACCAACTGAATGACTGCGCCCGGACCCTCCCTCACTGGAGTATCTTCCACGATACCCTCTATACATGAATAGATAGATTGGTTAGGTACCTCTGGCAAGATATGGAACAGCACACCACGTTTGCTTTTATGTACACCGTTTTGTAAAGCAGCAAACGAGTACTATTGTTTGACTCTTTTCTTCCCCTTCATAGTGAATTGTGTCATTACTGCTTTCCCATTTATGGAATGAGGGCAAGACACACTGGTAATACAAACAGCCGGGACGAATCTGTGGTATTCAATTTCCACAGCAATGGCTGCCCGAGCCCACTGGAATGTGATCATTCCATCGGCCCTGGTGGTCGGTCTTTGTGGACACCGGAGATGCGCGGCATCTACTCCCAATCCTTGAGGTCAGCTAGCCAATGATACCTTATGGAGGAGCCACACGTACCCATGGCCTCACAGGCAACTATCACTCCTCTTTTTTCGCTAACCCAGTCAGCAATGAAGAAATTTTAAGTGGAGTATTTTCAAACGTGGCACGTTAGACCTACTAATACCCCTCAACCACATTTGTAATCTACCTATTATGCAAGGCATATTTCCATCAAAACTAAAATCTACATGAGTAACGCTTATATACAAAACAAAGGATTCATATAACTTCACAAACTATAGACCAGTCTCAATACTTCCATTTTCTCCAAGTTAATGGAATGACTTATGTATAATCGGCTTATTGGCTATTTAGACAAAAAGTCAATCCTGTACACATCACAATACGGATTTCGTGAAAGACATTCAACAATGCTAGCACTAATTGAAATGACAGAAAAAATAATTGATTTAACTGAAATGAAAAGGCACATAATAGGAATTTTCTTGGACCTTTTGAAAACTTTTGACACGATCAATGACTCTGTTTTACTAGAAAAATGTGCCTACTATGGAATCTGAGGAAGTGCACTCAACTGGTTTCAAAGCTACATAAATGAGAGAACACAATGCGTGCAATTTAATGCAACCTGCTCTGAATAGGAGAGTAACTTGCAGTGATCTTCAGGGATCCATCCTTGACCCTCTGCTGTTCCTCTTTTATATAAATGATCTGCCCAATATATGCAAACGCATGTCACTAATACTGTTCGCTGATGACACCAATGCCTTTTGCTCTGATGAAGATATAATTACTTTATACAACAAGAGCTACACAAATAGCACATAATACCCCGCCATGATGACCAACCAATTAATGAGAGCTATCAGAAAATATTTATTTCTTCCACAGACCCAGACCAGTCATCCTTATGAAGTGTCAAAGCGATCAGTTAAACGGTCAAGGAGGTATCATCCGTAAACCAATTTTCAAGATGGTCGCTGCTGACTGGCAGCCACATTGGATTTCGGATTATCGTAACTTTTGATAAGTTTCTTCACCAGACATATTCCAACGACCCTATGAAGTGATCCAATAAGTGGTAACGGAGATATCATCCAGAAACCAACTTTCAAGATGGCAGCCCATGGCTGGCGGCCACCTTGGATTTCGGATCATCGTCAATTTCGATAGGTTTCTTCCCCAGAGGTAGTTGAACCACCCTATGAAGTCTCATAGCGATCCAATAAACGATAACAGAGTTATCATCTGGAAACCAATTTTCAAGATGACCACCGGTGGCTGGTGGCCAGCTTGGATTTCGAATCATCGTCGATTTCGATAGGTTTCTTCCCAAGACCTAGTCCAACAACCCTATGAAGTTTTAATGCGAGCCGACAAACGGTAATGGAGTTATCATCCGGAAACCAATTTTCAAGATGGCCGCCGGTGGCTGGCGGCCATCTTGGATTTCAGATCATCGTCAATTTCGATAGGTTTGTTCCCGAGACCTAGTCCAGCCACCCTATGATGTGTAGCTCACGGGGGTACGTGCTGGTCCGTTCTGCTGCTCCACTCCGTTGCACCGCATGTACAGGATGTGCGGGAGGGTTGGTTAGCTACGGTTCTCGGGGTAACGGATCCCATATCGCGACACTCTCCAAGAAGTACAAAGACCAACTTCTAGAGCCATTGGAATGATAACGTTCCAGTCGGGCCGTGTGGCCATTCCCGCCGAGATTGAACCTCACTGTTTCATCCTAACCATTCATGTCACCGGTATGACGGTCCATAACTCAATTTAGGAGCCTGGACATGATGATAAATCTAAAAATAACTATATAAACAATGGTACTCATTTGCTAGTATACGAGAGAAAACATACAGTACATAGAACTAAGTTGGTGTCTTGTTTGTGTGGATTCGTCAGAGGTACCCCACCGATCCATATATATATATATATCTGTGAGGTATCCCTGCAAGGGAGCGTCCTAACGATACTACTTATGTAGTTTAATATAAGGTGTAGTTCGGATCGACCGGTCGGGTAGCGGCTGTACCAGCTAAGCTGGGTATGCGCCTCCCGTCTAGGATTCGTTTTCTGAACATGCCCCTCATGGTAGAGCTATAAGCGTATATAGGCCTAAGGGAGAGAGAGTGTCAAAAAATGACTAAGTTCGTTAAAACACATTATGCGCATGTACGCGCGGGGACGCTGTTTCTATGGAGCGTGTAGTTGTGACCTAGATAGGATGGCGCTTACAGTGTACCGAGCTGGTACTCTGTAATACTTATTAATTGTCTGTTCCCGTTAAATCTGGCATTAATCATGACCAGAATTCGACGGGCTTTCTAAATCTATAAACCATTTTAAAATCGGTTGAGAAATGGCTGAGTTATCCAGGAAAACTCTTCTTGATTATCTTCAAAATATTGCCCTGACGTCATAACCACATGGACATAAAGCTTCTAGAATGTTCTAGAACGTTCGACGACGCTATTATTAGCTGTGTGCTGATTGGCTGTTGCTCGAACGATGATTGGATGAAGCCTGTGACGTCATGGAGAGTATAAAAGGAGAAGCGATCCAGTGATCGGGAGATCCTCGGCCAGGGGCCGAACAGGTTGGAGCTGTACCAACTATTATCAAGCGCGATACGCATCTTTCTTCGCTATGTGTCGGGTTTTTATCCCGTAGTGTGCAGTTTCCAACCCACCGCACTAACACAATTTTGTAACTCCCCATCCGCGGGAGTAATTTGAAACTTTCGAAAACCGTTCACTAAATACTACATCTACATTCGGAACACAAACTTGCGGTGAGGCCTTTGCGGCCTGAATATGTGAATCTACAGATGTAGAGGCAGGATGTTCTTTGATGGATGACTCACCGGATCTGCCGGCCACGCCTAAAAGTGGTATTTCAATCGTTGCCGCACTTACATCGTGTCGGATCTTTCAACTTTCGACCGCAGCAAGTACACTCTGCCCGGTGCATCTTCAGAGCTGGTTGACGTACCCCGCACCGTGAAGCTTTGTTTTGTATCTTCATTTGCCTCTAACAGCCCACGTTAATGATCGGGTTGTTTACACCTTCCATCCGTGCCTTCGGTGTACAGGAACTTTCTTCACCACATAGTACTATCGCCGCTTTTACTGACTGCTTGTTAGACATTCTATTAAGCCTACAGCACTAAGTGATGTCATTCCCCCGCCATGAACATTCTTGCGGGACTCTTGTTTGCGGATACAGCTCGCGGGAACCAGCCTGCGGGAACTTTCCAGCTTCCGGAGAGCGCATCATCTCACGTCGACTACGGATTGACATGTTAATTTCAGTGACACAGTAGCCTAACTTGGGAATGGCTACCAAGTATTCAAGTAACTATACTTCACCGTTTAATTATTTCTCTATATAGGTTTTGTTAATTATCTCATATCCATACTAACGGTTCCGATGACAAAAAGGAATCATGATGGTCTTAGGACCAATAGCTATAATTTCTGTATTTGTTATATAGTTATTATCATTTTCCTCAATGTGTTGCTAATGGCACTATAGTAGGTTTGTTAACCTGTATTACCATATATATCTTAATCATTGCCACCGTATTGTTTGTTCTGTTTAGATTACGTAGGTATATGGCCAGTGGCCATCCGTTAAACTGTTTTGCATAAGTTATAGAAAATATAGGAATGCAGTGCACATAGGAAACCCTATACAGCAACATTTATATATGCAGCATCTTTCTCCCGCCACCAACAATTTTTCACTGAGGTCGCTGTCCGTGCTATAACTCTATTTAGCCCGGCATGCTACCGACTAAAACCTTTTCTATGCAGCTCAATAGGATAGGTTCAAAATGATCAGAGACACTTTCTTCATTACATACTGTAATATATATTCTTCTCTTCCGGCAGTGCGATAATCTAGCCCCGCACTCCGGTAAGACTCATAACTCCAAGATTTTTTCTCTCTTCATATTCCTCTTAGCCTTGTGGCTTCTTAATTGTTTGGACGTCCCTATCCACACCATGGGCTGATCCGACTCTGGGAAACTATCGGGGTTTCCGAACGGTGATGGCTAGGGTGCGGTATCACATACACATTCCCGTGTATCTTCGGATACTTAGTAGATAGTACTTTAAGCCATGGTAGGAAAGCACTGCGAAAACACATGTATTAATTCTTATTTTATTTACTGACAACCCTTCCGCACCGCAGTGCAAAACTGGCAACTTGTATATAAACCTAAGAACAGGTTAAACGGTTAGTTCCATAGGACCCGGTGACGGGCGAAATACGTATTCTCACCGAATTCTGTTAACATGTCTGGGCATGATATTCAAATCTGCCACGCCCTTATGTGAAGGACATTTACTGTGTGCATTCGTCTCTCTTACCCCCACCATAACGATAGGAGATATGGCCTAATAATGCTTCCGTGAAATGTAAACCATGTCCTGTAATGTTTCATGTGGTTGCAAAGCGGAATGTCCGGATTCTCACCCAGTTCGGAGATCCCGCTAAGTAACATTTATGAGCGCTGTCTACAGTATTGATGTCCTCGAGCATCTGTTCTCCGTGACAGCCGTGTCTAATAGCTAGGTAGACATCAGCCAGTTGCGGCCTAAACTAGTTCTTGTTTTGAAAACAACAAAAAAGGAATTAAGCAAAGCAGAAGGCCCGCAGAAATAAACCAGCAACTACTAATTCAGCATATTTGCAATCACATAAAACCGTAACGAAGGAATCCATCAGGACTCTTCCATTCCGTCTTCACGTAAAGCAGTACGCATCCCTATAGTCGTAATCTCACTAGGTATGGTCGTTTCTTTCTACAGCATTTTTGTTTGAAATATTAGTTATGCATTTTTGCCTACTATTCTTCTCCCGCTTTAAGCCGTGGTGACATCTTCCCAAGGATTTAGCGACGACGCTCCACGCCAGGATAATACTCCTCACCCAAACTAGCACTAGGAGTAGTGCCTGCGTGAGGCGCATCACTTTTTCGTCTGAGATAGCCTTTTTCCTTTCAGCTTAGAGGTATAATAACTCATGTTAAGTTAAAAAGCTATGTCTCGTGTATGAGAGCCTCCTTTGCGGGATTACCTCTGCAGACCTACGAGTCTGTGTGGTACCTCCGGGAACCCCATGTTTAAAAGTTCATCTACCTGCCTCTATGTCTTGTATTTTCGTATGCTCTTATTGTAGTTTTATCTGGCATATTTTTCAATTAGTTACAAGATTTGATTTGGTGACCTAAAAATATAGGTCTATACAATGAGTTTACCTAAGTCCATAGATCACGAAATTGCTATGGACAGGCACACAGGTGACACAAACTCTTGGGATGAGACCATTGTGTTTAATGTTCGTGACAATGGTCGCACGGCCCCACCGGAACGATTGAGTTCCATCGGCCTTAGGAGCCAGTTTTTGTTCCCCACAGGGCAGTCTCGTTCAAGGTCCGTCACCCAGAGACTGGATGCTAACCAGCATCGTCACTCGTCGTGCACTTACGGTGCGGTGAGTCGACATGAGACATCGGAACGGCCTGACACTGCCCGGCGAGCTCCAAAAGCATTATACCCCTAACAAAAATATTCTTGTTGCGAGAGGAAAGTGCCTCACGCGGGCCTCCGTCACAGGAAAATGCCTTCAATGCGGAAGTGGAGGAAGAGAGCTGGCAAAAGGGGCCACTCTTTTGTTCAAACATAAGCTAAGTGTAGTGTGAGTCAACCTAGTGAAATTATAATTAATGTGATGCACGCTGTATTACCTGAAGATGGAGTGGATGATTTCCGAAGAATTCAAACGCTGTCATCTTATGTAGGTCCAACTGCGTTGGTAGTTGCCGCTTTATTTATGCGGTTCTTCTGCTAAATTCTAACCTACCATTTAGTTCTTAGATTTACTTCCAAGCTTTGGCCGCAAGTGGCAGGGATTTCTACATATCTTTTGACACATGAGCCTAACTGGCAAAGATGCTCGGTTTACGGAACGTCACCCTACTGAGCATCTCCCTCAGAAAGGCAGCGTGCGGACATGGTATGGAGTGACGGCTTCAGAATCATATAACGATCGCGTTACATATCACACTGCAACCACATACATCACTAGGACACGTCATCATTTACATAAGCCATTTGAAAAGCGCATAAAAGTTTCACGGCGGGGAGTGAGAGGCAGATATCCATCTCCAGTGACCTTCCCGTGAGGGCGTGGTGGGTTCCAAGACTGCACCCCATCACTGTACGGAGTTAGATGGAGATCTGCATCCCATCCGTCACCCGTGTGTCGGGGAAGGATCATTGCAGATCCGGCCCCGGGGACTGTTTGCCTGTTGCTAGGGTTAAGCTTCGGAATGCCCAGAGATGCACGGCTGGCCAGTTTCATATAATGTCTTTTCGCAGTGCTTCCTACTTTCGCAGGGTTATCTATGCTAACTAGTATCCGAAGATACAGAGGGTGATGTATGCGAAATCGACACTTTAGTCTTCACCGCTCGGAAACCCCAATAGTTTTCTAAGTCGGATCATGGCAACGTGTCAATGGGAGTTCCAGACAATTTATAAGACTTGCAGCTGGAGGAATGTAGAGAGACAATCACTCAATATAATAAGAGGGCCTAAGTTATTTGGCCAATTTTACACAATCCAGCCGGTGTGCGGTGTTACATATCCACTAGATCCGGAATAGAGGCTTACACAAATGTCTCCTACGGAGAGATTGTCCCTAACTACTGTAAACCTATCCTATCGAGCTAGAATAGCCAGGTTTAGTCGACCACATGTCAGGTTCGCGTAATGCAAACATGAACAGTGACCTTAGTGTAAAATTTATACTGGGGGAAAAGTGATGCGGATTTGGTGTTGCTGTATAGTATAGCCTAGCATACTGCGGTACTAGAGTTTTATATAAAATAAACAAAACAAGTAACTAGGATGGCTGCTTGCCATATACATAACTAACTATCACAGTATTGACAGTAAATCAGGTCATATGACCTTGCGGTGCTCGTTAATCATAAGCACAAAAACAAGGATAATATTTATGTTTAAAAGATATAAATTATAAAAGGCGGTCTCAGACGACCGGGGCGTTACCTATTAGTTATCAATACCTGTAAAGAAATAAATGAACACAATAGCTAAATGAGTACCTATTAGTCATTCGGTACGGAAAAAATTCATAAATCATTGTAGATGAGTGACGCGTTATGCATCGGGTTTTTATCCCGTAGTGTGCAGTTCTCCAACCCACTGCACTAAAACAATTTTGTAACTTCCCATTTACGGGAGTAATTTGGAACTTCTGATAGTTGTTCCCGAATACCAACAGCTACATTCAGAACACAAATTTGCGGTGAGGCCTTTACGGCCTGAATATGTGAGTGTACAGATGTAGAGGCAGGATGTTCTTTGATGTATGACTCGCCAGATCTGCCGGCCACGCCTAAAAGTGATATTTCAATCGCCGCCGCACACATCGTGTCGGTTCTTTCGACTTTCGACCGCAGCAAGTAAACTCTGCCCGGTGTGTCTTCAGAGCTGGTTGACGTACCCAGCACCGTGAAGATTTGTTTTGTATCTTCATTTGCCTCTGACAACCCCCGCTTGTGACGGGTTGTTTACACTTTCCATCCATGCCATCGGTGTACGGGAACTTTCTTTGCCACATAGTACTATCGTATCGTTTACTGACTGCTGTTAGACATTCTATTAGGCTTACAGTGCTGAGCGATGTCCTCCACCCACCATGAGTGTTCTTGCGGGAATCTTGTTTGCAGCTTGCGGGAACCAACCTGCGGGAACCAGCCTGCGGGAACTTTCCAGCTTCCGGAGAGCGCATCATCTCACGTCGACTATGGATTGAGGCATCAATTTCAGTAACATGGTAGACTAACTTTGGAATGACTACCAAGTATTCAAGTAACTATACTTCACAATTTAATTATTTCTCTATATAGGTTTTGTTAATTATATTGTATCTGCAAAAACGGTCCCGATGACTAAAAGGAACCGTAACGGTCTTAGGACTGATAGTTATAATTTCTGTATTTGTAGATAATTATTATCATTTCCCCCCAATGTAGTATACTATAGTAGGTTCGTTAACCTTTAATAAAAAATATATCTTAATCATTTGACACTGTATTGTTGTTCTGGTTAGATTATGTATATATATATGGCCAGAGGCCATCCGTTCATATGTTTTGCTCATTGAAAGAAAATATACGAATGCAGTGCACGTAGGAAACACTATACAACAACACTTATATATGCAGCACTTTCTCCCACCACCAACACTTTTTCACTAAGGTCGTTGTCCATGCTATAACTCTGTTTAGCCCGGCATGCTACCTACTGACTAACCTTTTCTATTCAGCTTGATAGAATAGGTTCAAAATGATTAGAGACACTTTCTTCATTACATACTCTGTAATATACTCTTCTCTCCCGGTAGTGCGATAATCTAGCCCCATACTCCGGTAAGAATCATAACTCTAAAATTTTGTCTCGCTTCATGTTCCACTCAGCCTTGTGGCTTCTTAATTGTTTGGATGTTCCCATCCGCACCATGGGCTGATCCGACTCTGGGAACTATTGGGGTTTCCGAGCGGTGATGGCTAGGGTGAGGTATCACACACACTCCCGTGTATCTTCGGATACTTAGTAGATAGTACTTTAAGCCAATGTAGGAAAGCACTGCGAAAACACATGTATTAATTATTATTTTATTTACTGACAATCCTCCCGCACCACAGTGCAAAACAGGCAACTTGTATATAAACCTAACGACAGGTTAAACGGTTAGTTCCGTAGGACCCGGTGACAGGCGAGATACGTATTCACACCGAATTCTATTAAAATGTCTGGGCATGATATTTAGATCTGCCACGCCCATGAGGGAAGGACATTTACGGTGGGTATTCGTCTCTGTTACCCCCACCATAACGATAAGAGAAATGGCCTAATAATGCTTTCGTGAAATGTAACCCATGTCTTGTAATGTTTTATGTGGTTACGAAGCGGAATGTCAGAATTCTTACCCAGTTCGGAGATCCTACTAAGTAACATGTATGAGCGCTGTCTACCCCCTGTTTAAGACTATATGCTCGGCCTCAACATGGCGCAGGGGTGTAACCCACTGGGTGTCAATCCAGACATTTGGAAGGGCTAACCAGAGCATTATGCACAACGCTAATGAAATGACACTTGGAGATCGAATCAACCGAAATGGTGCTCGCCCTGTGAGGATCCACCAGGCAGGTGCATCGCCGGGCTCCACGCCTCGAAGGAGCCCACCATCAGCTACTGGTGGTCCCATCAACTCGTCTTGTGGAGCCAGGAGACGTGGATGGAGAGCTACTGGCCAACCGAAAGAGAAGACCAAACCCAAAGAGAACCCCAGTATCAACATCATGCACTGGAACGCAGAAGGGGTTACCAACAAGAAATCAGAGCTCGAACTGTTCCTGTACGAAAACAAAATTGATATCTGCTGCATCCAAGAGACACACCTGCAAGAAGGAAAACCATTTAAGATCAGAGGTTACCAGATTTTCCGATGTGATCGAAGAGGAAGAAAGAAAGGCGGGGTGATCACCTTGGTCCGAAACGGCATGAACGCCAGCCAGATCAAAGCCTTTATGGAAGAGGCAGAATATATCAAGATCAAGGTAACAACTAGCAACTCTGTAATTGACATTCTCAATTATTACTGCCCTAATGACAAGAATCGCTCACTTGACACAATCCAGGTCCCGGACTGCCACTTCCTCATTGCGGGAGACTTTAATACCCAGTCCCAGAGCTGGGGGATACAGAACACTTGATAAACGAGGAGAAGACATTGAAGCATGGCAAGATGAAAAGCACCTTTTACTTGTCAACAATCCCACAGATCAGCCTACCTTCTACTAGCGCCGGTGGCACTCGACAACAACGTCGGACTTGGCTTTTTGTACAGAAAACATTCACAGAAACCTCAGTAGAGTGGTCGGATCGCAGTTAGGAGGAAGCGACCACTGCCCAGTCCTCCTCTCTCTTCCTGGAAGTATTTCGACAAGTTCACCTCAACATCCAAGGTGGAACTACAAAAAGGAAAATTGGAGTCTGTTCGGCATTCATTCCAATGAGCTAACCCAAAATATAGCAGTAGAAGGGAGAAACATCAACAAGGTGGTCAAGGAATTTAATCCAAGTATCCTCAAGGCTGCCAACGAAGCGATTCCTCGAGGGTTCAGGAAAAACTACCGCCCTTACTGGACAACAGAACTGCAAGCAGCACATGATGAACTAGACACGGCCAGAGAAGATGCAGAGGGTAATCCCTGTCATGAAAACCACTTCACGCTACAACAAACTAAAGCCAGGTATCTAAAGACCAAGCTGGAGGCCAAAAGAAGAAGCTGGAGGGAAAAGACGGTAGGGTTTAATTTAGAGAGAGAGACACCACAAAGCTATGGAGACTGACTAAAGCACTGAATGATGAGGGTGTCGGGGGAGATAAGATTGCTCTTGAAGAAGACGGACAAACACTGACAGGAAAGATGGCTGCAGATGCCTTTGCGAAGTCATATGCCAAAGAAAGCAACATTTCTATACCACGAATGCGTCAAAAAGAGGTTAGAAAAGAGCAAAAGGAAAGAACAGACACCAACACTCATGATGCAATGAAAGTTGACATTAGTTTAGCAGAACTGAAGAAGGCTATCTGCCAATTGGAGAAGAAGACATCTCCCGGGCCAGATGGCATTACGAATGAAATGATCCAACACCTTGGTAATGCATCTCTCCGCAAGTTGTTGGACATCTTTAATCTCAGTTGGACCAATGGAGAGGTTCCTCAGTGCTGGAAGGAAGCCAGAATGACTCCTATTCTGAAAAAAGGGAAAAACAAGACAAAAGTGCTGAGCTACCGTGCTATCAGTCTTACAAGCTGCATATGAAAGACCATGGAGTGCATCATCAGCCAGCGGTTGCAGTGGTACCTGGAGTCGGAGAACATTATAGTTTCAGAGCAGGCCGGCTTCAGAAGATACAGGAGCACAGAAGATCAAACAACACAGGAAAGATGCACAGGTCATAGAGGACACTTTTCAAGCCAAGAAGGTGATGCTAGCTGCCTTTATCGATCTGCAGAAGGCATTTGACAAGGTGTGGAAGAATGGCCTCCTCGTGAAGCTCCGGCGCACATGCATCGGTGGCAACATGTTCTGATGGACCAATTCATACCTACACAATCGCAGAGCTAGGGTGCTGGTGGATGGACAATCTGGACAGAATGTATTGCTGAGACAAGGGGTGCCACAAGGCAGAGTATTATCACCAACTCTGTTCATACTCTTCATTAATGACATTGTAGCAGAGCTTCCCAATGGGATCCAAGCAGCCCTCTATGCAGATGACCTCGTACTCTAGTGCACCGAGGAATACACAACGACTGCCACGTACAGAATGCAGTGCGCCTTGGACAGAATTACAGCTTGGGCCAATCGCTGGTGTATTACCATCAATAAAGAAAAATCATCAGCCATGCTATTCTCACTGTCTACCAAAACCAAGGTTGGCAATCTGACACTGGGCTGTACTCCACTCGAGTACGAGGACCAGCAGACATACCTGGGAGTCACCTATGACAGAAGATTAACATGGAAGGAGCACATCCAAACGCAGAGGCAAAGGCCAGAAGAAAGCTAAACATCATGAGGAAGCTGGCAGGAACAAAGTGGGGTGCCAATGAAAGGATCCTCAAGACCATCTACCTAGGTGCCGTACGACCACACCTTGAGTATGGGTCCAGCTCAAGGATGACGGCAGCTGAATCTCATCAACAGAACCTCGACAGAGTACAAAACCAGGCACTGCGCATCATCACTGGTGGAATGAGATCAACACCAATAGAAAAGATGGAGCAGACAGCAGGCATCCCCCCACTTGGCAAAGGAAGGGAATTCAAAGCACTGATCCAAGCTACAAAGTTCAAATCGTTCAACAACCACCCGATGAAGATCAGGCAAGCACAGCTGTCATCAGGAAGACTTAAAAGATCAAGTTTTGTGAAAGAGACAAAAGCACTTCAAAGGAAACACCAAGAAATGTTGCCAGCACAAATAGAAGACCCAAACCACACCCTTGATCCTCCACCCTGGGAAAACAAACTAGAGAGCATAGCTATTCGCACCACAGTACCTCATCTCACAACCAAAGATGAACACAGTGATGTGAGCAAGAAGGCCCTGACCCTAGCCATGCTGGAAGAAATGTACCCTCAGGAGACATGGATAAGGATATACACAGATTGATCAGCCAAAGATGCAATTAGGAGCGGAGGTGCTGGACTGCACATACAGTATCCAAACGGACAACATGAGTCAGCTGCAATACCGACAGGCAAACACTGCACAAACTACAGAGCTGAAGTCGAAGCACTGGTTCATGCAGCTAATACCATCAGCAGAACAGCAGATCCTAGTACACAGATTGTCTTTTTATCTTATGCCCGCTCCGTCCTTGACGCTATCACCAAAGGTAAGCTGCCACAACTTGAAGAAGCACTACAAACCATCAAATGCTTTCGGATAGCATTGCAGTGGATCCCCTCACACTGTGGAGTCCAAGGAAATGAGGAAGCAGACAAGATGGCAAAGGTGGGTGCAGAAGAGAATCAGACAGAAAACATGGTTACCCATACAGAGATGAAGACTATCATCAAGTCACTCTATAGAACACCTCAATCAGAAGATGCCTACCATCATCTCTCGAGGCCAGAGCAAGTGACCTTTTTCATCTCAGAACTGGACATAACAGACTAAACCAAGACATGTACAGGCGGTTCCACCTTACGACATCGCCCGCTTGTCCTTGTGGAGAAGCAGACCAGACCACAGAGCACATACTTCAATGTTGCAGTACGTATCAGCTGCTGAGAGAAGAGATCTGGCCTTTGTCAACCTCTTTTCTTGAAAAGCTGTATGGGCCTGTGGAAGAACTGTAGAAAACCACAGATTTCATCTTGAGAACGGCTCTCCAAGTGTGATACCAACGATCGAAAAGAAGAAGAAGCGCTGTCTACAGTATGGATGTCTTAGGGCATCTGTTCTCCGTGACAGCCGTGTCTAATAGCTAGGTAGATATCAGCCAGTTGTGGCCTAAAATAATCCCTGTTCTGAAAATAACTAGAAGGAATTAAGAAAAGCAGAAGGCCCGCAGAAATAAAGCGGCAACTACTAATTCAGCATATTAAGAATCACATAAGACGGTGATGAGGGAATCCATCGGGAATCACCCGTCCCATCTTCACGGAAACCAGTACGCACCCCTATAGTCATAATCTGACTAGGTATGGTCTTTTCTTTCTAAAGAATTTTTGTTTGAAATATTAGAGTGGGCCCATTTTTGCCTACTATTCTTCTCCCACTTTAAGCTATGGCGACACCTTCCCGAGACGGAGGCGCGCGCGAGGCACTTGCCTCTCGCAAGGATTCAGCGACGACGGTCCATGCCAGGATAATACTCCTCACCCAAACTAGCACTAGGAGTAGTGCCCGCATGAGGCACATCACTTTTTCGTCTGAGATAACCTTCTTCCTTTCAGCTTAGAAGTATAATAACTTATATTAAGTTAAATAGCTATGTCTCGTGTACGGCAGCCTCCCTTGCGGGGATACCTCTGCGGACCTACGAGTCTGTGTGGTACCTCCGGGAGCCCCGTGTTTAAAAGTTCATCTACCTGCCTCTATATCTCGTATTTTCGTATGCTCTTACTGTAGTTTTATCTAGCATATTTATAATTGTTTAGGTAAACTCATTGTATAGACTTATATTTTTAGGTCACCAAATCAAATCTTGTAAGTCCATAGATCACGAAATTGCTATGGAAAGGCATACTGGTGACAAATTCTTGGGATGAGACAGTTGTGTTTAAAGTTCGTGACGATGGTCGCACGGCCCCACCGGAACGATTGAGTTCCACCGGCCTTAGGAGCCGGTTTTTGTTTCCCGCAGGGCAGTCTCGTACAAGGTCCGTCACCCCGAGACCGGATGCTAACCAGCGTCATCACTCGTCGTGCACTTGCGCGCGGCGAGTCGACATGATACACAGGAACGGCCCGACACTACCCGGCGAGCTACAAGACACACACACGCGATTACGACGTCCTGGTAATATTTTGAAAATAATTTCAATGAGCTAATTTAGGATTCCTCGTCTCATTCCGGTCATGATAGATACCAAGAACGACGAGAATGGAGTAATTTAAAGAAATTACGTGCACTGACTCGGTACACTTTAGTATGCATTCTCTCGCAATGCTGACAAGTGTTGTCAGGGAAGCTCCGATGCTGGGACGGTCCGTACCCGTCCGGCCGATCCGCGCTACAGACGTTTCAATGTGATCCGACAAGCGGTAACGGAGTTATCATCCGAAAACCACTCTGTCGCCTGCCCGCCCACCCGGAGGCATGGCACCATTACATAATACCATGCCAAATTTTTTGGCGGGGTATAAAAACGTAAATGAGGAAATGGAATACATTACTAACTGATTTTCGTTAAATAAGCTGTCATTAAACGTGGATAAAAGAAACTATATGTTAATTTCAAAATCTAGAGAGCAAAGAACAAAGATATTAGTAAAATTTATATCAACAAATAAGAAATTGAAACGCAAAGTTTCTAGTAGTATATTTAGATAAAAATCTGACCTGGGCCAAACAAATTGAGACGGTTACTGCGAAAGTAGCAAGAGGAATTAGGTGTCATCCAAAGATTAAACCCATATATGACACATGACACGATTAAAACACTGTACAGTAGCTTAAGCCTTCCGCACCTCACATACTGCACTGCTGTTTGTATTAACACCTACAAAAACAAAATATCTAAAATCCAAAACCTCCAAAAAGAGCATTAAATTATTTTCTCGACCAGCAGAGGGCCAAGATATGTTTAAAGAAGAAAAAACTACTCAGACGTACTGACATAGGTAAATCCGAAATGCTAACTATTGTGAAAATTTGCCATCACAACACCATACCCAAATCCATAGCCCCCTTCTTTGTGAACAATCTTAACATCCACCAACATAACACTAGAAGCAGACACAAACTACATTAAAAATACACACGCACATACATGGGAAAACATAGAATATCAATTACAGCCACTCAATTATGGAATAACACTCAACAGGCAACCCGGAACAAAATACTGACAACTAAATCATTCAAGAAAACAATAAAGGATTAGCACATACTACTACTACTACTACTACTACTACTACTACTACTACTACTACTACTACTACTACTACTACTACTACTACTACTACTACTTACCCAATACAATCCACCCACTATCACTGGATGTTTCGAACTGCTAACAATAATTTTTCAGTCACCATAGAACCAAGCTACTGGATGAGCAGGAGAATGAGCACTGTGCCCCTCCCCTCCCTCCCTCCCCACCCTTGACCAAGGATGCTCCCCACTAGCCAGCTCCATGTAAACATCTTATCGACTACACAACTACAGTACAGCTCGGGGATGACTTGACATACTTCCAAACAAAAACAGCAGGGTTGGCAGCAATTTGTGCAGGAAATACCGGGCGGGAAATACCAGTAAATACCGCCCTGGGAAATACTCCAAAAAACGGGAAATACTGGGAAATACTCAAATACTCATCAGAAATGGTAAATTTTAAACTAAATATCTTAGATATACTAATCAGATGGTGTAACATAGAGGCCTATATCTAATACAGGTTGACATTTGAGATCTAATAGGCAATATAGGCACATCATAGCATATAGCATATCTATACCCTTTTCAACTCTACATAGCAGATACAACACTTACTATGTATTGCACAATGTTGGTGGAATTTTTAGAAGGCATTTTCAGCAGAAACTGCAACAACAACTTCCAGTAAAATAATTTCATAATATTAAGAAACTTTTATGTCATGAATGGTTTACTTAAACTGATATACAATGCATTACCATGCTGTACATACTGTGCCATACAATACAAATCCATTACACTGCCTTGAATTCTCAGCCTATCAGATTATTGATTTAAAATAGAGATCTAAGCTTAAATTACCAAACTGCTGCTACACATGCACAGGCATGTGCTGTAATATTTCCAATGTTAACCCATAATAGGTTGCTTTAGATGTTTTAAGGAGACATATGGTAACGTAAACCTTAGAAAGCTCATTGATGTTCATACTAAAATCAACAGATTAAGATTACCTGTTTCAGGTCCCGTAAAATAAATTAAGGCAACCCCCATGGAGAACGTTTTCAACAGGTTACTATAACAGCACAGGCCTGCATACATATATCATTCGATAAATTGTTTATTTACATGTAGTCCGCCTCAGATTTCAATGTAAATCAAATGTTCTGACACAGGTGTGATACCGTCCCACAAATCCATTACACTGCCTTGAATTCTCAGTCTATCAGATTATTGATTTAAAATAGAGATCTAAGCTTAAATTACCAAACTGCTGGTACACATGCACAGGCATGTGCTGTAATATTTCCAATGTTAACCCATAATAGGTTGCTTTAGATGTTTTAAGGAGACATATGGTAACGTAACCCTTAGAAAGCTCATTGATGTTCATACTAAAATCAACAGATTAAGATTACCTGTTTCAGGTCCCGTAAAATAAATTAAGGCAACCCCCATGGAGAACGTTTTCAACAGGTTACTATAACAGCACAGGCCTGCATATATATATATATATCATTCGACAAATTGTTTATTTACATGTAGTTAGCCTCAGATTTCAATGTAAATCAAATGCTCTGACACAGGTGTGATACCGTCCCACAATGGAAAGCCAGCAAGATGTCTAATTGGGGATTAACTGATTGAGTTGACAACACATTTCATTCTGTTATATACGATTATATACTAATAGTATGTAATATTTAATATTTATACTGTTGACTGATTATAAACACAGATTTTCACATTATTTTCAACATATTCTATAGATTTCAGGTTTAAATAGCAATTACAATTTTAACATTTCCGCAACTTGTTCAAGCAAATTTCAATTATCTCATAGAAAATACCTATTTTCAGATCAAGAGACTATTTTTGAAAATTTACTACAGGAATGACTGGATAAGTAATCAAGCCAGTCAGTCCAATCGTAAATTTTCAAAAATAGTCTTCTCTTGGTCTGCAAATGGACATTTATCAAAGACTACCGCAGAAGCTATTTTTCACCAACCTGAGTGCTAAAGGGTTAAGCGGTACACAACAATAGGTAAAGACCTCAGGAGTAAGTTCACATTGCATGTTCTAACAGTGGTCACAGCCTTTAATTTTTGGGTAGGTAACTGTATAGATCTACTGAACTCCGTGCAAATCTATAGACGGTGATTTACTATCAAATATCCAGTCATACCTCATAAAATTATAATGGTATTTCATTGGATGTTCAGTTTTGTCAGATGTAGTGTTGCATACTCCAATACTATTTGGACTAACACCTATTCATAAAAACTAAAAAATTAAAGACACTTCAGAAAAATGCTATAAAGATATTTTCACAACCAACAGCGGGTTAAAATGTTTTTAAAACAGAAAAACTATTGAAGCTTGAAGATGTAGGAAAGCTCCAACTATACTCCGTCCTCAGAGACTTCTATAACAATAATCTACCAACCCCATTATTAAACCGTTTCAAGAATAATGACGACATACACTCACACAACACACGATCGCAAAAAAAATCTGCATACAATCTTCTGCCGCAAAGAAGCATCCAGACAAAAGCCATCAACAAAAGCAATACCCCTATGGAACAAAACAGAAACAGACATCCGCACACAGATTATCACCAAAAAATCATACAAAAAGAACCTCAATACAATTATTATAGAAGCCTACTAACCCTTTCGCTGATGAGTCCTTGACAAAATTCATTGCTTATGATACGCATCTAGTTCTGTTGGGTGTTTGAATTTGGTCTCACTGGAATCATATTGTTAGCTGTGGATGTAAATGGAAGGATGTATGTCTGTGCATTTTTATAGTAATCAAAGTCATCTATTATTTATATATTTATATTTGTAATGTGCAATAGTTGGATCCTTCGAAACATGTAATTTAATGTTTGTATTGTTCGTCTGTCAGCTTCCAGTCAGAGTAATTTCAAAATATTCAACAGTTTTCATAAATTGTTGCCTCTGGACTTCAGCGAGATATAGGATACTCATCAGAGAAAGGGTTAATCACCCATAGGGAGACCACTTTAGAAGAACACACGAGGAGGGAGTATGGCTGTGGAAGTCTGATGGATTGTAGGAAATTTCAATTTCCCTTTCTTCGAGATCTAACAATACTCACCATTCTGTTACTTCTGATACACAGCTGGCATTGACAGCTGGCTCTAGGACTATAGACTTAGAAAGCTTTACCGACTCCTTGGAACCGGGTACTCGGCTCCCAACTGCCGAGTACCCGTCTACCATAGAGCTCATATTGTTTGCATAGCCACCAAACAAGAGAAATCCATGGCTTGCCTCCGTGGGGCTGGGAGGCTGGGTCCGTAACAGAATGGTGAGTATTGTTAGATCTCGGAGAAAGGGAAATTGAAATTTCCTGCATTCTCCTTCGATCAATACTCACCATTCTGTTACTTCTGATATACACCAGATTTGATCAGTAACCTGGTGGGAAGGGGCAAGCCATAAATGCTACTTTTGCCCCTTGGAGAAAGATTTAGACTTAACAACTTGACTAACAGAGACCTAAAAGGGTCGTGAAGTTATCGGAACCGAATCACATTCGCGTCACTGCCCCCCCCCCCCATTTTTTCTCCTAAGAAAAGGGAGAGAACTCACGAACATGTATCTCGCCTGAAACACAAATATGCCAAGAGGGTTAACTGCTCTTTGCATATATTAGCCTGGGAATGAGCATGAATATATAAGATGAATGATCATGATATATAGACATAATACAAAACACTCTCAATCGTGAATTACCTCATGATATTTGGAGTTCAGACCTGGAGCCTCCAACCATTCACTTGTCCGGCCATCAGTGACATAACTGGTTGATATCCTCTCGCTCGACCATGTCTGCTCCTTAATTCTCTCTTACAAATGCCAAAAAAGGAAGAAGAGCAGCTATCATCTCAAAACAGCTAAAGCGAGTGGAATGGCGAAGTCTGACACATCCCTTATATAGTAATCCGTGAAAGAGGACTCACAGTGCCCTTGTGCGACAGCCATGATGTCCTTAAATGGAACACCATTGTAAAGGGCGGGAGGCGGCTATTCCTCTAACAACGTGCCCTTGCGCCTTGCACTTGGTGCCCAGTCGTAATCTCACGGGTAGTCTGAATGCATTCGACTACCCAACGAGAGATAGAATCCACGGATGCGGCGCTGTATGGCTCCATATGGCAGATCCACAGATGTCTATCATTCGACCGTAACGAGTCTGTCCGTTTTGTACTTAGTCAAAGCACGGACTGGGCACCAGACACTGGCATCACGATCCAACCTACTTAGTTTCGGTATAACGATCGGTTTGCCGGGATATCTCAAAGATCGAATCTTTGACATAAACTCTGCTCTTGGCAGTGGACGCAGACCCTCTCTGGAGACAATAAATCGGTCCCTCTCTGCTGAAAGTGCATGGATCACACTGCGCCTTCTAGCTGAGGAAGCTGCCAATAGAAAGACCGCCTTTAGAGTCAAATGCTTTAGACTAGCCGAACGCAACGGTTCGAAAGGGTGCTTGGCCAGTACATTAAGCACTAAAGATAGACTCCAGGCTGGAATGACTACCGGTTGTCTCGGTCGGAAATTGCTCATTCCCTTCACCATCACACTCAACTGGGCCACCTCTGGACTATCCCTGTTGGCTAGACAAGGGATAACTGATGCCAAAGCTGACTTGTATCCAGCAATTGTGACAGGAGCTAGTCCTGAAAAGAACAGCTCACAGAGAAAGTCTGCTATTTGCCGAATAGTGGAATGAAAGGTAACAATACCATTTTTCTCACACCAGTCTGCAGATCCGTTAACCTTGTCGTTATATTACTTGAAGGTTGACCTCCTTCTCGCAGCCGCGATGAAATCAGCAGGCTGTCGAGAAAAGCCTTCCGACGTGGAACGTTGTTTGACAACAACCACGCAGTCAATAACATTTCGGGACGCTCGTGTAGGAAGCGTCCCTTGGCCTGGGAGATTATGTTCGGAATCTCGGGCAACTGCACTGGATTTTCCACCAGCAGATTTAGCAGATCTGTGAAGCATGCCCTGCTTGGCCAATACAGCGCTATTAGCAGGACCAGACACGGTTCCTCCCTGATCTTCACCAATACCTTCGGCAGAAGGATGGTGGGTGGGTACGCGTAAGCGTGCATCCCTCTCCAGCTTATCGCCAGAGCATCTGTATCGACGGCATTTGGATCTGGAATCGGCGAGACATAAGTCATGACTTGAGCATTTCCCTTGTGGCGAACAAGTCCACGCTGGGTTTGCCCCAATGCTCGAAGATCCTTCGTAGAACTGGAGGGTTGAGGGACCATTCTGTTGGCAGAATTCTCTGTGTGCGAGACAAAGCATCCGCCAGAATGTTCATTCGGCCAGGAATGTGAGCTGCTTTCAAAACAACCGAGTAATTCCTGCACCATTGAATCAAGTGCCACACTTTGATACACAGTGTGGGTGACCTGGTCCCACCTTGGCGATTTATGTATGATACTACCGTCGAATTGTCCGACCGTATCAATATCACCTTGCCCCTGATCATCGGAAGAAACTCTTCCAACGCCAGTTCCACTGCCATCATTTCCAACAGATTGATATGCAGCTGACTCTCCAGGAGAGTCCATGTGCCCGAGACCTGGTGTTCTCCCAGGCAGGCCCCCCACCCCTCCAGCGATGCATCCGTGTACACGGACAGCTGGGGGTGGGGAAGGTGCAGCGAAACCCCTACTAGGAGATTCTGACGCTGTTTCCACCATACAAGATGCGATATTATCGGCTCCAAACCGGCACCAGTTTTGACAGGGGTTCTGTTCTCGGTTTCCACAGAGACATCAGATACAACTGGATAGGTCTTCGCATTAGAGCAGCGTACGGGATCACTTGCTCCATGGAGACCATCATGCCCAGCATCCGAAGAAACCGCCTCGCCTGAATGTGGTTTCCCACTCGAAAACTCTTGAGGATGGCTAACAGAGACACCACTCTGAGCTCTGACGGGTAAACCCTGCCCTCCTCGAGATCGAATCGCATCCCCAAATAAACGAAATGTTGAGTGGGTGTCAACTCGGATTTCTCCTTGTTGACTATCCAGCCTAAATCTGAAAGTAACTTCAGAGTCAGAGCAGTATCCACGTTCAACCTGGCTGCAGAGTCTGCTTTGAGCAGCCAGTCGTCTATGTAGGTGTGTAGCGCCACGTTCTCTTTCATGAGAAACGCTGTCACCGCAAGGACCACTCTTGTGAAAACCCTCGGAGCTGTCAACAGGCCAAACGGGAGAACAGTAAACTCCCATACTTGATTCTGAAACGCAAATCTCAGAAACCTGTGCCAACTCTGGTTCATAGGAATGTGGACATATGCATCTTTCAGATCAATCGACACACACCACATTCCCTTCCTCAATTCCGCCATTACCGACCTCGGTGTCTCCATCTGGAACCGAGGCGTATGGATAAACCAATTTAATGGCCTGAGATTGAGTATGGGTCTCCATCCCCCCGTGCTCTTGGGGACAAGGAACATATTTGAATAGAAGCCTGGAGTGTTCTGGATCACTGGTTTTATTGCTCCCTTCAGAAGCAAACCCGACACTTCGTTTTGAACAGCTTCTAACTTGTCTGGATCCCATGGTACGGGTGTCCAGACAGGTGCCAAAGACAGATTCTGCGGCGGAAAGTCCCACCACTCCGGCATGTACGTCACACCTCGCCAGGCCTCGACGAAACGCATGAGCCTTCCACCCACCATAGATGCCTCAATGTCTAACGGGGTTGTCCGGCTCGCGGTCCGCTCTCCCCCCCCCCCCATTTCTTAACGAGAGAGAGAGAGAACCATTTCCGTCTTGGCTCGGCAAGTACAACTGGCACCGCTGTTCCTGTCGCACAGGTGCGGTCCAGGCGGATATGAAGGGAGCTCTCAGGTACGATCCGCTCCCTTCTGTCCGCCCTTGGAGGACTTACCCTTACCCTCCCCTTGCCCTTCCCGCCTCTAGGGCGATCCGGAGCAACATTGGGGAGGGTAGGGGCCTCCACAACCTTCCTGGCTTTCTTAGCCGGCGGCGGCTGAGAAAATCCAGACGAAGCAGAAGTCACAGTAGGTTTAGCTTTCGCCTTGCCTTTCTGCTTCTGATGCTTCTTCGAAGGTTGGACAGCTAACGGTTTCCCTACAGCCCCTAGTGTGTGCGCTTGTCACACTAGCTCCAGCTGCAGGTTTACCGCCAATCGATTCTGCGCAATGCTGGCAGTGTCCTCTAGGATGGCCCGCGCCTGGCCACCAAAGTTGCTAGGCCCTGTCAGTGGTGTCCCAAGAAGACACTCCCTGACTGCCGTAGCCGGACGCATATGGTCAAGAACCATTTGCTTCCTGGACTTTGTCACACGCACTTGCACCCTTGCCAGTGCGTCCATAGACAGCACCAAGCCGTCATTGATGCACGAAAGCGCCACAGGTGGCACAGGGTGGCCTGTCCCACTCACAGCTGCCCTCACACCCTCATCGCATAGGGACAGGACTTCATCCTGGTGTGCCTGGGACTTGTCCACAAGTGCCGGACCGGGGCCACCCGCTCCAGCACTCTGAACACCCAGTAACCAGTGGTCATTCTCGGTGACCGACGGCACAACACCATACCTGTCGTATTCCCCCCATGGAATACGACCCCTCGCCCGCACCTCCATGGAGGCCGCAAGAAGCTGGCCCTTGTTCATGCGTTGTTTGCTATACCTAGTATCAAGCAACACCATAAACCATGGATCCAGTCCAACAGACTGGATCAGGGCTGCGGGCAAGATCCCCATCCTAATCGATGCACCGATGGACGGGGTACATCCTCCTCGGCCGTGGCCGAAACCACAGACGGGTCCACCCTGGCTAGCCAAGCCAGAGCCTCAGACCAATCCGTCTCCGAGGAGGACACTCCCGTGAACATGTCACCCGTTGACATGTTCACGGCCCTACCAGCAACGGCCTCCCGGCTAGGAGCCATTGCTGATATGCCAGGAACTCCGGTACCGTATGGTAGGCCTGCACGGAAACCGTGCGGACCCGTAGCGGTTAAGGAACCGTGGCCAAACATGGGCGCCAACGGCATGTCTGACCGCCGGACCAGGCGAGATAGGTGAGTACCATGCCTGGCCGGCCACACCCGTCACCGTGTTGGCTGGCAGCAAACCAACCATCACGGGACCGGTGCCCGGTACCGGAGTGACCTCAACCACGGGCGGAGCCGCTGGCCAGGCCAGACAGATGGAGGACGGGTTCCATCAGGACGGAATCGACCTCCATGCTCTCCACCCGCGGCCTCACAGGCTGCAGCACCCTCTTCTCCTCAGCCTCCTCATCTTCAGACCCCTAAGAGTCGTCACTAGACAAGGAAATCCGTAGAGCTGTCCTAGCGGACAGCTCCCATGCCTGACGGACTGGCCACCGGAGGTGGCCGCAGAGAGACAGAACCCATTAGGCCGGAGCCCGACGGGACTGTCAGGGGGCCGTATGAAATGGCTCCCTCGGTGTCCAGTCCAGAACCCTGTCCAAGGACAGGGTCCGAATCAAACATGGGGAAAGACTGCCCTACAACTTTTGGCAGCAGGGACGACACCAGAATGGGCAGAACGCTATGCAAGACACCTTGCCTAGCCGGACCAAACCACGCCGGCGGTGCCATCTCCGCCACCTCTGGTTGCAGACGTGGAACGCCCCCACGGGCCGAACGGATGCTCCACGATTTACTTTTGGACCGCCTGACCCCGCGTCAGACCCTGCCATGTCCTTCTGGCAAGGAACTTAAGCATCATATCGACCGACCACACAGCGCAAACGTTACACCTACTGTCAAGACTACAGTTAGTACAGTGGAAACAGACATGGTCCTTGCATAGAACCCATACGATATGTGGCACTCGACACATGAAGGCGGGGCTGGCTTGGCCTATAAACCAAACCTACAATAAGCCAGCGGAACGAAACAAAAATGGAAGGCAGACAATTAATTTTCAAATAACTTGACCACAAATTAACTGTAACCCTCCCGCACCCCACCCAGCAACGTTACAGCAAAGATCGCATTGATTATGACGACAAGAACGAAGCGGGCATAAATACACCCATAATTGATCCTCCAGGATGTATCACGGCTCCAGGAATCATATCGCATAGCATTCGGGGTATATTTACCAATCAATATAAATTATACTCCTAACGAAAGCCGACACGATATGTGAAGAAACAACAAAATGTAAACAAACTGTTGTAGCGCACGGTAAAACTGCAGACCACGCATCTCTCAAGAATTTTGACACCACCGATCATTGCAAACCGATCGTGATCACACGTAAACTTGACCATTCCAAAGTTTTCTGGTACCATTTTTAGTACGCAGCACCCAGAACAAGATGCGCGAATTAATGAAAAATTTTCTTCACATAAACATCCGAGCATCACGGGTGTGACGTCACCCGCTCGGACCCTACGGAGAATGACGTCAGCCGATATTCGTGTTAGAAATACCGTAGCAAACACCTATTTTCATATCTGCCGATCGCCTGTTGGGGTTTAAAGAAGGCGATCGTCTGGCATATCTCGTTGTTAGCAACAAAAATATTATTAACACCATTACTATTATTTACATGTATTATTATTGTTATTATTATCATCATCCTCATCATCATCATCCATCATCATCATCAGTTTTATCATTATAATGATTGTTATTATCATGTGTAATTATTGCTGTCACCACCATTATTATTATTATTATTATTATTATTATTAGGCCTATTATTATTAATTATTATTATTATTTTTATTATTATTATTATTATTATTGTCGCATTACTATTATCATTATATTTAATAATAACAGTAACGACATTACCATTACTATAATTTATCCCTGATACACGTGCCTGTGGTTGTATCGATATTAACGTCGGTGCTAGCGTATTTAGTGAAAGCCAATAGACCAAGTTAAGTAATTTTCTCCATTTCCTTATTTACTGTTTCATATAATGATTCAAGATTCAAGATTCAAAATTATTTATTTTCATATAACACATAGATTTTACATTTACACAACAGGCAGTCCACCAAAGGCTGAGCCTATACAGCGGTGGACCCCATACATTTAACATAAAATAAACATGTAATTTAGTAATAGTTGGATCAGGGGTGAAGATAATATAATATTTACATGTATACATTTAAGACAATAGACAATTAACACGCACGCACGCACGCACGCACGCACGCACACACACACATGCATATCTTGTTTACATTATTATTATTATTATTATTATTATTATTATTATTGTCATATATAATAACGGCCTAATTTGTATCAACATTTCTTGGTGCAGCATTATTATTATTATTATTATTATTATTATTATTATTATTATTATTATTATTATTATTATATATAACAATGCGGCCTAATTTGTATCAACATTTCTTGGTGCATTATTATTATTATTATTATTATTATTATTATACACAACTGCATCATCCATATCAACAATTACGGATGCATTATTATTATTATTGCAGATGTGTATTTTACATTCTAGTTGTTATCCTGGCAACTGGGTACATACTTGTTTTTGTACTGCCATGGTGGTGACTTCTGCATTCGTGTCATTGGTTTGGATTTTTAGTATCTTTCTAAGATTATTTTTTAAATATTTTGTTTAAAAGAGCTTTGTGTTAGAATTTGTGTGCGTATATTTATATCTGTGTTGTTCCAAAGTTGTATTGCTTGGTGAGATGGTTTTTGTGTAGCTGTCACTGTTCTGTAATAGGTTTGGTGTAAGTTATTCTTAGTTCGTGTGTTGTGCGAGTGTATATCGGAGTTGTTCCTAAAAAGGTTTGATAATGAGGAGGGTAGATTGCCATTATGGTAGTCCCTTAAGATAGTGTATAGTTCATTAGTTGGACAGCTTGTTTGTTGTATTATGCAGCTTGTAGGCCTGCGCTAAGAGTAAGTATATGCAGTAAATCGTTGTTATTTTGGCTTAATTATCTCTGGTGAAACACAGTTATCCAGCCATTGATAAGCATGTAAAAGATATTACAGAAGAGGCTAACTTACCAATTATGAAGGTCCGTTGAATTTGTTTGACAGTTGAAGCAGATGACAGGATCGCACGTGCGTTTGTTTACATTCTAACCGGAAGTAGTTAATACTTAGCCACTGTTTGGCTAATTGCTGTGTTTCACTTGACTAACATGTTACAACGGGGACTTTATATAATTGTTCATACTTTTAGTGTTGATAGTCTGGCATGAAATCATAAAGAAATATGCAATATTAATATTTGCGTTAAAACGTTAACCGACTTCCTAAAAAGGCAAAGCAGCGCGATGTATTGTGGGTGCATCCCGGAAATAAGATAAAGAAGTTAAAGACCATTATTTCTTTTGAAAAGTCTAAATAGACTCCAGTTTGTAATAAAAACGAGTTTGGACGGTGCGACATCATATAGCGCCTTTCTGTAAGTAATAACGTAAATAGCAATATCTGAATTAAATGAATTTTTAGAGATCAAGAGTTTTACACTAACAATACCAGTTTTCGTAATTCAAAATGTGTCCATTTTACCAGCATAAGGCAGCCAATTATAGAGGCATTACCTTAACCCCTCTCAGAACAAAAATCTTGGAACTTGTATTCCACGTCAGAAGATGTCTAAAACATAGCATAATCTAGAATTTGGATTCATAGTTCAAATCTCACCTATGTCACTATGATTTGTGAATGCTGATGTGTTCACACCAGAAAAGAAAACTGAACTCGTGCATCTAACTCAGGATAAATCCCCGCCTGTTATAGCCATCACTGAGGTTAAACCTAAAAATTACAAAAATCAACCCAATTTATCAGACTACATTATGGATGGCAATAATATGAAAATAGGCATTGCCTATAAGCGAACGCAGACACCATTTATTGCTTAAATAAATAGGACAAATTTGTATAGGGTCGAAATGTCCTAAATAAGTATACCCATCTATCGTATTTTGAAGCTAATTTTTCGTCATGCATGGAAGGCATTCTGGTAAATCCAGTCCACGGCATTCACAACAATGCGTCTGCCCATTGTCAGTGATATCCGCCAGCATTGTTGCATCTTTTACCGGGGCCTACACCATTAGTTGCACCAGTCTAATGATGTTATAAAATTTGTACCATATTTTGGTGTATAGTGTCCTTATGTCATTGGTACCGACGTATCGCGGTGCTCCTTGCTATTTTGGGGAAATACAAATAAGTTCATAGTAACTATGACGTCATAATGAAATATCGTCTGCTAGAATTTTTAAATCGCGTTTATCCAGACATAAGCTACAAAAAACAGGAATTAATGCATGTCTGCAAGTAAATACATGAATGTACATTCCATCCGGGTGCTAATGGCATGGTACCCGCCTTAAATTTCCTGCTATCAGCGATAAATACATACGACAGTGACAACAACGACCTTCCGCGACCATGGGTGTTAAAAATAATTCGAGACAGTCACCCAAACCTCATATTGCATTTACAGACGCATAAATAGGAATAAATAAAGCTTTTGTCTGGTCTGCGTCAGACCATTTAATCACTGCATTCTAAAGTAAATGTACGCTATTTCGTGATAACAATATCACACACATTTTGGACATTGAAAATGCGCAGGAGGTTGCCCTAAAACAACGAGAGGAACATACACGTAATGAAGAACCATATCCCATAATGCAACAGGGGCCCATGAAGAAACCACAAAAGCTATATCAAAAGCTGAAACCGGAACCCAAAAAAAGCTCACGATCGGAAATAAAGCTTTCTCAGTCGCATGGTATATGTATTTTAGCCTGGTTCCCTGTCTCATTGTCCCCCAACGGCTGTCGACGGGGACACTAGTAATAGGTGGCATCCGTGTGTGTGTCCGTCCATCCGTCTGTCCGTCACACTAGGTTTCCACTCGATAACTTTAGTTAGCCTGGCATGGATTTATTTCAAATTTGGTATAGTGATTCCTTATGACGAGGCCTCGGTGGGGATTGCATTTCAGCGACGCGCATCCAGATGTGATGGAGTTACTCCCCTTGAATGACAGAATTCAAGGAAAATTTGGTTTCCATTCAATACCTTTAGCTAGCCTGCATGGATTTATTTCAAATTTGGTATAGTGATTCGTTATGCTGAGCACGCGTCCAGATGTGATGGAGTTATACATTCGAATGACATTGAATTCAAGGAAAATTTAGTTTCCGCTCAATACCTTTAGCTAGCCTGCATGGATTTATTTCAAATTTGGTATAGTGATTCCTTATAACGAGGCCTTGGTGGGGATTGCGTTTCAGCGATGTGCGTAGATGTGATGTACGTACACTGATCATTATCTGACATGGATTTCACTTTTGAATTAGGTATGTACAAGATTATATATTTATTCATTATTAATCCAAGTATTTTTGTTTCAGGATTAATAGGTTAAGAATCCCATTAAATATTCTAAATGTGACTTGGCTATAATTCATTTATGCCTGCACTTGTTGCATATTTTCTGTGTTTCTTTAATAGCTAGCTTATATAATAATGCATAGCTTTACAATTAGAGCTGGGCGGTATTGATATTTACATGACGGTACCTGTACCATGAAAAAATACCGCGGTACCACAGTATACCGTCATCTGAGCTTCAGGCATGCCACAGAATTAGAACAATTTTTTCCATTTCCTTTTCACTTCCATCTCCAATCAACGGTAAATATAGGTAAAATAAATAAATCGGCTTCCTGATTTAGAGAAGAAAAACATGGCTATTGCGACTGTTTAGTTTCACGATTTTATTAGGTCACTATTTTTATTGACGTAATATCATTCACGGGAATATCGGTCAAAGGGTGTGGTCGACTCGCTAACTATAACCCGCTGTTTGAGACATTGGGGTGCACTATTTTCAATGCGTGCGACCAGCAAACGGTAAATTTTATTTTGGCTGTCGAGCGCTTTGATAACCAGAGTCCAGACATGCGAGTATTTAAATGGGGCGAGTGCTGTACGCTCTTATTTGTGTTGGAGTCGTATATTCTGTTACTCGCGAAAACAGGCCTATACACATACATATAACACGACATTGAATATAGCCGATTCTAAAGCTTCTGATAATTACCGAGTACCCGATGTGCAGACTCGTTACTCGCCATGCTTCACGTGAACAATGCATGTAAAAAGCTATTTCCGCGAACTTTCCGACGTGTAGCCAGCTGAAAAATGAATTACAAAAACTAAAACACTACTTTTTAGGTGTCGTTACTTAAACTGGATTTAATCCGTAAAGAAATTTCTTAAAACAAGCCAGAAAAATAAAAAATAACGACTTCAACGCTGCGCGTTGTTAATAAATTAGCACGTGATCAAAACGGCGCGAGCAAATACTACGTTTTAGTAAATTTTCATTGATAAATTCAGCATAGTAATGTATTTTCCCACGGTCTAGTTCATGAACAACCAATCAGATACGTCTTTGCGAGATCGCTGTTGTGTTTGAATAGCACGCAGTTTGTATGTTATTTTGTTATTCTAGCGTGTTTGCTCGGTGACAAAATGCTTGGAGTAATAAATTACAAATAATAGAAACGGGAATAGGGAATATATTGTAGTGTAATTACTACCGGCGGACGGCCAGAGAATGAGTTTAGATGTCTTAATATGCCTAAGTAATCATCATATAAAAACACTCTATTACTCCAGTGAGCCCGTAATCACTTTCAGTTAAAAGAAAACAGTGCTTTACAAGGAATTACTTTTATTTCCCTATGATAGAAAACAATCTTGAATTTGAACTTTTCCGGCCTTTGTTTGAAAGGCGTTTGCATCTTTCTAGACTCCTTTTATCGAAATTCTTAGCTGTATGCTTCTTTCGTAATCTTTTTTCGTTGATAAGAGTCTGTTTTAACGAACGATAAATCAAGTGCACGTCCTCAATCTGTGAACGAGTTCACTCTGTGGAGTATGGAGGACATGTCTGTTTTAAGTGCACTACGTGTACCCCCACATCGATGTGCGGGTTTTGCATAGGGTGGTCTGCGTTCGTATCTAAGTTTTCTTTAAGGATTATTCGTCATTACAGCGCTGCCCTCTGGTCGTCCTTCCCCTACCTCCATTGCTAGTAAGACAAAAGCTGTGTCTTATGCAATATTCTAATATGTCTATTCCAGCAGCAACGGAGGGGAGGGCCTCTTCGGCGAATTCGGAAGCTGTGTTAGCTTTATATGCAAGATTTGAATCCTTCGCTGCAGTTTTGACCAAATCTTTAGGCGAAAGAATATCTTCTGCCATCATGGAGGCCAAGAAATAGGAAGTTTCTTCTGATTCCAACGATAGTCCGAGGGCTAGTGGGCGTTCCCGCAAATGGGGGAAACCGATTCCTCTAACATCAATGCAAGTAATCAGGTCTCCTGAACAAAAGTCTAGAGCAACAAAGCTCTCGAAGGTGAGCTCGTGCAGGTCACCGGGTCAAACCCACATTAGTCTTGAGGGTGATAGGCATAACCCTCAAGCAGTGGTGGCGGCGGCGGAAGCTCCCGTCCAAAAGACTTATGATAATGCCGATATTTCGGTCATACCGGTCGTCAAGATTCTCCATAGGTCACCTATAGCTAAGAGTTCGCATTCTATCTTTGCTAGTTCTTCCGCTTCCGTTGTGGTGGATTCGGGTCCTTGGGACTCGGGTTTACTTCCGTTTTCCGGTGCTACGTTCGTTCCGACCATTTCCGGTATGACTTCCGGTTTTGCAGGACATCCGGGTCTTCAAGATCCGGTTCTTACTTCCGTTCTGACCATTTCCGGTATGACTAATAAACTCTTCCGACTTCCGCTTCCGGTTGGGATGTAACTTCCGGTCTAGTGGATGAATAAAGAACAAAGAGCAAATAATTAGAGCATACATGTATAAGCTGTCGGAGGTGATCTCGAGCAGGTCACCGGGTCAAACCCACGTGAGTCTTGAGGTTGTAATTAAGAAGAAAAGGCATGACCTTCAAGCAGTGGTGGCGGCGGCGGAAGCCCCCCCCCCCCCCTCCCATCTTTAACATATATGCCAATGTCTTAGATCAGTTGTAGTGAATTCAGGTCCTCAGGACATGGGTTACTTCCGTTTTCCGGATCTACCTCCATTCTTTCTGTATCCGGTCTGTCTTCCGGTTTGCGTATTTCTGGTTCCTATGCTTATTCTGGTTTTTTACTGTACATTCGGGTTCAGTTTCCGGTTGTCTTCTTCTGGTTTGCGCATTTCCATTTCCTATTTTTTCACTTCCGGATTCATACATCCGGGGATAGGGTCATTACCGGTTTTCATGGTGTTCTATGATTAACTTCCGGTTCTGTTTTCCTTTTTTGGATTTCTGGTGATAGCCCGTACTGAGATTCCAGGTTTGTCTTTCCTAGGATCTAGTCATCATCTTACCTAAGAGTTAGTCTTATTTCAGTAAGTGCTTTTAAAATTGGAATGTTTAATCGCTGAAAATATCAATTCTGAGACATTGCCGGTCTTGAAGTCTCTCTTGGAATCGTAGATAATCAGCATTTTTTCTTTTATCAGTGAAACAATTCAACGTAATTAAAGACTCTTCCGACTGGTTGCCGGATGGGTTTTTTTGTTGCAGCCTATAAGTCAGTAGGTATTCTACGCATTATCGCTATATACATAATACTTAATTTCATCCAACTTTAGATGGCCAGTTGTCTTCGGGCCATTCAGCCTTTTTTCGCGCTCTTTTTTCCTCTTATGTCGGCAGGTTGACATATTTATTTTAACCAAGGGGAGTTTATTTGTTGAAGAAATTCCCTGGTTCTAGCGTAATTCTTAGTCTAATTCTGACAGGCGCTGAAAGGAAAAGATTCAGTAGTGGATTCATAGGGAAGAGAATGGCTCTAAGATTAATGATTACAAGAGCAAGAAGACGCTGAGAATAGAGAAATAAGACAAAAGGGTTGAAGGAAGAAGGAATAAAAGCCCAGTTTTTTCTTCTGCGTTGTCACAGTCATGGTTTTGGTGAGTCATTTCGCTTTGATTTTATATCGCCTCTGTCTTTCAGCGTTTTGTTTCGTGATTCAACCCGTAGTGTTTTCATCATAATCAAGTATCAGTGTTTTGTGTATTTAACATTCGAGCTGTTCCCGGAGATTAATTATCAATCTATCAATCTTTCCTTTTATTGGCATATCAAACTCAATGATGATAATATTGGTTCTAAGTCTTTAAATATAAATAAGTAAAGATAAGTATAGGTCTCTTCCTTCATCCTCTGCCTCTTCTCCTTCTAAAGTTTTCTTCTAGTCATGTTCTCCTTCCTCTCCTCTCTCTCTCTTTCTCTTTCAGTTTTCTTCTTTTTACCCTCCTCTGGGGTTTTCCCGTATTTCATCTTCTATCAATCCTCTCCAGGGATCTTCTGGTCCTGTTCTTACCTCATCATCTTGTATTCTTCTTAATTCCTCTCTTCCTCCTTCTTCCTCTTCTTCCTCCTTTGATCATCTTGATCTGATTGTTTCTGTCGTTCTCTCTTGAGCTTGAGTTTCAAATTGTTGATTAAGGTCTGGTTTTCTCATTGTTTTCTGTGCTTAGGGATTCGTCTCTTGTTCGTTCTTTCATGTCAGCTTTTTTCTCTATTCTTTCAAGGTTTTCCGCTAGTGGCCTAAATCACTTTCCATGTCCTCTGGTCAGGATGTTGTATCTGATCACATTCCTTCTGATCAATCTTATTCCTTTTCTGATTCTTTACGGTTTTCTCGTCAAGCTTCAAGGAGGCCTTGCTCTCCTCTTTCCATTTGAACTATTGATTCTATGGCCTCTGGTAATTCTTCTCATCATTTTACTTGTCCATCTCCTAATTCTTCAATTCCCAAATCGGTCAGGGCTGAGGAGATTTTGTCCAGTCAGGGTCTCTTCGGATGTCTGGTCCCGGCTCACAGGTGGATTGCTTAGACTCTTCCTCTTCCTTTTAAGGACAAGTCCTTCCTTTTGTGTTGGCTCTTTCTTCTAATTCTTCTTTCTTGTCTCCTCAGGTCCTTCCAATTGACAATTTGGTCATTAACATGTTAGTTTTCTTTGTGAATGCTGTTAATTCTAAGGAATTTTCTCTTACCTCTAATTGTGATGCTCCCTTTTCAGATCCCAAAAGATGATTACTTACGAGTCGCCACCTCTCCTCTCTCTCTCTCTCTCTCTCTCTCTCTCTCTCTCTCTCTCTCTCTGGACGGTTTTTACCGTAACTGTGGGGACATCACTTTTTTCTCTCATTTTTTAATTTTCATTTCCTTCGTGTTTCTGTGTGCGTTGGCAAAATAAAAAATACTTCTAAGATGGATAGCGATTATTACCATTAACTAAAAAAAGTGAGAGAACACTGTGGGGACGGTCCCCACACAGAACGGGGACCTAGTGAGAGAGTCCCCACAAATGTGAGAAACAGTGTGGGGACATACTCTTTGGTTGGCAGTTCATGCATTAGCAGCAGTATGTGGATGGGAGATTACACCGCCGCCTAGTCTGTGCACGTGAGTGTTTATCACATCACGTGTTCGTATGCCTCGCGCAATATATTTTTTACATGAGAGTGTGAGATAATTTTGTGGGGACATTTCAATGTGAGAGAAAGTGAGAGAAATGAAAAAACGTAAAAAAATTGAAAAACATGAATCGTGGGGACACAAATTCTAAATATATTTTTTGAACGTTTCACGCTTTTGCCGAGCGTTTGAGCGACCGTAATTGTGGGGACAGGGCATTGTCCCCACAATCAGAGCATGTCCCCAGAGTGTAGGGTCTAGACGTGAAAATGTCCCCGGAATTACGGTAAAACAAGTTCTCTCTCTCTCTCTCTCTCTCTCGATCTTCCTGGCAAGTTCTTTCCTCTCATGTTAAAATTTTTTTCTAAGGTTAGTCAACCCCCTGCTCTTAGAGAGGGTGGGTGGGGGGGGGGGGGGTGTGCAGGCTTATTTTTACAGACCTAGTTCAAGGTCTAGTGGTAGGTCTTCTCACAGAGGTTTTTCTAGCTAAGAGAGTGAAGATGTGCCCTCCGCCCGGGTAGGGCCAACCCTTCTATTTTATCTCTTCTCTTCCTCTTCCTGGCTCTTTGGATCCGTCGGTCCAGGGCCTTATACATACATGAGAGCATTCAGCCTAGGGTAGGAATTCCTACCCTGTCATTAAATGTTAGTAAAATGAAATGATCTCGATTCATTCTGAAACATTCAATTCTGCATTAATTTTAATTTAACAAGGGGGTATGACATGATTAAATCTCATGATTCTTACTCCCAAGTCAAGATGGAGAACATCTCCCAGATCATTTCCAGTCTAGTTCAGGGTATGTGGTCATTTTTCATCGATCAAAATGACGCCTTCTTTCATGTTCTCATTCACTCTTCCTTCAGAAAATTCCTCAGATTTGCTTACAAAGATCGAGTTTGAAAGTTTCGCGCCATGCCTTTTGGGCTGACCACGGCTCCTTTTCTTTTTACTCGCCTAGTCTCAGCCGTGGCAGGAATTTTACACCATCATTCTATCCATCCTCACGTTTATATAGTCGATTGGTTAGTAAAGCAGTCTTCCTCAATTCTCAGGAATTCTTCCAGAGGTTTGCAGTCTGGCATGCAACCTAGGGTGGATTTTAAATCTAACGAAATCAAGTCTAAGTCCCTCTCAAATCTTCACGCATCTAGGCGTTTCTTTCGATGTGACCCAGGGTCTAGTCTTCCCCTCAGATCCAAGAATAGAGGCTTTATCAGTGGCAATGGAAATCCTGTCTTCTTCCATGGTCTGAGAAAGATTTCTGCTAAGAGTGATAGGTTTGATGGTCAGCGTAGAGAATGTTATTCCATGGGCGGCGCTGATGAGAAGACCTTTCCAAATGTATTTAACGTCCCTTTGGAAGCAGTCGGGTCACTCTATTTACCATCAGATTCCCATCAGAGAACACTTGATTCCTCTTCTAGATTTTTGGAAAGACTGTTCTCTGCTTCTGATGGGTTTTCCACTGGTAAAGTCCTCCTCATAGGCAATTATCTTCACAGACGCGTCTCAGGAGGGATGGGGAGCGGTCTGGGACTCCCTGTCAGTTTCTGGTCTTTGGTCCCTGGAGGAGTCGACAGCTCATATCAACATTCTGGAATTGTGTGCTGTCGAGAAGGCTCTCCCTTCATGGTCAGATCTTGTGATAGGTCTCGAAGTCTCGATTCGGTCGGACAATTCGACAGTGGTCTCTTATTTCAACAGGCAGGGGGTTACAAGGTCATCCCTCCTTTATCTAGATGTGTGGAACCTTCTTTTATGGTGTCGCAAGAATCAGATTCTTCTAGTGTCTTCTCATGTCCCAGGCAGTCTGAATTTTCTTGCGGACCAACTGTCACATCCCAGCAAATTCGCCCACACAGAGTGGCAGTTAAAGGGGTCGGTTGTCAAAGCGATTTTCAGTGTTATGGATCGTCCTCTGGTAGATCTGTTTGTGACATCTCTGAATGCTCAGATCTCCTCTTACATGTCTCCTTTTCCGGACAGTCAAGCCCTGGCAGAGAATGCCCTGTCTCAGTCCTGGACAGGAATGTTCGTCTATGCGTTCCCTCCAACGATTTTGATTCCGTTAGTGTTGAAGAAGGTCAAAGAACAAATCTGCGAGATTCTTTTAATACATGTAGCTCCTTTTTGGCCAAAGAGGATTTGGTTTGTAGACCTTCTAGATCTCCTGGTAGACTTCCCTCGTCTTCTTCCATTCTTCCAGGATCTTCTGTCTCAAGTAAGAGGTCTTTGTCTTTATCCAAAGCCAGAAATCTTCAGTCTGTGTGTTTGGAGAATATCGAAACAAGTCTACGAGAATAAAGTTTTTCAAGATCTCCAGTTATTATCGATTCTTCCAGAAGAGAGTTGCCCTGCAGAGTTTACAAGATTCGACTTAAATTTTTGGAGAATGGTGTTCAGACCAAGGTCTCATGCCCGATTCTGTTTATTCCCCAAGTATTAGACTTTTTAACATATCTCTTTGATTCCTTACATTTATCAGCTAATACGGTTAGGGGATATAGATTTTCTCTGGCATCTTCTCTTCCTTGCCTTCTGTATGGCGATGTCAAGGGCACTAAGACCTTTAATAGATTTTATTTGAGGTCTAGGCAATATTCGTACTCCGATAGCTAAGCCTTTATTTTCATGGAACTTGGCTTTGGTTCTTCAAGTGCTGGCAGGCCATCATTTTGCACCTCTCCTCTATTAGTATTAACGGCCTCTGCTAGAAGGCGTTCAGAAATTCATGCTTTTTCTGCTGAAAAGGGGAGATTTATAGTTTCACGAGATAGTTTAGTTTTTTATCCCGGAAGGGATTTTTTATCTAAAACTCAGTCTAACCAGTTTCCTGCTAGTCCGATCATTTTAAAATCATTATCGTCTTTTTCGCCTTCCGACGAACTCTGGTGTCCTGTTAGGACATAAAGAATGTACAAACAGTGAACTGATTTCAAAAGATTTGATCCGTCCCTTATGGTTTTCTTATGCGGAAGAGTTAGCTAAGCCGGTCTCAAAGTTTACGATATCCGGATGGATTTGGGAGATGATTAAGCTTTGTTACGAGATTGCTTCTCCAGAACAAATTAATCTCCCATATTAAAGCTCACAATGTTAGAGGAATGGCTTCCTCTTTTGCGCTTTTTGCGGTTCGTATTTAGATGAAGTCATGCAGGTTGCAGGATGGAAATCTCTATCCTCTTTTACAACCTTTTATCTGAAAGAAGAGAGTGCAGCAGCCTCCTCCTTTCATAATATTACGATTTTAACCAAAATAGCTGGAGACCATTTACCAAGCACATCTCACCATTTTCGTTAAGACTGCATCTGTAAGAAATGGTGAGAGTTTATTTTGGTTTTTATTTATCTCTTAAGTTCAAGTTTTCCCTATTTGATAATCACGGTGTGATTGATTTAAATGCGCTATTATGTTATGTTATTAACATTTGGATAAGATTGGTTTGATTTTTATCCTTGTTTGTTGATTCTCAAATCGCCTCCCACCTAATGTTTTAAGTGGGGCACTGACCAAATCTACGGGTTTAGCAAGTAGTGATTGAACGGTACTGGATGTTTTTGTGGTGTAATAACACACCCCCCCCCCCCCACAGACCCCGTTGGTCTGTTGTTTTATTAACCACTATAAAACATACTTACCGTTCAATCACTACGACCCGACCTCAGCCACCCCGCATGGAATTGATTTGAGAATTTGCCTATAACATTTGGCACTTAAATTCAGAAAAGTTACTCTGTTTCCTATTTGGGCTCCAGTGCGCATGCGCAAGCGCGCTTAGTGACAGGCGTCACTATGGAGTGAGTACAGACTGGTGCGAGTCTATATCAGTTAATATACTGGAGATGGACCTAACCAGTAGCCTGGTTGAGGGTCCATGTTTATAGGAATAGGCATGGGGAGGAGTGTATGCAAGCATAAAAATCTTATTCTTGTAGCTAAATGCAGATAATGGATTTAGCAAGTAGTGATTGAACCGTAAGTATGTTTTTATAGTGGTTAATAAAACAACAGACCAACCCGCCAGGTGGGTCTGTGTGGGGTTCTCAGGAGACCTCCGGAATATGAATGTATAACATGTCTTCCCCATCCTTTGTTTTCTATGGTCTTCCAGTTCACATGAAATAGGACTATAACACTATAAATATAATGTTTTCAATGTCTGCAACATTTTAATAAGTAATATTTTACTTGGGCATCCTTTTTTTCATCAAACGAAAAATGTAAAATTAAGTAACAGAAATAAACCGCAGTTACCAGTTTTTGTGAATCGAGAGGGGCTAGAAACATGATATATCCAGAATGGATATGTTTTATAGCTCTATTTTACTCAGAATGGTCTAAAACATCAATGTATACATACATGTAGGGCTTCACGATATACCGATATTATATCGAATACCGGTATCATAGCTATACTGTTAGTCATACCGATATGATTTGACTGATACCGAAATATCGAGATATAAGATAAAACTGGTATAACATTTTGTCAGGCAGATAATCTGCTAATAGATAACACGCAGGGCAGAATTTGTCAAAATATGATTCAAAAAAGCTGTATACAGGGTATACAGGTATATAACACACAGTCACAGTTCAGAAAGATTGCAAAACATTTTTCTGACGAACGAAAATTGGTACCGTAGAATGCTCATTAGTAGCCACAGCTTCTAATAGGACAAGGGCTGTAAATTCTTTAAATCCAAACCTCTGAGAAAGGGTGGCGACTTCTATTATGTATATTTCAAGAAAAAATTTTAAAAAATGATACAAAAAAATAACACGAAATTAGAACATATTCTAAAATCTTCATGGTAGAAATTCTTACCATCTTACGGCTATGCTTAATGTATACCTTATATCCATCATCGCGGGAGTGAAATTATTAATTAGGACCGCCTAAATATTGCGTATATTTTAATAAACATTGTTTATTTCATCAAAATTAGTCCAAAGTTTGACATAAAATGATGTGGCGAAAAAATAGAAATGACGTGATGTATTAGGATATACAGGGCCCACCCTTCATTTCAGATAAAAGAAGTCCATGATGGAGTCAGTTTGCCAAGATTTGGAGTCAACTAACAAAGTTTGGAGTCATAGCACCAGACTCAAATTTTTTCTCCAGAGAGTTTTTAAATCTAGATGCTCCCAGAGCGCTTCTTTCTGCCTTTTTGGGGTTAAATAGTTGGTTATCGATCGTTTCTTGACTTCTGGTTTGTCCGCCATGATTTTGGTACTTGTATTTCACAAACTCGAAAGGGAAATAATTCGCATTTATTTCCGTTCAATCTGGTACCGTATTTATCATATTTTTTACCACAGCTACGAACAGCTACATGGCGATAAAAAAAACCAGGTTCCACTTGATATTTAAGTTAAAACTTTTTACAACGGATGTTTTCTTTCACTGTCAACATTTTCTTGGCTTATGACATCAACATTTGGCATGTTAATTGCTGCATAATAAGCCAGCTTGTGAACAGAAATTCAAGGCAAGTTGTTTCTAGGTTGAATTGACCAGCAATCATGGAAATATGTCATAAAATTCAGTGTAAACATTAACGCTCTAATCGCGTCTCCATGTAAAATATATGTGGAACAACGCGTTCTTGTGATTATTTTCAGAGTGTTTAATCGTAAATATGTTGCCCTGTAGGTGGGGCTTAGAATACACCTTCCGTATCCTCTGCGTGTTGTAAAAGGCGACTAAAGGAGGTAAGGGTGAGGTAACCCTGACAGATACCTCGAGTGCTGAAGACGGAGGTTCCAGGCCGCGCGGCGCACTCTAATAAACCATGGATCCATGCACTTAACGCTTATGATCATGTCGATAGTCACTTACAGGACTGGCGGTATGATCAGCGAACGAAAACAAGAAGATGATGATTAAATATTTACCAAATACCGCCGACTGAATCAGCTGGCATCTCCGCGCATCGGTTACATTTTTCTTTATAAAAAGCACAAATACACCATCGCAGAGATTCTAATTTCATCAAATGTCAAACAAATCATCATGGTACTATCTCTTGTAGTGAATTATGATATGGTCACAAATCACATCGCTTTTATGGATGTGTTAACGTCTGTTTGTCATAGCTTGGATTGAAAATGTCAACATACAAGTATGAGCAAAATATTGTTCAGAATTTGGCGCACCAGTTTACACGCCTAGATAACATTTTAAGGGGCCAAACCTTTGATTTTAGTGCCACTGGCATGTTGACGCATGGGTAGAGTGGGCCCTGGATATAGGACGAGTTTAGGTTGTTACCCGAGTAGCGCGAAGAGGCTAAGGGTAGTACCCGGTTAGAGACTTGCACACTCCACAAATAGGAGGGGAGCTACGAGAGTGACGGCATAAACTTGTCTTATAGCTGATTAATACGGTGATTAATACTTCGTAGAATGTAATGTAACCCGGTCGGCCGGGACAAAATCGCCCAAGTGAACAAAGATCTCTCCAGTAAATATACTGCCGAATACATTTACTGATTAGGTAATAGTTAATTTATTGCTCAAATTGTTTTAAAAACATTATCTTCTGTATATATATTTATTATTAATTTATGATATTGGCATTTGCGACATTGCAAAATCTGTTTATTTGGGAGGTCTCCTTCTAGTCCAGATAAAGTTCAGTGGAATGCCTCCAATCGCCAAAGAGCTTTAATTTGGTCGTCCAACTTAAGAAGGGATCTAACCTCATTTTATTTCTTACCTTGTTTTGTTTGGGTCATCTTATGTTGGTTTGCGATGATACATGTACAATGATTTGTCAGTTTGAGTTTTATTTCGTCATTTATGAATCATGCATGTAAGATTTACAAATATTACATAGAATACAACTACTACATACAATCTAGCCCACAATATTGGTTATTGCAACATGGCAGGCAAGAGCCATTTTGGGATACGATTTAACTGAAGACAGTTCAAATTTAGCGTTTAATATCAGGATTCATGTAATTTCTTGGTTTCATTGTGGAAATTTGCGGCGACAATATAAGCAGCGCTGATATACGCTGAATATGGAATCATACTACTCAAGCCTCACTCCATTTTTCCCATCGGAATAATACCGGTATTAAAAGTGTACCGGTATGAAAATTGATAACGATACAGATATTCATTTTTCTAATACCATGAAGCCCTATGTATACACTAACATTTTTGTTTCAATGCCTTAGGTGGAGCAGTTATGACAATTTATGTGTTTTCGCGTTTATCGCAATTTGCGATGGTGGCCATCTTGGATTTTGAAAATGCCACTTGGAACTTTGCATAATTCACATTAAGATGATTTTTTATCTCCTGAAAATTTCAGCTTTCTACTAATTTTTCATGGTTCAACCCTAATGCTCCTGTACTTGAAGCCGGCGACCATCTTGGACTTTGGCTGATTTTAGGAAATGTCTTTTAAAAATCTCCGAAACCGTGTGGTATTGATTCAAACCTCATGAAATATGATCTAGGGCATGAACTGAACCAAGTTCGTTACGGGAACTTGATTGGTCAAATGGTTCGGTGGCCATCTTGGTTGACCTAGTTTTAGCGAAAACAATTTCTTCTCCGGGATCGGGTTGAAATTTGGCAGATATGATTAGGGACTAAGGGCCATTAAAGTTTGTTCCAGGGAAGTTGAACCATCAAAAAACATGGCCGCGCTGGGACAATCAAAATATAGCATGTTTGGTGGCTATATTGGATTTTTTTATTTGATGGATTTTGAGGCCGAAATTGGTTTTGTGTATGTTTTTGGTATTCTGAGCTCAAATTTGCCATTTTCGCAACTGTCGGATAAATGGTTTGACAGCCATCTTGGATTATTTTCCCGCCATAGGCTCCCATACTAAAGCAATGGTAAATTTAAAATGTCTTCTCGAGAACACTAGGCTGATTTCAATTATATGTGGCAGGATGCATCCTTAGGACATAGGGATCCAAGTTTATTCAAATGATCGGCCAAATTCATCTTCGATTTCGGCTGATTTTAGGAAAAGTCTAAAAATCTTCTCTGAAACCACTTGGGGAATCGATTCAAAACTTATGACACTTCATCTAGGGCAAGAGGTAAGACAAGTTTTCTTCAAGAGGATTTGATTGAGCAAATGGTTTGGCGGCCATCTTGGATGACATAGTTTTCCCGAAAACAACTTCTCTAGACCCACAATGATTAGACACTAAGGGCCATTAAAGTTTGTTCAAAGGAAGGTGATCCATCGGAAAACATGGCCGCCGTGGGCCAATCGAAATGTAACATATTTGGTGGCCATAATGGATTTTTTATTTGATGGATTTTGAGGCCGAAATTGGTTTTATATATGTTTGTGGGTATTCTGATTTCATATTTACCATTTTTTAAACTGGTGGATAAACGGTCTGGTGGCCATCTTGGATCTTTTTCCTATCAAAAACTCCCATACTAAAGCAATGGGAAATTTAAAATGTCTTCTCGAGAACCACTGGACTGATTTCAAGTATATTTATCAAGAAGCATTCTGAGGGCATAGAGGTCCACGTTTGTTCAAACAAAGCCGATCGGCCAATTTGGCTGGCGGCCATCTCAGATTTTGGCCAATTTTTTTAAATGTCTAAAAATCTTCTCCGAAACCGCTTGGGGGATCAATTCAAAACGCATGAAATATCATCTAGGGCAAGAGTTGCACCAAGTTTCTTCAAGGGAACTTGATTGGCCAAATGGTTTGGTGGCCATCTTGGCTAACCTATTTTTTGCCAAAATAACTCCAGAAGCACTGAACGGATTAAGCCAAAATCTGGGAGATATTATTAGGCTCTGAGTGCCATTAAAGTTTGTTGAAGGGAAGGAGCTACGTCAAAAACATGGCCGCAGTGGACCAATCAAAATGCAGCATGTTTGGCGGCCATTTTGGACTTGCAAAAATGTCCACAAACTCATTTAAAAGACTACTAAACAACCCACCAACAATTTTGACAAAAAAATTAGTGCTCCGGGAGTCCAGGTGAGCGACACAGGCCCCTTTGGCCTCTTGTATAAATAAAGCAGTTAAATATGAAAATATCTCAAAATAACAGCTGGTAATTATTTATCCTCTACGTATTCTGTCAGTTGTGTGCCTGTGTGAACGAGCGCCGAACGTGTGTATGCGTATACATGTACGTGTGAAGACTAATCAATGTCATTATTATCAGCTAAATTGCGTCTAACTTTGATCTTACGAATACATGTTTTAGGTTTGAATTTCTTTTGTAAGCAATTTATTTAGTACATGTAGGCGAGATTTAATTGATTCATCAAGCTAGAGTAGCATGTACGACTTGGACGCTTATCTCTATTTCTGTTGGTGCCCCAATATGACTCAAAATTAAAGGCATTGTGTTACATTTCCGGATGAGAGCACATGTTCTGCTGAAAGAATCATCACCATCTTGGATTGGCTGTTGGCTTCATTGGCTTCAAGAACTTATTGATTTAGGGGGTCAAAGATCAAGATCATGGTGCTCCAATTACTGAAATTGTGTTGTGTCTTTGGAAAATAACACAGTTCTATTGAGAAGATCTTACCAATCTTTGGTGGGACATTTCTGTATGGGGTCTGAAGGGCTCTAACGTACTCTATTGATTTGTGGTCAAATGTTCAAGGTCATGGTAACCCAATTAAGGAAATTGTGTTCCATTTCCAGACAATGACTAAGCTCTACTGAAGGGATCATTGACAAACTTGTGTGGGAGCATCTGAAGAATTATACATTCATATTGGTTTGGGGGTTCAAAGGTCGTGCTAATGGTGGCCAAATTACACAACTTGTATTGCATCTCCTGATGATAACTCGCCCCTTAGTAACATGACCTAATAGATACTTTATCAAGCTTAGGTGAGACCTTGCTCTTTGGTATCTGAAAAAGTCAAGGTCATGACAGTGTGACTTAATTAGGGAAATTTGTTCATGTTTTCTGGATAATAATTAAAATGCTGTTGAAGAGATATTAACTGTTAAAACCTAGGTTGAGTTTGCCCTCAGTGCTCCAATGAACTATATTGATTTTGGAGCGAAAGTATCATTCACGGTCGTGGTGAGCAATTGTGGTTGCTGTGGGTGAGATGGTAGATTTCAACAATCTCTGATTGTCATTCATATTCTCATTAATATTTGCCAGTATTATAAAACCACTGAATTAAGATAAGATGAATATAAATGGACCAGATTTCTTATGTCACATTTTATTATTGAAGCGGAAATTGTGAAGGTATTTGTATTGATTTCACCGACTTGTTAAATAATCCATGAACAGCCATTGTGGAATGTCTATTCCAGACTGGTTTAATTTTAACCATTTCTGTTCCTAGCTCTAAGAAACCTTATTTCAGTGAAGCAATTATTTTTATTGTCTTACGTTATTGTAGCAGGTGACTTTTTTAATATAATTTCAAAACTTCAGTCAGATTGTTTTGAAAATAGTCTACTCAGCTATGCAATGTACATGGTGCAACGGGGATAATACATGTACATGTACATGTAAGCCTATGTCAGACTGTGGCTCCTCTAAAACATCATTCACAGACTAAATCTTTTCCTTGGTATTGATTTTAGGTTTTTCTTCACCATGTTCAGCGACTACCCAGCATTGAAATCATATGCAGCAACAATGAGCGCATCACTCATTACGCAGCCATGGTATATTTACATAAGCTTGTGTAATCGACCGTTACATTCTTCTGCCATAGTATAATATGACTGGGTCTTGCAGTCAAGTTAATTTCAAAATATTCACCCAAATATTTAACACCTAGCAAATTCTTTAATTTCATGTCTGTAGTTTGAAAGTGTTAACATTACTACTGGTGGTTTACCGTGGTTATCTTTTGAATGTAGTGTTCACTACTGTAAGGTGGACTGGTTACTCAGTGATCTGTCCCTACAGATATAGGTATCTTCTAAAGGTTCAGTGAGATATTGATGCCTGGATACATGTATCTTCCTTACTGGTAAGAAGTCATTTTAGTGATTCTTTTCATAATATTTTGTCTTTTATCTGAATATGTAGTTATCACTTTTTCCATGCATTCATCCACCCATCACTCATTGGCTAAAAAATGTCTCACAATCACTAAGCCAAATTTGGTATATAATGGATGTATATTTGGTATATGGATGTATATTAGGCTATCAAATCTGGGTCAATGCAATTAAAATAGGTCAATATGACCTTTTCATGTTTCACTCTTTATTGCATTGGGCAACATATATATTTGGCTCTCAGATTCCTCCCCTTGCATCTCAGGGTCGGGATCACTATACCCCTTGCATGTCAAGGTCGGGATAAAAAGTTCAAATATCATACAACTTCTGTCCTTGATTCTATCGCCATTGAAACTGTTTGGTGGGAGGGGGCGCAGAACACATGATGTACATGTACATTGTCCAGACTTAAAATGTGCCCGAACAACAGTATTAACTGGGTGTATTAGACTTTGGCAGCAACAGCTTCCTGTCAAATTAGTCTTAAAATATTCAACATAATCTTTATTACAATTCATATCCCTTTCACAGTGAGATGCGTTGAGTTTTGTCATTTTGATTTTAATTTTTGGCTAACTACTGACGTAATTGATTATGACTTCAGATGCTTGAGTAACAGCTCAGTTTCCTCCATTCTGTACAGTACTCTGTGTGTCCAGTCTGCCATATCAACTTATCTTAACACGTATCAAATTACACTCCCTGCATGCATAATATTACAAGTCAATCGGTTAACCCTTTTAAACACTGAAATCATCAGACAACTATACAGTAAAATTGTTGAATATTTTGAAACTGATTTTACTGGGACCTTTTCTAGCCATAAATGCAGCAGCAGCTCCCAGTAAAATTAGGTTCAAAATATTGAGCACAATATTCCTTATATCTTAATGAATCTGTTGTTTCTGATCTGTGAGGTATAACGTGTTAATATCTGGGCTAGCCTGTCTGTGTGATTGATTGTACCGATGCGGATAATATTAAAATTGTGCCACCCGCTGGAGACCAACACCCACATCCCACTGGCTGCACTATTCAGTATCGCCACTGATTTATGGCCATTGTTTAGGACAGAAGGCATGGAGTGAGTGAAAGCTGGGACATTTGGGAACTGAATTATATGTGTTCATTACCCTACTGTTGGCAGCCAGAATAAATTGTTGCCTTAATGAAAGGCATGAGATGGTTTAACACTTTAACACTCAAGCTGGCCAAAAATGCCTTCTGCAGTGGCCTTGACAAATGTCGATTTGCAGAATAACAGAATACTATTTTTGAAATTTTACCCCTGGAAAGACTGGCTCGATAACCGAGCCAGTCATTCCAGTGGTAAATTTTCAAAAATAGGCTTGTCCTGCAAATGAACTATGAGAATTTCTATGAGAAATTTTCCTAATCAGATTTGGGGGTTAAATGGTTAATGTATGATGTGATTTTTGTTGCTATTAGATTAACTGTGTGTGAATTATACAGTGTCTATTGGCTGCATGATAATTCCTATTAACATTGGGACTATATTGGTAAAAGGAAAGGTCCAGATTTTATATTTGTAATGTGTGTGTATATATATATACTGAACCAAAAAAGTTTAGCAACACCGAGAATATTACTGTATAAATGTTATTTAACAAAAACAATAAATTGATTCAAATATATTATTTAATTGATAGGTCCTTTTCCAATTTGAACAACAGTCTCTTGTTACTGTAATGCTAGCATCGCGCCTTTAACACGGCATCATTCAACGGAAGGGTCCAATTTAAATAATGACACTGAGCTGTCAATACCGGTTGTGACCTCTGCACACATTAACCACCGCCGTACATCGCTTTCTCATGCTTCGAATTAAGCACCTGATGTCACAAAGAGGAATCGCATCCCATTCCTGGAGCAGTGCAGCTTCCAGCTCCCGCACATTGTGAAGATGTGGATGGTTCTCATGCACCATACGGCCAAGAATGTCCCACACGTGTTCGATAGGAGACAGGTCCGGTGATCGCACTGGCCAGTCAAACACCGGAACATTGTTAGCCTCAAGGAAATCACTGGTGACCCTAGCTGAATGAGGACGGGCGTTGTCTTGCTGGAACATAAAGTCTGCATGATGCTGCATAAAAGGGATGACAACAGGGGCGACAACTTCTTCACAGTAACGTTGAGCCATTAAATTTCCGCGAATCACAATAAGATCTGTTTTGCCATTTTCATGGATTCCAGCCCACACCATGACACTGCCGCCACCGAATCTGTCGTGCTGAATGATGTTGGCTGCATCATACCGTTCTCCTAAACGTCGCCAAACCCATTGCCTACCATCCGCCACATCCACACAAAACCTCGACTCATCACTGAACAAGGCGTGGCTCCATTGTTGAGCACGCCATCGCTGATGAGTTCATGCCCATGCAAATCGATTCTCGATGTGATGCTCTGTAAGCGGAACAGCAACAAGTGGATGACGGGCATGCAGTCCAGCATCATGGAGTCTGTTTCGCACAGTTTGTGCATGCACTGTAGTGCCGGTAGCGGTGTGCAAATTACGGGACAGCCATGGCGCAGTCTCAAACCTGTGACGTTGTGATGATGTCACTAAGTAGCGGTCTTCTCGTGGTGTTGTTGCTCTCGGTCTGCCAGATCATGGTCGGTCATTAACATGTCGTTTCCTGCTCACATTGGCGGAGACGGGAAATGGTTGAGGCGTGAACATTAAAATGTCGAGCAACAGCGCGAACGCTTTGCCCAGCAGCGAGTCTTCCCATTGCTTCATGGCGCTGATTTTCGGGTAGCCCTGGGCCGCGGCCCATGTTTGGTAGGGTAAACTTTTAAGCGTTTTCTGTTAACGTTCGTTATCTGCTTTTGCAATATGGTGAATTTTTGCCTTCGCTACCCACCAATGTGGGCCAGTGCATGAAAAATGCATTTTCACACACAGTAAGCGTGCGGCCGTAAAATGCAAGAAATGATTTGCATTTCTTCATGATCAGCGAGACATTACATTGACTAAACATGCCTGCAAATTTGGTTACAAATGGACGCATAGTTTTAATACAACAAACCAAACTTCACTGTTGCTAAACTTTTTTGGCTCAGTATATATATGTGTGTTACAGTAATAAGACCGATTGGTGTTTTGGTGTATTTATTTCTAAAATGGTGATTCCATTAGCTGTTGCTGTTTATTTTCATAAGCAGGTTAATTATATAGTGATATTTATATATGATTACTGTATTCTGCGGCTGTAGTAGTAGAAACATCCTACAGCTGCAATTAGTCCTTCTTCGCTTTTGCCGACTGTGTCTTGTCCTCAGCCAAAATCCTTAGCTTCCTCAGGTCCATTCTTGACTTGAGTGTACCTAATCCTGCTTTCTTGAGGTCACCTCGTAGCACGCTTAGCAGATTTATGCAATGACGTCCTCTTCTGGCTCTGTATTTGCTGGCTCCGAGTAGGGCGAATATATAGTGATATGGAGTTGAATAATTGTAACCATAGAAAATTTTGTCTTTGGACAATAACTATAAAGTTGATACTTAGCAATCTGGGCATGAATGTTGCCCGTTGTGGCGTGTAGACACATAAATTTGATTGGTCGGTTTTTTTGTCAGGCATCTTGAATTTTAGACATTGTACAGCAAATCATTTACAAATGAATATTTCTCATTACCCACTGAGATGATTCTGTCTGATATACAGGAATGTGATTACCTAATGTTCGAGGTGAGTGGCACACTAGCCCCTGGGTCGACTCTTGTTTTTGTTTTGTCAAGTAAAACATTATGTGCGCACACATACATGTATATGTGCTACTTCGGCTTTGTCTTCCATCAAATTATGGTATCCAAAGACACCTATCATGCTTATAATGCTGGGGTTTTTTGCAATAAAGTTGATGCAGGGCTCCTACGTGCATTGCCTTAATGTGAATACATGTATGTAGCAGGTTCGGTGGTTGAGTTATGATAAGAGTGCCTTAGATATTACCTTGAAAAGATGTAAATGAATGTACACTCTAACAAATTCAACAGCCCTCAGATGGGACTAATCTCTCAAATTAATAACTTACCTCAGAGGCACCGTGGGTGAGTGGTTAGGGATTTGAGCCCATAATTCTACTTCTCTAGATTCGCAGGATCAATTCCCCACCAGTTTGTCTTGGTGTGTCCTTGAGAAAGTCACTTACCTCTGCATTATTTCAGTCGACCAAAGCTGTAATATGCATACATTGGACGCCTGTATATGGCTGTCTCAAAAATGGACCGCCAAATGAACATGGGATAGATGTAAAGCGGTTTGAACATGCATTCACATTCATGATTAGACACTATATTTAAATGTGCCATCTATCTTTCAACCCTGAATAGTTATTTTCAGAAATGTTCAAGAAATCGCTGAAAAGATTACCTCTAACTAATAGCGGAGCTGATTTCAACCAAGCTTGACTGGAATGACCATCGCCTGGTAGGGCTCGGGAGCTCTATGCAGAAATTTTGATTGGGTAATTTTTTCGCAACCATTGGATTTTCAGAAAATGTCCAGGAAATCACTTCTCAATAACTGCTGGGCCGATTTCAGTCGAACTTAGTTGTTTCTCTTCTATGATGGTTAGAGTCCTAATATAAAAGCAGCAAACACTTTAATAAAATTACTTTCAAAATGTTCATCCTACATTGTACATCAGTACTTGAAATTGCCTGGCTTAGATGGCATTCCTCTTGCTTTAAAGCCCTCAAATTTGCCAGATATTTAAGGCATCAGCTGCTTTATGTTCCCTCCTATAATAGACATTTCCAGTTTATCCATTCATCATGTGATATAATCAACTACATGTACATGACGTGTAGGATGACATCATAATCAATGTTGTCATGAATGAGGTAGATAGGTACCAGGGTTGATAAAAATCATGATTTTTTTATAAAAATCAAAAAAAATCGGATTTTTTTTATTTTAATCGATTTTTTTGATTTAAATCAGATTTTTATAACCATGTTTTTTATATTACTAATTAATGATAAGATATGCAATTTTAAGTCAATTTAATTAATTTATTTCAAATCAGATCAATATAGTTATACATGTATATGATGATTCATTTGTTAAGTAACTTGTAAACAAAAACAAGCTTGCCAGCTTTCTCAGTACCAAGACGGTTTCTCACTTTTGAATGCACAAAACCAAAAGTTGAGAATATTCTCTCAACACCTGCACTAGAGGCAGTAGCACCAAGTATTGCATATATCATGTTTAGCACATGGTCACTGACTCTGTCTGATAGAGATTTCCACCAGGCAAAGGGAGACACAGATTCCAGAACAGATGAACTAAACAAGTAATCCTTAAATGGATCTGCTCTGGCCCGGTAGTTCATGATTATAGGTATCATGTCTGGGGATGACACAGACACATACTCCATCACACTGTCAGTTTCCTTGGTAGACAATCCTTTACCAGCAGTACGCGGATCCAAAATATAGGCGAGATAGTGGGCAGGAGTGAGTGCCTGCTTACATCGTTCGTGGAACTTCTTCATAATGCTTAATGATACCCCACCTTCTTCAAAGTCTTTTTCCAACTTCTTCCATACAATAACTGCATCACTGAGAAAACAGCTATCACTCTGTACTATATCCAGGGCAATGGAGATTGGCTTAAGGAGCCTCAAATAGTCCTCTGCTTGTCTCTTTATCCCAATATTTTGCACTTTACTAGCCACATTTGTGTCTATACTATCCCTATTTTCCTCACACACTTTCAAAATGATGGACCAGTTATCCAGGTAGCACTGAAGGCAGTCAGCTAGCGTATTCCAGCGGACATCTTGTGGTAGGACGAGTCGCTTGCCTCCCTCTGCCTTGTACCATGCTGCTGGTAAATGTGTATTGCGAAAGTACTTCACAATCTGTGTGACGTGTTCCTTAACACCCTTGATCTCTATGTCATGAGCAAGTAGGTTCATGAGGTGGGCTGAACATCCATGGGCAATAATGTCTTTGTGGTCTTTCTTCAGTTCTTCACGCATCTTACGCATGTTAGCCGCATTGTCAGTTACAATGCTACCTATGTTACATTTAAACTGTTCTTCGCAATGTTTAATAGCACTACTAGCAACCTGTTTCATGTACTCAGCAGTGTGACTGTGGCCTGACGTATCCACAGTCTCAGTAAGATAGGAATCACCATCCGAAGTGGTTACAGAGACACAAACTACAGGTTCATTATGTATATTACTCCAACCATCTAAACACATGGAGACAGTCTTGCCTTCAAGCCTTTCTTTACACTCATCCTGCAGTGACTGCTGAACCTTGTCCAGTAAACTACCGGCTACTTCATACCGACTTGGTGGGCAGTAGCCTGGTCTCAGCATCTGGACTAGTTTAATGAACTCTGGATGTGTGACTGCAGAGAATGGTGTGTTAGTAGCGTACACGTAGCGACCGACTTGCTCATCGATGGCGTCTTTCTCAATTTGGGATGTTCTCAAAACATAGTGGTCTAGACCTGCAAAATAAAATATTACTGTATCAGCCAGGAAAGGTAGACACATGTGGGATAATGTTGACATTAGTGTGCTAAGGGTTAACTGGCTGACTGCTCTGAGCTACTTGAGAATAGTTTCAAGCTGCATTACTCAAAACCTGCTAAATAGTGTGAAAACAATATAACTCAAAGTTGTTGGTGATTTATTCACCAAGAAGTTTCAGTCAAATTGTTTTCAAAATATTCAAGTAAATTTTTTTAGTTATTAATTTAGCAATATTACTGTTTCAGCCAGGAAAGGTAGACACATGTGGGATAATGTTGACATTAGTGTGCTAAGGGTTAACTGGCTGACTGCTCTGAGCAACAAAAGCACCCAGTCACATTAGTTTCTAAATATTCAACAGCTTACATGTATAATTTTCTGGAAATTGATCGTCAGGGAGTTAGTGATCGATCAATCCCAACAATATGGGCGAAGCTTGGGTGGAGCTTATCTAGGTGGGTGGGGCATAGCTAATACTGGATCCATCCATTGCCTTGTTGTCCATCATAGACAATGTTTAGAAAGAAACTTTCCAAAATACATGTATAGAGCTACAATGTACATGAATCTATAGAACTACCCCTATGTATTCACTAGTCAGCAACTCTATACAAGGGAAATATGGTGATTCTTGATCTTGATTTCCTGAGAAAGTCCAATATTGTCTTCATGCTCTTCACTAGAATGCACTGATCTGACTTGATGCCTTGATGCTTCACTTTAATGTCCCTAAAATTGTGACTGCCATTAAGGCATCATCATTGCCTTGCTTTACTAATGTCTTCAAGCCCTGTAGCATTGACTATAAATTGGTTTGTATGGCAGCAGGTCTCCTTCATGGGTATCACAACGAAGAGCATTTACCAGTACATAAACTTAGAAACATTAATTATATCCTAAAATGTGGGTGAGCCTGAAATACATTTCTTCTCAGTATGAATCAGAATCTAGATACAGGTAGTTTAAAAGACCTAGGTATGTTGACATAATTACTTAAAACCCTTTCAACCGTACAGGCATATTTTATTGAACATAATTATTTGAAACTAATTTCTTGCTAACCATATAACTGGCAAGCCAACAAACAACGGCCTCTGCAGTGGTATTGAGACCATATGCAGACCAAGAGAAGACTATTTTGCTTGAATGACTGACTAAATAGTCTTCCCTGTGTTTGCAAATAGACATTGGTCAGAAAATTGAAATTTGTTTTGTCCAAATCTGACCATGCACTAACAGCCTTAGGTCAAATTATTTTCAAAATATTTAGCATATCCAGAGTTAATTAATTAAACTCCATGGTAAATATTATCTGCAGAAATTTAGCAGGCAAACAGTTAATCATGTGAGTTATTGTCTAAGGCAGCAGCACAAGCTTCCAATCAGATTAATTAAAAGATATTAACCATCTTTCCTTTGAGGTTGTCATGGTTGTCTTAAAATTGGGATTTCCCTGTTTTCAGGGTTAACACCCTGCCCTGGAATGTTGATATTGTATTCTGATTTCACGAATAAAGAGGTTACAATTATCACAGCATGAAATTATAGTCTTGCTTGACTCGCACAATTTAGGATCACACTGAAATGGCCAATTGAACACAGGCTCACTGGTCTTCTGGGGGAGAATACAACAGTCAGTACATGTAGAGTTCATTAACCCTTTATCCCTTGAATTTGTTTAAGAGAATTTAAATTTTCTCATAGAAATGCCCATTTGCAGACCAAGAGAAGCCTGTTTTTGAAAATTTACCAATAGAATGACTGGCTCGGTTATCGAGCCAGTCATTTCAATGGTAAATTTTCAAAAATAGGCTTCTCTTGGTCTGCAAATGGACATTTCTCAATACGACTACAGAAGGCATTTTTGGCTGATTTGAGATTTAAACTGTTAAAGACAGGTGTTCATTATACAGGTAGTACCACCAATAGCACCCATCTTCAGGAACAAAGACACCAAAGGTTATTTACATGTAGTATATAACAAATGAGTTGTATTAAGCGACCACCAGTGTATCTAGTGTTAGTCACGTTTTGATGATCCACACACTGGCTATTATAGACAGCTTTTATAATATCATTGCAATTTACTTCCTCTTCATATGACATTATGCTATATATGGTGTATATTTAACTTTTTTGTCCTAGATTCTCCTTAACACTTCACTGGTGAAAGTCTCTCTGGAAAAAAAAATTCTGATTACAGAATGTTAATTTATAGGCCAAGATAGCAATATTTCTTTGCAAATTTAGCTCTGGAAGGACTGGAGCGGTTAGTGAGTCGTTCAATTCAGTGGTAAAATTTTAAAAATTGTCTGCTCTTGGCCGGCAAATAGGTATTCCGCAAGTGTCGGGTTTAGCTGGCTTAACCAATTAAGAGTTATATGTTAGACATTATTGATATTTCTTGAGAATGTGTTGTCGTTATTATATGCAATTGAAGTTGGACATGTAAGTACTGTGATGTTGTAATATATAGACGTTAAGTGAACTTTTATCATCCACCTCTGCTTGATAAGCATAGGTATGGTAAGCAGGAACTTGTGTATTTGTATCAATTTAAATCATGTCTCGTAATACGTAATCTTTAACTGTCTGGCTGCGGCAAACCACCAGACATTGATGTCAAAGGGAAATAACTCTGGGCCTGCTGAATATTTTGAAAACAGTTTGACTGAAAGTTGTTGGTGGCTTAGACCCCAACAACTTTCAGTCAAATTGTTTTCGAAGTATTCAGCAGGTCAAGAGTTAACCCCCACGGAAAGTGCAGACGGTTAATTTACAGCATTATTATGTAAGTGTTAATTAACAGTTGGACTATGTAGCTACTAAATATTGCATGTACAGATACAAAATGTATGTTACATGTACATGTGTATCTCTTTTTTGGTCAAAATTCTTTGAGGAAATCAAAATCTTTCCTCTGAATTTCCATCTGCAAGCCAAGATAACTATTTTTGAAAATTTATCACTCGAATTACTGGCTCGATCATTGATACATTCATTCCAGTAGTAAATTTGCAAAATTCATATTAACTTAACCTGCAGTGAGGGAAATATTTTGTATGCTCGTGTCTGTACACACCCGTAAAGCACTTGTGTAGGGAATTCAGAATTACCTATCAGAGCGACAGATCTATAGACGAATCCGTTTCTATTTATACATGTAAGCTCTGCCCCAATTATGTGTATCACAGTTGGAATTTATTTATCTACTATGGACCCGGAATTCCCAGAATTCAAATTTCAACGTGCAGGTAATGTCTTGACTATTTTGAAACTAATTTGATTGGAGCCTATTGCGGTGTTGCTACCTACAACAACAACAACTCCCAGTCACATTAGTTTCAAAATATTCAACAATATATTATCTGTTGTAAATTCACAAAAAACGTACAATTTATAGTCATGACTCATGACTCATGACAAAGTTTTCGATTTTTCGCTGACGGAGCTCTGCAACATTTTGATATGACATCATTTTATAAGTGACGTAATTGATTATGATGTCATATACTTGAGTGACAGATCAGATCGCTGCATTACCCAATATAGTGATGTAAATTTTAACCCTTTAATTCATTTCAATGTAACCACAATTATTTGTAACCCAGTTCTCTGCTTCCTCTTTCAAGGTGACATTTGTCAAATTTTTATATAAATTTCCCGGTATTACCGGGGTACATGTACATAAGAATGCTTATCTTTCATTACATAACACTCATTACGCAGTCAGTGATTACAGATCATTGCATATTATCAATCTAGTGACTACGTGTAGTATCAGGCAGTTTACTGTGTTCACACGCTAATGTACATCGCATGTAATTGTATTTAGTGCAGCTGTTGGTGCCTTAATGCTAAATTTAACACTCATCACCCAAAAACGTCTTCTGCAGTGGTCTTGAGAAATGTCCATTTTGTAGACCAAGTGAAGAATATTTTTGAAAATTTACCACTGGAAGGACTGGCTCGATAATCGAGCCAGCCATTCCAGTGGTAAATTTTCAAAATTAGTCTTCTTGTTCTGCAGAAGGACATTTTCAGAAAAATGAAACTTTCTTGAACAAATTCAAACGTTAAAGTGGCAAGATTTCATAATAATGGAGAAATCCGTTTCTAGCAATACCCCGGCCATTTCTAACTAAGCTCCGCCCACCTTTTACCCGTTTTCTAATTGTTTTGAAACTTTGAACTCTGAACTCCCAGAATCTATGTTTAACGGTAGCTACACATATACTCTGAGTCAAAGTAGTTTCAGAATATTCAAGAGAATGTTTATTAAATTATTTCTCTTAAAAACATACATTTTGTACACATTGACAGACTTCAATTTTCATGACAAAGTTATATGTCTTTTTTAGTGTGACATCAGCTAACTAGTGACATAATTGATTATGCCTGCTTGTCTGTCTCCGTCCATCCGTCCCACCTGTCTAAGCAATAGTGGTACATTTTATTATTTTTGGACAGACTGACACCACAACTGGTCAAAATCTTCATCTTGCCATCTAATATGTGTATTGATAAAATATAGCTGTTTCGATCTCAAACCTAAGAGTTATCATCATTTGAAATATAGAGTGACTTAGGGGATGTAATTGTTTAATCCTGGTCTTGAGAGTTACCTCCCTTATTTTCTTATTGGAACCAATAATCTTGTATTATTTTCAGCTGAAATAACTACGAAGTACAAAGTGGTATTTTTTAATCAATTCCATTGACATCAATTTTTTTCTAAATAGGAAATCATTATTGCTATCATTGTGTAATGTGTTCTAAGCTGTATCATTATGAGTGCATGGTGACAATTTTTGAATTAAAACCATTATCATTATCGTATGACCTGGAATTAACACGCCAGAGCCAGACAAATCTAATTGTAATTTAGCCAAGAATATGATTGGATTAGCTGGTCTCACTCCACCTTTAATGTCCATCACTTCTGTTGTACATGTAGTTGACATTTTAAAAGGCTAAAGATAAATAATTTTAACTGTGACTGCTGCAAGCCATCAGACAATAATTTCTCCTTCGATCATTGCTTACCATCACATTACTTTTTGATAACAGCCACCTAGGTGACTACCCTACATGTTAGTGAGTCTTCCGACTACACCAGAACTCTGCCGGTTCCTGAAACTGGGTACTTGCCCCAACAACCGGGTACCCGTTGCCATGAACAGGTCACTCGTATTTACAAAGCTAAACTAGATTAACCGGCATCTTGATAGCTCTGAAAATCTCAGTTTTGTTTTGTTTTTATTAAATCTGTGCCTTATTTGTGTATTGGACTTCGTGTGGATTAACGTTATGGATTCTTCTACAGATTTCCAGGTCGTATCAATCCTAAATGTTATTCTAATTATGTCAGAGACTAGATCTCCAAGGTTCCCGTTTAGAAACTTAGGCTCCATTTATTCGTATCTGGGGCGTAGGAGAACACGGAAACTCTGGTATGATCGCCTCCTTTAACCCCCAAAAGGCGATCAGGCAGTAATATGAAATATTAGGTGGTTGCCACGGATGAAAATTCATGATTGCTAACACTATATCGGCTTCATATCGTAGATTGTGGTGGTCTGGGCGGTTGACATCACACCCTTGTCGCTCAGATTATTTTGTTTGAAAATATTTCATATCTTATTTGTGAGGATGCTGCATTAAATTATGTAGCAGAAACTTATGAATTATCTCTTTTCGTCATCTTCCGTTTTGAACTGTTATTTGTAGAAATCTTGATTAGGTGTGTGGCACTGCGGCTCTACCGTGTCTTACAGCAGTATGGGTTAACTCGTTTCTGTTGCTGGCGCATGTCATTAATTAGGCAGCCTGGGCCCATGTTCCTGAAGCTATCGTTAGCTAGCGATATCGTTACACCCATTACTTTAGTATGGTGCAATGATATCGCTAACATAGCAAGAGCTTCAGGAACATGGGCCCTGGCTGGCTCCTCTTTCATTCGTTTATGAGTATGTTTTGGAAATTTCTTAAATTTATCACAAATGTTTTGTCACACTTCCTGGTTCCAATTATACATGTACATCCTGTAGGATCAATTTATTGGTGTTTTTTATTTATCTTTGTGCGCTTGTCGTTTGGTTATCGATGTTTGCCGCACATTAGGATTCTGTGGGTGCAGGAGGGTTTACTCATAATTTTATGTTCAAACTATTTGAAAATTATTTGTCTACCTTCCGTGTTATCGTTGAACCGCTTGCTTATTGTAGCTTTATGCTTACTTTTTAGGCCAAGCCCGCTCCTCCTTCATGTTCTAAGTGTCATAAGTTTGTCAAGATAATCTATAAAGACCATGTCTGTTTCCGTTGTACTAATTGTAATGTGGATTCCCGTTGTAGCGGGTGTTCAGAGTGGTCTGCTGATTTTATGATTAAATTTTGTGTCCCATAAGGAAGTGGCTGGGTCTGACGCGGGGTCAGTCATGTCAAAATTAAATCTGGAACCACCTGTTTTGGCCCAGGTCAGTGGTTCCCATCCACAGTTGGACGAAGTAGGGTTGGCACCCCGGCGTGGTTTGGGCCAAATATGCAGGGCTTCCTGCGTAGCGTCCTTCCCACCATGGTGTCAGCCCTTGGTCCAAAGACTGTGGCCCAACCTCTCCCCGTTTTTGGAATGGACCCTGTCTGGCTATCGGGGGTGCCATTTCATATGGCCCCTTGGTGGTCCTGTCGGCCTCCAGCTTGATGGGTTTTGCTTCTCCGCAGCCACCTCTCGGTGGTCCAGTAGGGATAGCCAGACCATCCAACATGGGAGCCTTTCGCCATGACGGCTCCAACGCGTCCTCATCTGCTGATGACTTCGGAGTCAGAGGGTGAGGATGCCGTGGAGGAGAGGTTGTTGCGGCCCGAGACACCGCGGGTGGAGCGTATGGAGGTCGATTCGTCCTGGACGGAACCGCCCTCCATTTGTCTGGCTTGGTGCAAGCCATGGCAACCGCTCCGCCTGTAGCCGAGGATTCGCTGGTACTGGGCACCCATCCCGTGTCGGTTGGTTTGCCACCAACCAGTGTGGTGGCAGGTGCGGCTGGCCAGACGTGGTTCTCACCAATCACGCCTGAACCAGCGGCGAGACATGGGGTGCCTTTGGTGCCCCTGCACGGTAGAGCTGGGCGGTATTGATATTTACATGATGGTATCGGTACCATGAAAAAATACTGCGGTACCACGGCATATCGTCATCTGAGCTTGAGGCATGCCACGAAATTAGAACAATTTTTTCCATTTCCTTTTCACTTCCATCTCCAATCAACGGTAAATATAGGTAAAATAAATAAATCGGCTTCCTGATTTAGAGAAGAAAAACATGGCTATTGCGACTGTTTAGTTTCACGATTTTATTAGGTCACTGTTTTTATTGACGTAATATCATTCACGGGAATATCGGTCAAAGGGTGTGGTCGACTCGCTAACTTTAACCCGCTGTTTGAGGCATTGGGTGCACTATTTTCAATCTGGAGCGTTCTTGCTATTAATGCGTGCGACCAGCAAACGGTAAATTTTATTTTGGCAGTCGAGCGCTTTGATAAACAGAGTCCAGACAAAATCCGCGAGTATTTAAACGGGGCGAGTGTTGTACTCTTTTATTTCTGTTGGAGTCGTATATTCTGTTACTCGCGAAAACAGGCCTATACACATACATATAACACGACATTGAATATAGCCGATTCCAAAGCTTCTGATAATTACCGAGTACCCGATTTGCAGACTCGTTACTCGCCATGCTTCATGTGAACAATGCGTGTAAAAAGCTATTTCCGCGAACTTCCGACGTGTAGCCAGTCGGAAAATGAATTACAAAAACTAAAACACTATAATTTTTAGGTGTCGTTATTTAAACTGGATTTAATCCTTAAAGAAATTTCTTAAAACAAGCCAGAAAAATAAAAAAATAATGACTTCAACGCTGCTTGTTGTTAATAAATTAGCACATGATCAAAATGGCGCGAGCAAATACTACGTTTTAGTAAATTTTCATTGATAAATTCAGCATAATAATGTATTTTCCCACAGTCTAGTTCATGACCAACCAATCAGATACGTCTTTGCGAGATTGCTGTTGTGTTTGAATAGCACGCAGTTTGTATGTTATTTTGTTATTCTAGCGTGTTTGTTCGGTGACAAAATGCTTGGAGTAATAAATTACAAATAATAGAAACGGGAATAGGGAATATATTATAGTGTAATTACTACCGGCTGACGGCCAGAGAATGTTGGATGTCTTAAATAAAGCAATTTTACCGTGAGACTTTCAAGACGTACGTTTGACATACAATTCTGCCTGTCATTATTTTGTAATTGATGTCTTATTGTTTGTTTTTACAATGACCCTTTCACCTCAACTCGGCTAATAGTTAGGGATGCCTGTATTTTTGGCACTATAGATTTTATGAATATATTTCTCAAATATTGCTCAAACATTATGGACGGTATTCATGGTATTTGGAAATGGCAACGGTCACGGTATCAGTTCACGGTATACCGCGGTCCTCACGGTACTACCATCAGACCGCCCAGCTCTACTGCACGGCCCCGGGTCCGGAACCGTAACTGGTCCATATGGTGTACCGTATGGGTCGTTGTCATGGACTGCTATGTTCCATGGGGTGGCAGCGGAACAGCACGGTTTAAGTGTGTATGGCTATCCAGTGGTGGCGCCTTGCCGGGAGGCCTCTGCTGGTAGACCCGCAAACACGTCAACGGGTGTGTCTTCTTCAGAGACAGATTGGATATATGCCTTGGCATGGCTGGCCAGCATTGATCCCTCTGTTGTTGTGACCATCTCTGAAGAATACACTCCCCATCTGTTGGTGGCAGCCATTCGGACACTCCCCATCCATCGGTGGCAGCCATTTGGATGGGGGTCTTGCCCGTGGCTTTCAAAGTTGAAAGATTTGTTGGAGGCAATTTATGCCAAACAACTGTCTTCAAAGAGCCAGCTCTGTGGCCTCCATGGAGGTGCGGGCACAGTGCAGTATTCCAATGTTGGAATATGAGCGGTATAGTTAGGTCCCAACAGTTACAGAGGATGAGCGTTGGGTCCATGGTGGTCCCAGTACCAGTGCAGGTGGCCCCACGCAGGCGCTTGTGGACAGGAACCTAGCAACCGCTGAGGAAATTCTGGCCCTGTGCTATGAATGTGTGAGGGCGGCAATGTATGCCGTCAATCACTCATCGCTTGCTTTAGTCGGTGAAGCTGGGTCAGAGCCGCCCGTTGCCACCAGCAGCGCCAGCTTGTGTCAATGATGGCTTTGTGCTGTCAGTGGACGCATTGGCCCAGATGCAGGCGCGAGTTACCAGTCCAGGAGGCAGATGTTCCTTGACCATTATGCATCCTGCTGCGGCTGTTCTGGATCAGCTTTTTGGGCCCCCCCCCCCCCCCTGAACAGACCCAGTATCTTCAGTGACAAGTGCGAGCCATCCTAGAGAACAGGGCTAGCATTGCGCAAAGTAGGCTGGTGGTCAATGTGCAGGTAGAACTGGTCTGTCAGGCACACACGGAGCTGTATCTAAACTGCCAGCCCAAAAAGAAGAGCAAGACGAAAGCTGCTCCTTCTTCAAGTGCAACTTCTGGTCCTTCACATGCGCCTCCCAGGAAGAAGGAGAAGGAGGCCCCTGCATGCCTAGGGGAGGGAAGGGTAAGAGGAAAGCCTCCAAGGTCAGTACGACGGGAGCGGATTGTACATGAGGGTATGGTAGCTCCCTTCGCATCCGCCTGGACCGCGCCTGTGCGACAAGGACAGCGATGCCAGTCAGATCTGTCAAGCCTGTATCAAAATGGCTCTCCATCTCCTTCGTTAAGAAGGGGGTTGGGTGTGGGAGCGGATTGCGAGCCATCCATCCACAATATGGGTCAATGCGCCTATCATGGGTGGAAGACTCATGCGTTTCATCGAGGCTTGCCCCCCCCCCCAAACCTGTCTTTGGCACCTGTCTGGACTCCCATACCAGAGGAACTATCAGGCTTGCTTCTGAAGAGAGCAATAAAGCCAGCAAAGCAGTACACTTCAGGCTTCTATTCAAACATGTAACTTGTTCCCAAAAGCACAGGGGGATGGAGACTCATACGCAATCTCAGGCCCGTGAATTGGTTCATCCATACGCCTCGGTTCAAGATAGAAACATTGAGGATGGTAATGGCAGGATTGAGGAAGGGATGTGGTGTGTGTAAATCGATCTGAAGAATGCATTCTTCCTCATTTCTATGAACAAGGGATGTCACAGGTTTCTGAGATTCGCTTTTCAGAATCGTGTTTGGGAGTTTGTAGTACTTCCATTCGGCCTGTCGACAGCTCTAAGGGTGTTCATCAGAGTGTTCCTAGCAGTGACAGCGTTTCTCAGAAAAGATAACATGGCGCTTCACATCTACATAGACGATTGGCTTAACAAGGCAGATTCGCCAGAAAGATTTAGAGATGGATACTTTTCTGACTGAAATTGCTTTCAGAGTTGGGATGGATAGTCAACAAGGAGAAATCCGAGCTGACACCAACTCAACACTTCGTCTATTTGGGGATGTGATTCGATCTAGAGAAGGGCATGGTTTATCCAGCAGAACCCAGATTGGAATCTCTGCTAGCTTTTCTCAAGATATTTCGACCGGGAAACCATATTCAGGGAAGGGTTTCTTCAGATGCTGGGCATGATGGTCTCCATGGAGCAGGTGATCCCGTATGCTGCTCTAATGCGAAGACCTATTCAGTTGTATCTGATTTCTCTGTTGAAACAGGGCACAGACCCCCGTGTCAAAACTGCTACCAGTTTTGGAGCCGCTTATGCTACATCTTGCATGGTGGAAGGAGCATCGGAATCTAGTAGGAGTTTTGCTTCACCTCCCCCACCCCCAGCTGTCCGTATACATGGATGGATCGCTGGAGAGGTGGGGAGGCCCTGCTTGGGAGACTGCCAGGGTACATGGACTCTCCTAGAGAGTTAGTTGCACATCAATATGTTGGAAATGATGGCAGTGGAACTGGCACTGAGGAAATTTCATCTAGAAGTCCGGGGCAAGGTGATATTGATATGGTCAGACAACTCGACAGTAGTATCATACATAAATCGCCAAGGAGGGACCAGGTCACCCACACTGTGTATGAAAGTGTGGCACTTGATTCAACGGTCCAGGAATTACTCGGTTGTCTTGAAAGCAACTCACATTCCTGGGTGATTGAACATTCTGACGGATGCTTTGTCTAGCAGACAGAGGATCTTGCCAACAGAATGGTCTCTCAACCCTCCAGTTCTACAAAGGATCTTCGAGCATTGGGGCAAACACAATGTGGACTTGTTCGCCCTAAAGGAAAATGCTCAAATAATGACTTATGTCTCGCCAATTCCAGATCCAAATGCCATCGATACAGACGCTCTGGCGATAAGCTGGAGAGGGATGCACGTGTACGCGTACCCACCCACCATCCTTCTACCGAAGATCTCGGTGAAGATCAGGGGGGAGCCGTGCCTGGTCCTGCTAATAGCACCTCTTTGGCCCATCAGGGCGTGGTTTACGGATCTTCTGAATCTGCTGGTGGACAATCCAGTGCAGCTGCGCGAGATTCCAAACATACAGGCCAAGGGTCAAATTGACTGCGTGGAAGCTGTGGATGTTATCAAACAACATTCCACATTGGAAGGCCTTTCTCAACAGGCTGCGAGTTTCATCACAGCCACGAGGTCAACCTTCAAGTCAATGAACTTGAAGTCATATAACAACAAGGTTAACAAATTTGCAGAATGGTCTAAAGGAAAGGATCTCGATCCATATCAATCCACTGTTCAGCAAATAACAAACTTTATCTGTCAGCTATTCTTTAATGGTTTAGCTTCCATCACGGTTGCTGGATACAAGTCAGTTTGGCATCAGTTATCCCTTGTCTAGCCAACAGGGATAGTCCAGAGGTGGCCCAGTTAAATGTGATGGTGAAGGGAATGAGCAATCTCCATCCAAGACAACTGGTAGTCATTCCAGCCTGGAGTCTCTTAGGTGCTTAATGTGCTAACCAAGCACCCTTTCGAACCTTGGGTTCGGTTAGTGTGAAGCACTTGACTCTTAAGGCATTTTTTCCATTGGCATTTTCCTCAGCCAGAAGGCGCAGTGAGATGCATGCGCTTTCAGCAGAGAGGGACCGGTTTATTGTCTCTGGAGACCAGAATTCATGTCAAAGAACCAATCTTTGAAATATCCCGGCAAACCGATCTTACCAAAGTTAACTCGGTATGATCATGATGCCAGTGCCTGGTGCCCGGTCCGTGCTTTGACTAAGTACAAAATTTTTATGGTCAGATGATCAGATGATGTTTTTATGTCATGGTCATTCATCTTATATTTTCATGTTGATTCCCAGGCCATTGTGTATCAAGAGCTGTTAACCCTCTTGGCATACTTGTGTTTCAGGCGAGATACCTGTTCGTGGTGGCCAGTTATGCAAATGTGAGTTGGTCAACAAGCTTGTCAGTCTTTTTGGCAAAAGTTCTATGTGACAAGTTTAGTCTCATTCTTCCTCTAGGGGTACTGAAGTTATTGCATGGCTTGCCCCTCCCACCAGGTTTCCTGATCAATTTATCATTACATTATGGACCCTGCCTCCCAGCCCCATGTGCCGGTTGTATTTGTCCGTAGCTATGCAAACAAATGACCTGTTCATGACAACGGGTACCCGGTTGTTGGGGCGGGTACCCAGTTCCAGGAACTGGCAGAGTTCTGGTGTAGTCTGAGAAGACTCTTAGGGTACAGTTACCTAGGTGGCTGTTAACAAAAAGTAATGTAATGGTGTAAGTATTATTAGATCTCGGAGATTGAAATTTCCTCCATTCAATGGGCAATAAGGCTTCTGAATGTTTTGAAAACAATTTTCATTCAAATTGTTTTCAAAATATTCAGCATATCCAGTCTTAAGCTCCATAGGAAATGTAGTCTGCAGAAATTCAGCAGTCAGGCAGCTAAATAACAAGTAGTCCAGATTTCGTGACCACAATGATCCCCGATGCTCATTACAGTATTGTCAAAGATACTGTTGATTATTGTTGCTTTTTTCATGTGATGTATAGAAGTCCAAAAACCCTCGATGAGTATTGTTGCGGAAACAGGAATGAGTATTGGGGATCATTTTGTTCACGCAATCTGATAATCCTTATAGATATTATTGATATTATCGTAGCGTGGTTTTCGTCCGGAGGACTTAGCGCTAACCGTGGGTCAGCTATGGTACTTGAATTATTGTGCTAAAATTTATGAAAATTAGTTTCATTAATTTCTACATTAAATCAAGCAATTAAAAGTATTATGTATGTCTTATAATACTTTTAATTGCTTGATTGAATGTAGAAATTTATGAAACTAATTTTCATAAATTTCAGCACAATAATTCAAGTACCATAATATCAAGAAAGCTTGGTGGCCAATGAGAATACGATCACCATATATATTAGGGTATATGTCTTTAATGCCGAGCAGCACACACGGGACAATCTAGCTGAGCTAACTGCCTCGCGAGGTCTATGCCTCAGCTGGAAGCTCTTGCATGCGGGTGATTTTTGTGAGGAATTCGCCCGCGAGGTTTTGAGGAAAATATTTGTCGTGTTTGATATTTTTTGCCTCATGAGGTAAACACCTCAACGTGTGCAAACATCATAAGCCACATGCTTAGCTGCAGAACTCAGCTAACCAATAAAAACTTGTGGTTTATCCACATGATTTAAAGGCGCACATTCACACCTGAATGCGTGAAAATAAAATTGTTTAAACTGTATACTTTTAGAAACTTAATCTATGTGCCTCCATACTATAAAGCGAAATAAATCCTAACATATGATGATTTCATTCCGTACAAATTATTATATATTTTCTTTAATTGCGCTGTTGAAACTAGCCCAAGACATTCCTCATCATGTGCGGCGAGACGCTCAAGAGCTACCGGTTGAGGCACAAACCTTGAAAGGCCATTAACTCGGGTAGATTGTCCCGTGTGAGCTGGGCATAAAGGATTTAACAAAAAAGGAGTTTCCTACCTTCTACCCTATGTCCCTATTGTATCATAGAATGTTCTATAGTAAGTTTATAACATGGAATGTCACAACTCTGAATTTGTATACCTGATTCTTGTCCTGAAGGTTCAGGACGAAAGTCGGATACCTGACACTGTGTTTGTGTCCCCTATTTATTGGCCTTTGGGTCCCACCCATTGCACATGCCCAATGATTGTTCTCCCTTTGGGTCCCATATTTAGGGACCAAAACTTTTGGTATCATCCCAGGCACACATATACATGTCCACATGCATAACGAGGTTTTTTGGCTGCAGTGTGTTTCACATACCTTGTGCATGTTTTGTAGTAAGCACTGTGTGACTAATGGAAGATGATAGCTTGAACTATTCGTATGAGATACATGTGTACAGTATCACAATAATACCTATTGGCTCCAAGTGTCATTGTATATTGTGCATTTTTAATTATTGTTAGCTCACCTGGCCAGAATGGCCAAGTGAGCTTATGCCATGGCAACCGTCCGTCATCTGTCCATCCGTCCGTCCGTCAACTTTTCCCGTTAAACGACTTCTTATCAAGAACCACTAGGCCGATATCAATTATCTTTGGCAGGAAGTATCCTTAGGGCATATGGATCCAAGTTTGTTCAAACGAAGCCGATCGGCCGATTTTAGGAAATGTCTTTAAAAATCTTCTCCGAAACCGCATGGTGGATTGAAGCAAATCCCATGAAATATGATCTAGGGCAAGAGCTGAACCAAGTTTGTTCAAGGGAACTTGATTGGCCAAATGGTCCAGTGGCCATTTTGGTTGACCTAGTTTTAGCGAAAACGACTTCTCCAGAACCGCTGAAGGGATCAGGCCGAAATTTGACAGATATGATTAGGGACTAAAGGCCATTAAAGTTTGTTCAAGGGAAGTTAATCCGTCAAAAAACATGGTGCAGTCGGCGAGTCAAAATACAGCATGTTTGGCGACCATATTGGATTTTTTTTATTTGATGGGTTTTGAGGCTGAAATTGGTTTTATATATGTTTTTGGGTATTCTGATAACAAATTTGCAATTTTCAAAGCTGTCGGATAAACGGTTTGGCGGCCATCTTCGATCATTTTCCCGCCAAAAGCTCCCATACTAAGGCAATGGGAAATTTAAAATGTCTACGTCTCGAGAACTACTGGGCCGATTTCAATTATATATGGCAGGAAGCATCCTTAGCGTGTAGAGATTCAAATTTGTTCAAATGAAGCCGATCGGCCATCTTGAATTTTGGCCGATTTTTAGAAACGTCTTTAAAAACCTCCGAAACCGCTTGGTGGATTGAAGCAAATCCCATGAAATATGATCTAGGGCAAGAGCTGAACTAAGTTTGTTCAAGGGAACTTGCTTGGCCAAATAGTTCAACGTCCATTTTGGTTGACCTAGTTTTAGCCAAAATTACTTCTCTAGAACAACTGAAGGGATCAGGCCAAAATTTGGCAGATATAATTAGGGATTAAGGGCCATTAAACTTTGTTTACGGGAAGTTGATCTGTCAAAAAACAGGTTTTTGGGTATTCTGATCACAAATTTGCAATTTTCAAAGCTGTCGGATAAACAGTTTGGTAACCATCTTGGATCATTTTCCCACCAAAAGCTCCCATACTAAAGCAGTGGGAAATTTAAAATGTCTTCTCGAGAACTTCTGGGCCGATTTCAATTATATTTGGCAGGAAGCATCCTTAGGTTGTCCAAATCATCCAAATTTGTTCAAGCGAAGCCGATCGGCCAATTTGGCTGGTGGCCATCTTGAATTTTGATTTTTTTTAAACGTCTTTAAAAATCTTCTCCGAAACCGCTTGGTGGATTGAAACAAACTCCATGAAATATGCCATGGTTACAGTCCGTCATCTGTCCGTCCGTCCGTCTGTCCGCCCGTCAACTTTTTTCTTTAAACGACTTCTCAAGAACCACTGGGCCGATTTCAGTTATATTTGGCAGGAAGGATCCTTAGGGCATAGGGATCCAAATTTGTTCAAATGAAGTCGATTGGCCAATTTGGCCAGTGGCCATCTTGGATTTTGGCCGATTTTGGGAAATGTCTTTAAAAATCTCTGAAACCGCTTGGTTGATTGAAGCAAACACTATGAAATATGATCTAGGGCAAGAGCTGAACCAAGTTTGTTCATGAGTACTTGATTGGTCAAATGGTTCGGCGGCCATTTTGGTTGACCTAGTTTTAGCGAAAACAACTCCGGAACCGCTCAAGGGATCGAAATTTGGCAGATATAATTAGGGATTAAGGGTCATTAAAGTTTGTTCAAGGAAGTTGATCCTTTAAAAAAACATGGCCACAGTGGGCCAATCAAATTACAGCATGTTTGGCGGGCATATTGGATTTTTTTATTTGATGGATTTTGAAGCCAAAATTTGTTTAGTACAGGGTTATGAGTATGCTGATTTCAACCATGCCATTTCTGAATCTATCAGATAAATGGCTTGGTGGCATGTAGTAAAATGGGCATTTAGTACAGGTGGTCTTTATAGCATGTTTAACTGCATTCTAAAACCCTTGTAATCATTTGACAGAGTGACCAAACTCACTTAGCAGCAGTTGTTCACTAGTTCAAAATAATAATTTTACTGAAAGTCATTGCTGTCTTAGAATGCAACAACTTTCTGTCAAATAAATATCAAAATATTCAAAGTTATAGATGTCAGCACACACAATACATATCTTAGATATTTAGCCAGCATAGGAAAACATTTAATCTTGTAATTTAAAACCACAACTCTAATTCCCAAGATTGAAATGAAATCAATACCCTGTGAGGTAGTGAGCTGATGAAGTGTACTATATTCACATACTGATTCTAAAAGATTTATTTAATTAATTCATCATTAACCCTTTAACACTCATATCAGCAAAAAGGGCTGCAGTGATCTTGAGAAATGTTCATTTGCCGACTAAAAGAAGATGGTTTTTGAAAATTTACCACTGGAATGACTGGCTCGATAACCGAGCTCGATAACCGAGCCAGTCATTCCAGTGATAAATTTTCAAAAATAGTCTTCTCTTGGTCTGCAAGTGGACATTTTCTTTGAGAAAATTTAAATTGTCTTGAATAAATTTGAGGGTTAAAGCCAATTAATTCTAGCAATAAATTTAGTTCAGTATTGCGTTATTCACAAGTTTTGTTGGACAGCATGTAGCATGGTGACGACCATTTTGAAAATAGTTTTGCTAACAATATCTGTTACTGTCAAGTGCAGCAACAGTTTTCAGCCTGACTATTCAACCCTTGTCACACCAATGTCTAAAGATTAATTGTTACAAAGCCATTATTAGCTCACCTGGCCATTCCAAGTGAGCTTATGCCATGGCGACCGTCCAGCATCTCCGGCGTCCGTCCGTCCGTCAACTTTTTCCTTTAAACGACTTCTTCTCAATAACCACTGGGCCGATTTCAATTATATTTGGCAGGAAGTATCCTTAGGGCATAGGGATCCAAGTTTGTTCAAACAAAGCCGATTTGGCCGGTGGCCATCTTGGAGTTTGGCCGATTTTAGGAAATGGCTTTAAAAATCTTCTCCGAAACCGCTTGGTGGATTGATTCAAAACTCACGAAATATCATATAGGGCAAGAGCTGAACCAAGTTTGTTCGAAGGAACTTGATTGGCCAAATGGGTCGGTGGCCATCTTGGATGACTTAGTTTTCGTAAAAACGACTTATTCTGCAGACCTGCTGAACGGATCGGGCTGAAATTTTGGGGATATGATTATGGACTAAGGGCCATTAAAGTTTGTTTGTTGGAAGTTGATAGGTAAAAAACATGGCCGCCGTGGACCAATCAAATTTTAGCGTGTTTGACTGCCATATTCAATTTTTTTATTTGATGGCTTGTGAAGCCGAAATTGGTTTTCTTAACTCCGCTTACTTGTCAGTCAGCTATCGTATAGCGATAACCCTATCCGTCTTCTGTATGTCCGTCCATCCATCTGTTTGTCCGTCACCAACAATGACGGCTCATTTTGTTATTTCTTGACGGATTGACACCAAACTTGGTCACAATGTTAATGACGGCATCTAATATCTGTGTTGTGAAAATGAAACTGATAGGACGTCAAATGCCAGAGGTATTACTCCTTAAATATTTGCAGTCTCACTTTCATAGGGCAAATGGTTTGTTCCCACCCTCTTATCACCATGTCAGATTTTATTGCCAAACTATACACCTGTGCAAAAGTTAAGCACCACCCTATTTTTACGCACATGCGAGGGTATATTCATGTGCTATGAAGAAAGCAATAGCATAAACATTTATGTACCCATCCATCTTAGTGCAAGAGGTAATAATGCAACTAGAGGAATGCTGATTATGATGGTGGGGAAACACTGTATGTTATTGTTTGAACTTGAAAACGAGGCCTGAATATGGTTACGTTGACACAACTGACAACTATTGCCCTACAGTTGACACACGTGGCTAGATTGTCATTAATGGTGTCTGAAAACGAAGTTTAACATCTGTGCACGAGTTTGAGACTGTCATTATTAATACCGGGTATATCCACCTTGTGCCTGGATGACCGCCTGGACACGACGTCTCATGCTGGTCACCAACCGACTGATACGCCATTGTGGTATTCGTTGCCATTCAAGATGGAGTGCGTCTGTTAATTCCTGTAGGTTCTGCACAGGAGGATCCCTCCTCACCATGTTTCCCAGAATGTCCCAGATATGCTCAATAGGGTTCATGTCAGGGCTCCTTGCTGGCCATGGTAGGGTTTCGATGGCATTGTGGCGGAGGTATTCATGCACAGCTCTAGCACGATGTGGTCGGGCGTTGTCATCCATGAATATAGGGTGGGTTCCAGGTGCATGATTTACAAAATGAGGGACCACAACTCTATCCAGTATGGAATCTTGATATCTTTGTCCATTTAGTGTTCCAGGTACAGTCAACAGATCCAGCTTACAATCAAATGAGATGCACCCCCATATCATAACGGAACCTCCACCAAATGGAACTTCTTCCATGATGTTATGTTGGTCGTACGCCGTGCGTCTGGACCTCCATACACGAGTTCGACCATCTGTGGCATGAAGCAGGAACCGACTTTCATCGGACCAGTGTACCCGTCTCCAGGATCTCATGTTCCAGTGTCTTCTTTCGTTGCACCACCTCAGACGCTCCTCTTTGTGGTGTGCAGTGAGGAGAGGACGTCTGACAGGTCTCCTAGCTTTCATGCCAGCAGCATACAGTCTCCTTTTGACGGTAGACATTGACACTCTATTGCGCGTTTCCCATTGCTGGCTGAGCACTCTGCTGTTGGTGAATGGAGATCTCCTAACAAGGCGTACTAGGGCTCGATCATCACGGGCAGTAGTCTTCTTCGGTCTTCCAGATCTAGGCCTGTCCTTCACCTCGTTAGTTTGCCCATGTTTTGCAATCAAACGACTGATTACAGTATGGTTAATGTTCAGCTGTCTGCCAATCTCTCTGCATGGCATACCAGTGGTATGCATGCCTATGATTTGCCATTTCACACGATCACTTAACCTTCGTCTTGCCATAGCGGTTCACAATCAAGAGCTAATTCTCTCTGTACAAATAAACCACGGTCATGAACACAAAATTCCTAATCTTGTCGCCTAAATCTGTATGTAATGTTCTACACCTGGACTTTTACATAACTGAACACGTGTGCTGTTTCCCGCCACGCACGGACATCAAGCGGCGTGAAGTCATGCATGCATGTGCATTTCGTACTTGGAATTATGTCAGCTAACGCGGGGACAAAAAGTATGGCAGCCTAGTTGTACCATCATGTTTCTACGTTCTATTGTTTTTGCTGGTGCTTAACTTTTGCACAGGTGTATAGATATTAAATTCCAATTAACAGATTAACCTTTCCAATACTGCAGAAATATTTAAGATATGTATAATGTGCTCTGACATCTATGCTCTTAAAATATTTGAAATGTATTTGATTGAAATTTGTTGCTGCCTTTGGCAGCAATGAAAGTTGTTGCTGCCTAAGGCAGCAATGACTTTCAGTCAAATTATTTTCTAAATCAACTCCAGCTCACCCTACCCCTGCTGCTAACTCGGTGATTCAGCCAGATGTGCATGTGTTAAAGGGATTGTGTGGTGGTGGGGAATAACCTGCTATAAAGACCACCTACCTGCCTTTAGAGACCATTTTCTTCAAATTGTATTTAAACCTCTAGTAACCATCTGACTGAGTTTTTGCAGACGACATATTCCATAGGTTATATCTCTGAACCTGATAAATATTTTGAAAACAATAGGACTGAAAGTTGTTGGTGGCTAAGCCGCCAACAACTTTCAGTCGAATTGTTTTCAAAATATTCAACAAGTCAAGAGCTTTTGTAAAAAGTGAAATTATTGGCTGCACTGGCTTGCAGCAGTGAGACAGTTAAGAAACCAGCTGTTGTTAGCACTGATATCATCTATTTTCATTGTTAAAAATCACTAATGCAAAAAAACAGTCCAGAGATTGTTGTCAATATCTCGAAAACTAAATCATTTGGCTGAAAGTCATTGGAAGTGACACTGATGGATGTAAAACTTAAGTAAGATAAGTTGAAATGCCAATGTTCCAGGTGAGCGATACAGGCCCATTGGGCCTCTTGTTGTTTTTAGCTCACCTGGCCTGAAAGGCCAAGTGAGCTTATGCTGTGGCGACCATCCATCGTCCGTCCACTTTTACTTTAAACAACTTCTCAAGAACCACGGGGCCGATTTCAATTATATTTGGTTTTATATATCTTGTTGAGTATGCTGATTTCAAATTTGCCACTTTCGAAACTGTCGGATAAATGGTTTGGTGGCCATCTTGGATCTTTTACCTACCAAAAACTCCCATACTAATGCAATGGGAAATTTAAAATGTCTGGTCCGCCTTCAAGCATATTTGACAGGAGGCATCCTTAGGGAATAGGGATACAAATTTGTTCAAAGGAAGATGATCGGCCAATTTGGCCCGTGGCCATCTTGGATTTTGGTCGACTTTTAGATACGTCTGTAAAAAAATTCTGAAACTGCCTGGCGGATTGATGCAGACATCATGAAATAATATCTAGGGCAAGAGCTGAACCAAGTTTGTTCGAGGGAACTTAATTTGTCAAATGGGTCGGTGGCCATCTTGGATGGCCTAGTTTTTGCGAAAACAACTTCTAGAACCGCTGATCAGATCGGGCTGAAATTTGGCTGATATAATTAATTTAATTTAATTTTTCTCATATAAAATGTCAATTTGCAGATCAAGAGAAGACTATTTTTGAAAATAACTACATGAATGACTGGCTCGGTTATCAAACCAGTCATTCCAGCAGTAAATAATAGTCTTCTTAATCTACAAATGGACATTTCTCAAGACCAGGGCAGAAGCCGTTTTTGGCTGATATGACTGCTAAAGGGTAAGAATATATCTAAATATGTATAAATATATATTATTGTGTGTATTTCAGAGGCTCTACTGCAGGCTGACTGTTATCTATAATGCAGTATTATGGGAAATCTACTCCGGGTTCTGATGAAGGATGATTCCCCAACAAAGAATTGTGACATATTTGTTGACTTTGAAAGTAAGTAGTTATCATTATAATGTTTTTACTTTATGTATGGGTATACGTGTATGTCTAGACGAGAGTGATCCAACCTGTCACTCAAGTAAATGTATCTGATGTAATCAAATACATCACATGTTAGCTGACACCATAATCAAAATGACATACCATGCATGTATGGGCTGCATGAGGAAAAACGAAATATCTGTCACGACAGTGTACAAATTGTATGTCTTGCTCAATTTGTTATTTACTAAACACTCTGCTGAATATTTTGAAACTAATTTGAATGGGAGCTTGAATTAAGTCTATGGTTGAAAACTATCGAAATTAGAGCTGATCAGAATCCAGTATGGCCTGGCGAGTCACCAGCAGCCATCTTGAAAATTTGTTTCCTGATGATAACTCCAAGCCTTTTGTTAGGTCCGTTTGAAACCTTGTTTTTTCATTGGTTCAGTGTTCGTAACAAATTTATCAAAGTAAATATTCATTGGAAATGCAGGTTCTTATAACATCGGGAGGGGATTGAGAGGGATGGGAGTGTTTTATGAGCCTTTATCCAATGGGTCATTCCATATAAGAAGGACCAAAATTTTTGAAATCCGTCAAGTCATAGTTTCAGATTTCCTTCAAACTTTGTCAGAGTAAGCATATGTATGTATTAACAGGAAATTCCAAGTGTTATAGTGAAAGGTCAAACACTTTTTGAAAACTGGCCTATCCAATACCCCCTGCCTAAAATTGACAAAAATTTGTAACAAAATTTCTATGTTTGAGGCTTCATATCTCAGCGACTACAGTGCTCACAATACTAGGTCTTTTTATTTTAACAGTCTGGTCACCATAGTTCGAGAAAATCACAAGCATTTTGTGCTGACCTGTTTTAGGCATGTATTAGGGGTCGTCAAAAATGCCAAAAATGTGATTTTTCATATTTTAATCCAAATTTGGTGATGCCGTAAAATGTATTTGTATTTGGTTTACACAAATGATTTCTATCCTGTTAACTAGAGCTACTGCTACTTTAGTGATATTTATTACCTAATGGCAAGATATGCTCCGCAAAAATTTTGTGGGAGCCATACCCCCACCCCTGTTCGCCAAAATGGGGTGACTTCATAACATCTTTTTTCAAAATAACCCCTTTCAATTTTTTTAATATTTTGGTGAATGTTATATATATGGTCAATGGTTACAGGGCCAAAAGGTTCACTCTTACATTTGTTTCCTTTTAGAGCTATGGCAAATACAAAATCTGCTATTTTTTCAAAAACTTGTATGATATTCGATTTTGGGGGGGTTAATAATTTTAAAAGAAATCACTCTAGAAGTATGAAACAAGAGATGTAGCGCATTTCCCTGCCTTATTAAAAGAAACAACCAGCATTTCCCTTTTACAAAATAGATAAACGTGGATTTTAGAGATGTCAAAACCTTACTTTGTTAAAATTTGACATTTTTGTGGGTAAACTACAAGTCATTATTCAACAACATTTTCAATGGGAATAACATATTGCCTGGAGAATATTTACAAAACAATTTAACTATAAGTTGTTGCTGACTTAGCCATCAATAATTTTCAGTCAAATCATTTTCAAAATATACACCCGGTACAGAGTTTGTCCTGTAAGCTGGTCGAGCTGCAACAGCTCATCACTCAGTCTTGAGTTATCCAGTGTTAATAAAGACTGAGAGATTTCATATCTAGAGAAAATAACTCAACCTTCAGAGCTTTGTATATAATTAGGTCAATTGCTGTAATAGACATAGGTAGTGAGGTGATATTGATTAGTCACATGGTCTCAGTTTTTCTCAGAGATCTGCATGCAAGTATTGCTATCAACAAGAGTTCAGTCAAGCATTTTAAGTGATCAAGATTAGGCAGCATGACCAGTGAAAGTGTTTAATAATTACTGCTTTGAAACATTGACATTGTTGCTGATACACAAATGTTTAGATATTTACTTTAGAAATTTAATAATTCACTATACATTTTAATGATAAATTAGGCCTTTTAATTTGAAAAGTGTAAACTTTGACTAGGACACGTTGCACAATGGCTGAATTACCAGAGACATTTTGTTCAGTTGGACGTCTCACTAATGATAAATGTCATAAGTTTACGGATAAATGCTCTCTAAATGATGTTGTACAATTGACGGCTACATATAAAACACTTGTTGCAATGAGAAGCGGCCAGAGTGAGGATAGTTTAGAAACAGTGTGCTGTTGCCACAAGAAACACTATCTGCATATATTCCCGATGATGAAGCAGAACACTTCATGTTGTGATCCCCTAAAAGCTTATTAAAAAGGGACTAGTTAATATAGATCAAGAAATTGTGGCATTAATACAGTCGAAAACTAGAGAGAGAAAACAACCTGGCCAAAAGATTTGCCATCATTGTTTGCAGAAAATTAATAACCTGACAGATTGTAGTGACAGTGAACCGGAATCAATGGCCATAGCAGATACTTTGTACAGTAATGCTGAATGCCTCAACTCTAGTTTCTCAGCAGTTGGAGTTTCTCCCCTAAAGAGTGTCCATTCAGAAAGGAAAGTATCATATGGTAAACGAAAAATCAAACAAATGGCAGAAGCAACAACAAGTCACGTGGCATCCCACCTAGGTTTTCCACCTAATAAATTAGTTGCTGACACTTCACAAACTGAATGTACATGTGATTCTAAGTTAGATGTGGACTACTTGGTATCGAACATGAATGAAAAACTGTGTGTCATCACGAAATCAAAAGATACAAGTATTGACTATTACACCTAAATCATGGTCGATAGATAAAACTGTTCAGGTTTTTCAGGCATGTGGTGTTACGCGTTATATGGTGAAACAAGCCAGACAACTTGCGCAGAATGATGGAATACTCGCTGATCGTGAAACCTTTAAAAGAAATAAGCTTGATCAGCATACACTAGATATTGTTATTAACTACTACCAAGATGATACTGTATCTAGACTATTACCCGGGAAAAATGATTTTGTTACTATAAGAATTTGTGGTACCAAAGAACATAAGCAAAAACGGCTAATCCTGACAAATTTGAAGGAAGTACATGCTAATTTCAAAACAGAAACTGGACTTAAAATTGGTTTCTCTAAATTTGTTGAGTTAAGACCCAAATGGTGTGTAACTGTTTCTTCTAGCGGCAGCCACAATGTTTGTGTATGCGAAAAACACCAAAATGTAAAATTTATGGTGGATGTGATCTCTGAAGACTATCATAACCTAATTGACAAATCTGTATGTGACAGTAGTTCTAGAAATTGCATGCTGCAACGATGTGAAAAGTGTCCAGGAACTGCATTTCTCAAAACTTACTTAGAGCAAGACCTTTACGAGCACATGGATGAGGATGACATCATTAAATTCAATGAATGGGTATCCACAGACCGAATTGAAATCATGCGCCGAGAAGTATCAGTTGAAGATTTTATTTCTATATTATGTCAACGGATCCAAGAATTAACACCACATTCCTTCATAGCGAAATCTCAAAGTGAATTCTTGAAAGCGTGCAAACATGATTTAGATGACACTACTGCCATTGTTGTTCTCGACTTTGCTGAAAATTACAGCATTATTGTGCAAGATTGTGTACAGGGATTTTATTGGAACAATTCTCAAGTCACGATACATCCTTTGGCATTTTATGTTAAGGCTTATGGAAAGTTGAATGAAGAAAATGTATGCTTCATCTCTGAGTGTCTGAAACACGAAACAAATACTGTGTACTGTTTTCAGGAGATTTTTACAAGATATTTGAAGGAAAAGTATCCCAATATTCATATAATTAAATACTTTAGTGATGGGTGTGCAGGACAATACAAGAACTTCAAAAACTTTATTAATGTCTGCCATCATTATTCAGATTTTGATATTAAGGCAGAATGGCATTTCTTTGCTACCAGCCATGGTAAAGGTGTTTGCGACGGTATCGGTGGCACAGTGAAGCGCTTAGCCGCAAGGGCTAGTATGCAAACAGCGCTTATACGAAATGCTAGTGAATTGTATGAATTCAGCCAACAGAACAAGATCAAGTTCTTCTTAGTTAGTAAAGATGAGATCCAGAGCCATCATACAATGTTGGAAGAGCGGTATCTCCTTGCCAAAACAGTGCAAGGAACCAGGTCATTCCATTCGTTTGTTCCAAATGACACTAACTCTATCACAGTAAAGCGAATTTCAACTGATGATGTTTCATACACTCGGTCATTTTCTAACACACAACCTGGTATGTCATCAGAGATTCAGAATTTAAATATCCCTATGGAACTGTCTTTGAGTGACTATGTTGGTGCATTGTATGACAAAAATTGGTGGTTTGGCATAGTGTTAGAAACTAGTGTAGAAAATGAGGACTGTGTCTCATTTCGTTTATGAAGCCGCATGGACCAGCTCGATCCTTTAGTTGGCCAAGGCGCACAGACCAGTGCTGGGTTCCTTTTTGTGACATTCTAAGTAAGGTGTCAACACCATTGACAGCAACTGGCCGGCAGTACACTTTTCCCCAAACTGATATCGACTTTATAAATGGACTATTTAAATAATTTGGAGGAGCGGTATATGCTGGATCATGTACCGTATCATCAATTATTGCTGAGGTATGTAGTATTATGTACTATCTCTTAACACTTTTATATTATATCATGTGTATTAACCAATGCCTGTCTCAGTTTATTAAATAATTCCATGAAATGGGTGACATTTAGGCATACAGTGTGTCAAAATTGTCAATAAATGGCCATAGAAGTCCATGTAGCTGTACTAATATGATCATAATATACCATTCAATGTCCACCTATGATGAAAAAGTATCTAAAATGCTAAAGTGGAGATATTTTAAACTTTTTAAAACAAATTAGATTGTCGCGAAAAATGTCAAATTTTAACAGAGTCAGGTCTTTGGGTCTAGAAAATCGATGTTTATGTATTATATAACCAGGGAATGCTGATTGGTTATTCTAATATAGCAGGAGAACCGGTTGTATCGCTTATTTCATGCCTCTAGGCCATATAATTTTAAAATTATTAACCCCAAAAATGGAATATCGTACAAGTTTTACAAAAATATCACATTTCTAATATGCCATAGCTCCAAAAGGGAACAAATGTAAGAGTGCAACTTTTAACCATGTAACTATTGACCATATATCTACCATTCACCAAAATAAAATAAAAATTGAAAGGGGTTATTTTGACTTAATAGGCGATGAAGTTGGCCCTCTTTTGTGAACAGGGGTGGTGAATTGGGACCACAAAATTTTTTGATGAGCAAACCTTGCTGTTAGTCAGTAAATATTACTACGCTAATATTAGCTCTAGTGAACTGGGTAGAAATCATTTAGTTACAGCAACTATAATATACATTTTACTGTATCACCAAATTTTGTTGAAACAGGAAAATTAGCTCTTTTTAACGTGTTTGGTGACCCCTAAAACACACCCAAAACAAGTCAACACATATTGCTTGTTATTTTCCTCAAGTATGCTGACCAGAGCATTAGAATGAAAAGATCTAGTATTGTAAACAGTATATTGGATGAGATATAATGTCTCAAACATTGGATTTGTACTTGAAACTTTTGTCAATTTTAGCATAGGGGTCTTTGAGAGGGCATTTTTCAAAAAGTATTTCACATATCAGTTAAAAAGTTGTCATGCTCAACTAAAACATCCATATGCTCACACTGAGAAAGTTTGAAGGAAATCCGTGACTATGAGTTGACGGGCATTGGTCCATCTTATACGGAATGACCCCAATATGGTTATTGCCAGTAAGCTCCATTGTGCAGAGTAGGTGTATCCAGTAGGCTGTCTTTCTCCTTTTTTGGGGTGTTAGTGTCCGCATTATTGTGTAGATGTGCATGCATGTGCGCACCCAGCCGCCCACACATTTGTGTACCATTATGCCCATGTATAGGTGGACAGTTTCCAAACCGGTTTTGGTTTAGGCCGCTTATCTGAAATGCAGTATGTCTGCCGACCACACATATTGATGAACTGTGATGTTGGGTTATAAATGTTAATGATAGAATCAGTTAGTTGTCTTAACAGATTGCATTTCCTTGACCCAATCATCATCAGAGTGGGGGTATTATGTAGCATTTCCAGTGTTTCAGTTGCAAGACAATTATACAGAAATGGTGTTTAATATTTTGAAACTAATTTGACTGGAACATGTTACCATCATGGACAGCAACAGATTCCAGTCAAATAGTTTCAAAATATTAAACACTACTTACATTATAAAGAATTTTCTGGGCCTGGTTTATAAGGGTTAATCCCTACTACTGGGTTTTGAATATTCTATCTTTTACTGATATCAATAGCAAAGAATCTGGTGTACATTTTTCAACAATTTTGGTGGACGATGTTGCTGTCTACATTTCCACCAAATTTGTTGAGAAATGAACACCTGGTGTTCATGTTTTAAATTAATTTACAAATGTTAAATTTTGACATCAGACTGCTAAGGGCTGAAGTCTTAACAAGAGTGATCCATTTCTAGCTAATGTCTGCCCTCTGTGTACAGGGTTGGGGTCAATTCTGAATGGAATTGGAATTGATTAGTCAATTCCAATTCAATTCCGGAATTGGAAGTGATAAATCTGAGGACTCCGGAATTGGAATTGAACAATTTTAAGACACCAGAATTGGAATTGGATTTGGAATTGATAATTTGAATTGACCAGAATTGATAAATTCCAATTCAATTCCAATCAATTCCAGTCATATTTGCCATAGATTTACTAAACATTTGTGGCTATAAAATGTACATGTAAATTATACACTGCTCTTAATGCATTTCATCCTAACTGATCTATATGATGTCATTTACCACATTTCATTCTATATGCAGGTTGATGATATATATTATGCCAGCTGTTATTAGAGATGCTTGAATATTTTAACAACTTAGTTATATGTTTGGTTTGAAGACTAGAATTGGAGATACTGATAATTCAGTGATGAGCAAGTTAGCCCTTAACCCTTTAACACCTAAGCCAGGCAAAACACCTTCAGCAATGAGTTTCAGACTATTTTTGACAATTTACCACTGGAGTGGCTAACTGGATAACTGAGCCAGTAATTCCAGTGGTAAATTTTCAAAAATAATCTCTCGTCTCTGAATTGACAAAATAAAGATCTGATAAATGCTATGAACTTTAATACATTATTGAATTTACTCAATTCTGTGACCAGTGACCAATTAACTTTTTTATACGCCCGCGCAAAGCGGGTGGTATTATGTGGTGGCTCTCGCCGTCTGTCCGTCCGTCCATCTGATTCTTGTCCGAAGCAGATCTTGAAGAGTTTTGAACCTACATGTACACTCACAAATCTTTTTCAGCATATATATTACCTATGGACGAAGTGTCATGATTTCGATTCGGCAAAATCCTCCCATGTTCGCTAGAGTTATCGCCCTTGAAAGCTTAAAATTCGTCAAAATTTTCTTGTCCGGGACAGATCTTGAAGAGTTTTGAACCCACAGTCACAAATTTTTTTTTAAAAGATGTGGTACATATAGCCGAAGTGTCATGATTTCATTTCGGTAAAATCCTTGTATATTCGCGGGAGTAATCTCCCTTGAATGATTAAATTTCGTCCAAATTTTCTTTTGCTGGCCAGGTCTCGAACAGTTTTGAACCTACACTCGCAATTTTTTTTCCGGCAGATGTGTTACATGTAGGTATAGACAAAGTCTCATGATTTCCTTTCGACGAAATCCTCGCATATTCGTGAGAGTTATCGCCCTTGAAAGATTAAAATTCATCAAAATTTTCTTATCCAGGTCAGATCTTGAAGACATTTGAACCTATACATTTACATTTTGTGTCATGATTTCATTTCTGCAAAATCCCCCCATAATTGCCAGAGTTATCGCCCTTGAAATACAAAATTTGTCAAAGTTTTCTTGACCGAGCCATATCTCGAAGAGTTTTGAACTTAGACTCACAATTGTTTTTTCAGCAGATATGGTAGGGATAGACGAAGTGTCATGATTTTGTTTCCACAAAGTCTGCCCATATTTGACAGAGTTATCTCCCTTGAAAAGCTCAAATTTGTCAAAATTTTCTTTTCCGGTCGAGATCTCGAAGAGTTTTGAACCGACACTCACAATTTTTTTGTTCGGCAAATGTTTTATGGATAGACGAAGTATCATAATTTCATTTCGGCAAAATCCTATATTTTCCAGAGTTATCACCCTTGAAAGATTAAAATTCTTCCAAATTGTCTTGTAATTGTAGTGATCAATGCAGCTGTGAAGACTCAAGATTTTTAATGATGTCTGCTGTGAATTCCAAATGTGTGCCTAATAGAAGTCGCCCCCCCCCCCCCCTTTCTCAGAGAATTATCAAAGACAAATGGTTCACATTTAGCATTCCTCAAACAAGTATGCCTGAGGGCTTATGTTGAGTTTCACTAAAACTCTTGTTATCTTATGTGAGGTTTGTACCTCCTTTATTCAATCACAGCCTCTGATCTTTATTTCATTCTGCATTCCCTGGAAACAGGGTTTCATCTCTATGAAATCTTGCCATCTTTAAAATCATACAAATTAGTTAAAAGGATTTCAAATATATAAGCCATAACCAAGATAACCAAATTGTGCTAAAATTATTCATCAAGATGTTAGCAATAGTGTTCAGTAAAGTAATAACTCTCATCTGCATGGAATGAAATGGGTAAAGAAAGCAGTACATTACAAGATAATTGCCCTGTAATTATACCCTCCTACATAACAAAGGAATCATTGAACAACCCCCCCCCCCCCTCTGTGAAATGTCTCAGCTTTTAAAACAGCCACCTGGACTAGAGATATTATTCAAACTACATACATGTGCCCAGTACTCTCACTCAGTACTGTACTATATACATTGTATTCTAATGCTTTTTAAGGTTTACATGTATCTATAATAATTAGACATGGCATTAACCTTCAGTCATATTCATCAGAAAAAACTGCATTAAACTATAATTAAGTCAAATGAACTAAAAATAAGATCTGCTGAATGTTCGTTTTTTTATATGCCCGCGCAAAGCGGGGTCGTATTATGTGATGGCGCTCGCCGTCCATCTGTCTGTCCGTCCATCTGATTCTTGTCGAGCAGATCTCGAAGATTTTTAAACCTACACTCACAAATTTTTTTCCAGAATATATATTACCTAGAGACAGTGTCATGATTTCTATTCGGCAAAATCCTACCATATTCGCTAGAGTTATCTCCCTTGAAAGCTTAAAATTGGTCAAAATTTTCTTGTCCGGGACAGATCTCGAAGAGTTTTGAACCTACACTCACAATTCCTTTTTCAGAAGATGTGTTATGTATAGGCAAAATGTCATGATTTCAGTTCGGCAAGATCTGCCCATATTCGCCAGCGTTATCCCCCTTGAAAGATTAAAATTTGTCGAAGAGTTTTGAAACCACACTCACAAATTTTTTTCAGCAGATATATTACCTATAGACGAAGTGTCATGATTTTGATTCGGCAAAATCCTCCCATATTCGCTAGAGTTATCTCCCTTGAAAGCTTAAAATTTGTCAAAATTGTCTTGTCCGGGACAGATCTCGAAGAGGTTTGAACCTACAGTGACAATTTTTTTTCAGCAAATACAAATGTATATTATCTATAGACGATGTGTCATTATTTCGATTCGGCAAAATCCTCCCCTATTCGTTAGAGTTATCTCCCTTGAAGGCTTAAAATTCTTCAAAATCTTCTTGTCCGGGACAGATCTCGAAGAGTTTTGAACCCACACTCACAAATATTTTTTCAGAGGATGTGTTATGTATAGGCGAAGTGTCATGATTTCGGTTCGGCAAGATCTGCCCATATTCGCCAGAGTTATCTCCCTTGAAAGATTAAAATTCGTCAAAATTGTCTTGTCCAGGCCAATCTCGAAGAGTTTTGAACCCACACTCACAAATATTTTTTCAAAAGATATGGTACATGTACGTATAGCCGAAGTGTCATGATTTTGTTTTGGCATGATCCGCCCATATTCACGGGAGTCATGATTTCATTTTGGCAAAATCCTTGTATATTCGCGGGAGTCATCTCCATTGAATGATTAAAAATCATCCAAATTTTCTTTTCCTGGCCAGATCGCGAAGAATTTTGAACCTACACACAATTTATTTTCCGGCAGATGTGTTAAGTATAGACGAAGTATCATGATTTCCTTTCGACAAAATCCTCGCATATTCGTGAGAGTTATCTCCCTTCAAAGATTAAAATTCATCAAAATTTTGGAGTTAGTGATGTCTTTATCAATGACTAACTATTCACATTTAGCATTCCTCAAACAACAACAATCTTTATTCTAGTTTTTTAAATATTAATGGAGAAGCCAGCCAAAAATGCACTGGTCTTGAGGAAGGATCATATGTATGCTAAGACTATTTTTGGAAATTTACCAGTGGAATGACTAATGAGCCAGTCATTGCATTGTTAAATTAAAAAAATAGTCCTCTTATCCTGCAAATGGACATTTGCTAATGATAAATCTAGTTTTTCTTGACCAATCCTGGGTATTAAATGGTTAAAATATAACAATATTAATCTCAAGTAAATATTGTTATGGAATTGGACTTGGAATTGGAATTGAACTTGTATGGGTGGAATTGGAATTGATAAAATGAATTGATGTGGAAACGGAATTGGAATTGATAAAATGAATTGAGATGGAATTGGAATTGATAAAATGGAATTGACCCCATCCCTGTCTGTGTATGCTTGCTTGAGTTGATTTTAACACTTTCAACCCTACAGTACCAGAATCTCTATTTCATGTTTACATATGCCTATAGAGGTAAGCTGTTGAATATTTTAAAACTAATTTAAATTTAAGCTGTTGCAGCAACATGTCCCAGTCAAATTAGTTTCAAGATATTCAGGAGAATTCTTTATTAAATTACCTATCTATTCATCAAAGACATACGATTCACACACTTTCTTGACTGACCATTGCCACATTAACCCTTTAACCCTCATATCTTCCAAATACAGCTTCTGAAGTGGTCTTGAGAAAGATCCATTTACAGACCAAGAGAAATGTATTTTTGAAAATTTACCACTGGAATAACTGTCATGACTGGCTCGATAACCGAGCCAGTCATTCCAGTTGTAAATTTTCAAAAATAATCTCTGGTCTGCAAATTGAAATTTTTTTTGAGAAAATTGAAATATTTTAAAACAAATTTGAGGTTTTAAGGGTTAAAGGATTAATTTCTTATGAAAGTTGGTTGGTTACTATTCCATTTTAACCCGTTCACTGATGAATTCCATATATCTCATTTTTAGCTCTATTGTACAGGAACTGTTGAATATTTAGAAATAAATTCATTTCAAAATACTCAACAGAATAAGTCTTATATCGTAAAGAATATACTTTTTCAGGGATTAGTCATTGAAATGGTTAACTGTGACATCAACTAACCAGAAAAAACAGTATTTGATTATGACGTAAGATGCTTGAGTTAACAGCTCAGATCCTTCCATTGTGGAATTGGTAATTTGCCTGTTCTATTGAGTGTCCTCACATCCTAGAAATGATGTTCAAATGCTATTGTTAATGTGATTTAAATGCACAAATTCTGTATGTTAAATATATGGCTCTATCAACTAATATATCTTTAATAGTCGATTAATTTGTGAAGTAATTGTATGCCCTATATATTATATATATATATATATATATATATATATATATATATATATATATATATATATATAACATTTTTATATTTAGTCTGTGAGACAACAATTGCATATGAAACTCTTGCATTCACCAGACACCAGCACATTATAAATTCAAATAAATTGGATTTAGTACAAGATTTAGCTTCATTGACATTAATTTTCTCGCAAGTCAAAATAATGGCAGTTCAAATGCAGATATAATTGTATATGTTTCATGTTCATCATTCCCCCAGATGCCCAGCCAACAGAAATTGAAATGCATATCTGGCATAAAGTACGTGATGTTCTCATCACAGCAAATCACATCTTGCGAGAGATGCAGCAGTATAAAGGAGCAGGAAATCAAATCAGAGACGTAAGTTGACATTAATATGTAATGAAAGAGTCAGTTTTAGCTATGCCCCACCCATCTTTAGCTAAGCTCCACCCACACTTCACCTGTGTTGGTATCGATCAATCCCTGAACTCCCTGACTGAATTTCCAGAAAACTATACAGGTTAACTGTTGAATATTTTGAAGCTAATTTGACTGGGTGCTGTTGCTACCTACATGTGTATGCATGTTTATTAACCATTACATGTACTACTCTGGTGTCAAGACTTTAAATTTTCTAATTAAATTAAAGGATAAACTGGTGTTCATTTTTCAACAAATTTGGTGGGGGATGGTGCTGTCATAGACAGCAGCATGTACCACCAAAATTGTTGAAAAAAGTACACCAGTTTCTTTGACATTGACACAATAAAAGATAGAATATTGACATCGGTGTGGTACGGGTTAAATATAATAAAGACATACAATTCATACAACAATGCTTAGTGCATTAGAGTTCGTGATGAACTTGGCTACGTCATTCATCACATAGTTGATTATGACATCATCCTACACATCACGTAGTTGATTATGGTGTCATATGATTGATGGATAATCTGGAATCCTCCTTTGAAGGTAGATATGGTATGTAGCACCTAGTGAGAATACTGTGCTTTATTCATCTGATGATAACATGTGGTCGGTGCTCGGTGTTTACAAAATAAATTATAGAACAAATATGCAGTGAGTGTCTTCCTATGGTGAGGCATATACTTTCTCATAAATTTGTTTCCATTCATATATTTGTAAAATCTTAATAACAACGTTTAGCACTAGAAGTGTTTGCCTGATGCTTGTTGAAGCACAAAGTCTGAATCAGACTTTGTGCTTCAACAAGTGAAGACAAGCATCAGGCACACAGCAAACACTTCTATTGCTAAACGTTGTTATTAAGATTTTATCACCAAAGAAGAATGGATACTGCTAGTACTTTCATGGGGACACCGGGGACAGAGATAGTCATATCGTCCATATCTGGCCTGACCCTTGACTCAACGGACATCGATCTACGGAAGGAACCTTCCACCACTGATGTCACGAGCACTAAAGACGTGACACATAGTGAGAAACAGAAGGCCAGCGGCCCCACACATGTGGAGGCTCAGCCGCCATTACCAGCCAGGGACAGGAAAAGAAGTAGAATAGAAGGGTAGAGAGACTCGCCTTCTTCTACCAGCCACCAATAAACTTTGGCGAAAACTCCTGCAAGGTGTCCAGGCCCTCGATGCAGCATGAGAAACTGAATGATAAAATAAAACCAACTCATTTCCGAAGATGCTGAAGGCATCAGTGCCATTCAAACCGGAAGAATCGAATTCTGTATTCACAGCAGAATGGCAGAATCTACACGATTACTTCAGCAAAAAGCTGACAAAACTTCTGGCATCACACATGGCCAACAAACAAGCCGTGCTGTACTGTAAGATGACCGTTTACAAAACGGTCTTTACAGAGGCCTGGATCCACCAATTCCACACCATGGAACCATCTTGGATTAATCTAGCCGGGTGAGACCCGCTTTTTCCTTCAGTCATCGGGCAACAACCCTCGACAACTGAAAACGTAGTTATAACTGATATATTTGTATAAACTCAGAGATAAATATATGGTATGTACGGTACACAATATAAACATGTGTAATGTCACTATCATTAAAACTTAAAACTCAGGCTGGTAGTACATGTACTTCACAGGGATTCTCATAACGATCCTTTTGAAGGTATATACCCTCAAAATGGAGCTTAGGCCCTCCAAAAGTAGAGGCAGTGGGTGCCATGGTACCCTGAATATCTTGTTTTATCGTTAAATTATACTAATAAGTTTTATATTTTCTTTGCACAAAAATATATACAAAATTTGTCATGGAACCCGTATAAATTATAGTTTGAAAAACTCAACTCGAGTCTAATAACTGCCTGACGCCTACTAGGTTGTAGTAGAAGCTGGATGCTTATCCAAGTGATGGAATCAGCTTATATACACTCCGAGTGCGGGTAAATTATAGTTGTGGGTCCCTGGTGGCCTCTAATTTTAGCATGGATGAGAAAAACTGCATAGGGACGCCAGATTTCAGCTGTAGATCCCCAGATTTCAGCCTGGAACCCCTATATTTCAGCGTGTGGGATCGCCAAAGTTTACATGTCATGTAAAATACTGAGTGCTTGTACTGCCTGTATAATAAGCAGTTAGGCTCTATGGGTCAGTCTTGACTCTCTTGAGGTTATGTCCTTATGACTTCCTCATTGGCCAGTATGATGTGGATCTTGCTCTGGTAAGTAGTTTGCCTTTTCAAAATCAGGCTGTATCCAGTGGTCAATCATATTTAATGTGATTTTGCATAATGCTTCTAGCTTCCATAACGCAGTCGGTAACATTACTTTTCTCCTGCCATGTCTTGCCCTACCATGTACGAGATGATAACATACCATGACACGTGTAGGTGCTACCAATGCCATGACATATGTGATAATCCAAATATCTCACCCTCACTGTGATAATGTGTTGAAAAACACAATGGGTTCAACATGTGGAATGCACTCTTTCTAGTTTTTACTAAGCCTGAGCAAATAACTGGTTTAACAAAATGTATATTATTGCATACTGCTGTGAACATTATGCATTGGTTAAGATATTGTTATATATTCTACTTTATGCAGGCCATATCTAATCCACGGAATAGCTCGCATCAGGTGAGAGCATGGGAGGCAGTCATGCCTTTAGTCGTCAAGCTGAAGCGATACTATGAATTCTCATTAGAAATAGGTGAGTGCTTGTTACACGTCGCTTCATTTGCTTATTGATTGCGATTAATGCTTTAGCTCTTTAACTCCCAAATTTGTTACAGGCAGGGATTTTCATACATTAGTAAATAAACAACCATCAGTAATAAATGGAAATGAATCGGAATTATTTGAGAAAAAGCATTTACTAAATCTAGGAGCGCTTAACATGGAGCCAATTAGTGACCGTGCTGGTGCTTCGTACTCTGCTGTGTGTCAACTATGTGTGCCTATATACCACAGAGGCCTACCTGGGTATAATGAAAGCACACCTGAATATAGTTTTGTAAGCGGCATGAATAGTATTCTCTATAGGCGCCGATGTAGAACGATTAACTCGCTACTGCTAATTCACTATTGATCTGTTTGAAAACGTTATATTTGAATAGGGCTGTGCAGTTTTGGTAAAAACACAACTGGTGACAGTGCTGGCCATGAAACCGGTTTTAACCAGATTTTTTTGCAATACCATGAAAATAGAACGTTTTTAACAATAGGCTTAAATCTGTAGCTATAGTGTCCAATGTAATTTTAGAGGTTATAGTGAAATCATTACTTAAATTGCTTTAAAACATTAGATTTTACGCTTTTAAATTCATCGCGATGTCATTTCGAGTTCTTGCACAGTGTCAGTCATATATGAGATTCCTAGACAATTAGCAATTTGTATACCCCCCTCTAGGATAACGAGTAGACAGATACATTTTCAAATTTACTGTGGCTTTCAGCGGCCAATTCAAGCAGTTCGTGTAGTGGAAACTACAAATGTATGTTATTGGATGACTTCAAACTACAGCTAGAAAATTTGTAGAGCATTCACTAAAAATACTACTGGATAGTTAGTCATTTCACATCTTTGAAACGATGAGCCGGTGATAAATTCTGAAAGATGGCAGACATAATTAGACTTTTACACATGCTCCATTTTGAGAAGCGTTATGCAAAGGTATACAGAGACTAATTCCCGAATCCCAATAGCCTACGTTTACACACGCTTAGGTCAAATTTAGTTACAGACGTATTAATACTGTCACGTGGTACAAATCTGCCTGTCGTATACACGTGCACATGTGTAGTAAATCAAATTTATTGATCCAATTAATTGGATACGTATAATCAAACTCAGACGTTTAGACTATTTACTAGCATAGATTTTCTGCGAAAAAGGAAATCAGATACTGTTATTACACCACAAAAATATCTATACCGTTCAATCCCTACTTGCTAAATCAACTACTCTGCATTTAGCCGCCAGAATCAGATATTTATGCTTGCTTACATGCCCCTATATGCCTATTACACTTAATCACACCCTCAACCAGGCTATGGGTAGGGTGCACCCCAAGCATATGCCTTGAAAGAGACTAGCACCAGTCTGTACTCACTCCTCTGTGGTGATACCTGTCCCATCACATGACCGCGCATGCGCAATGGAGTCCAAATAGGAAACAGATTCACTTTTCAAATATTCTGCAAGCAGTACAGTCAGCCATATATCAGCTTAAGTTTTTTATACTTTGCGCTGTGTTCAGCTTTACATTTTGAAAGTTCTCTACATCAGGAATATGCGTAACATGAAGTCCATTCTTGCTAAGTTATGTGTATTGAGTATTTCGTGGTTTGTTGCCTTTATTATACTTTTTTTATGTCTGTTTCCGATTTTCGTGGTACTCCAGTTTCATGGTAGTCAAACATGCCTTAAAGTCATCATCATCATTTGAAAGCCCTCAATTTTCTATCTATTACCTTCGCTTATAACTCATGCTGTAGTGCTTTCGACTTATATCCCTAAGAAATTTCTCTGTTAGTCTTTTCTCTGGGGATATTTGAATTTGATATTTCCCGCCTTTTCTAAGCATGTGTTTTGCATTCTTTAGCTGAGACTCCAAAATTTTAGAGAAGTTCTTTTTAGGTTCTTCGAGGTTGCATGCTTCATTTTCTATTTTTATTTTCATTTTTAGGAGTCAGTTAAAGCAGCCAAGAAGGTTAAATGCACTTCTGCCCAGTGTGATCAGGTCCACTCCATGGAGTTCTTGGGCCATGTTTGCTTCAAGTGTACAACGTGTACACTATTAGCGATGTGTGGGATTTGCAAGGGTTGGGCGCCGACCATTTCCAAATCAATTTTTTTTAAAGATTTTATGGCCAAGTCCGCGTTGTCCTCTGATCGCTCCCCCTCCATTGCGTCTAAGCCTAAAGCCATTTCATTTTCTGGTACATCTGTGTCAACTCAGCTAGCAACGGAGGGGGGAGCCTCTTCTAATTCAGAGGCTATCATGGCTCATTTTGCTCATTTCAAGTCATTCACGGCTGTGGTGACATAATCGTTGGATGAATGTATTTCAACAGCCATTTGCGTGGCTAAGGACGAGTCATCAGAGTCAGACAATAACCGGAAGGTAAATGGGGGAAACTGACTTCCCTCACGTCCAGACAGGAGGTTCGGTCGCCGAAACCAAAACTCAGACTCTAAGAGAAAAAGCCCATAAATGTGGTTTCGTGCAAGTCACCGGGCAAAACCGAGGCTAAACCTTGAGGAAGGGCAGTTCTGTTTCTCGTATCTCTGGTTCCTCTTCTACTTCCTGTTTTTACTCTACATCCATGTCTGTATGACCCTGTTCAGTTTCTGGTTTTATACTTCTGGTTTGCTCATTTATGTTTCCTATTCTACTTCCGGTTCGCGTATCTCTGGTTCTAAGATTTTTTCCGCTTCCAGTGTTCGTTCATCCGGGGATAGGGTCGCTTACGGTTTCAGGGACTTCAATTTCCGTGTTCGTTTTCTTAGGACCTAGTCATCATATGGCCTAAGAGTTAGTCTTGTTTCCGTAATTGCTTTAAAGAATCGGAATATTTAATGGCTGAAAATCTTCATACAGAGATATTGCCAGTCTTTTAGTATTTTGAATTTTTACTGTCATTCAGCATTTATTCTTTAGCAGTAACAGTATTTCAACACAATTAAAGACTTCCGACTTGTTCCCGTATGGCATTTTTGGTTTAGCTTTTTTCATATACGCCTATCGTAGGTTTAAATAAAACACTCAGCCGATAAGGCAGTTGTATTCTTCTGTCAAGCGTGTATTTTTAGTTAGTCTTAACGTTCCCATGCTTCGTTATTTAATATTTTCTTCTTTCAGATTTAGTATATTTCATTGATTTATTTATTTCTCTTTCTGTCTAAGTTTCTACGCATCTTCTCTAGATACGTAATTTTCTTTCATCCACCTTTAGATGGCCAGTTGTCTTCGGGCCGTTCAGCCTTTTCTCTCGCTTCTTTCTTCTCTTATGTTGGCAGGTTGACATATTTATTTTACCTATGGGAGTTAATTCGTTGCGCTTATTCTATCCTATTTTTTATTCTATATCTCAGCTTTTATTCCTTCTTCTTTTCCTTTTATGGGTTATTTCTCCTTTCTTAGTGTCATTTTATTCTTGTGGATATTATTCTTGGTTCCATTCTCCTCTCAGGGTTCCTTCTTTCAGTGACTGTCAGTTTTCTTCTCTGTCGTCATGATTACGGCGAGTCATTTCGCCCTGGTTTCATGTCACCTCTTTGTCATTTTAGCAGGGTTTTTTCCCTTTCGCTATTATTTTCAAATTTGGCTTGCTTCTAGTTTTATCCTTTTACTTAAAAGCGTGTTCTTTACTTCTCGGCATCAGTTTTCTCAGCTAGTAAATTTACATTTTTTTGTTCTTTTCCTTCTACTTCCGGTAGCTGTCGATTGTTCTCTTATCTGTCAGTTCTTCCTTTCCCTTTTATGATATCTTTCTATCTTTTTGTAGTTTTCTGGGGGTTTTCTCCTAGATCAGAGTTTATTGTGCTGATCCTTGAAGTTGTCTTTATGCATGTTTCTTTCATAGCTTTATTTTTTCTATAGGCTTTTCTGTATTATTCAGTTCCTTCTTGTCATTCTCAGTAGATGGTTTTCAGTTGTTTTTTCTTTACCTTGGATGTTTGAGAGGTTTTCTGTCGTGTAAGTTTAATATCTTCTTAATAGCCTTAAGTCTCTTATTTTTTCTTGTCTGATTAGTAGGTTCCTTGAATTATTTTTATATTTTCGTTCCTCTTTTAATTGTGGTTGTTCTTATAGTGGTTCTTCTTTCCTTTCCTTTCCTTTTAGTTCTCCGGGGGGAGATGTTGCTGATATTACATTTCATTCCATTACTCACATTTTGACGGTTGATTTACATTCTGCATCATGCAAGGCTGTATCTGAATACAATATTTTGGCGCAATTGTAATTTAGTCTTTGATCTTTATTAGTCCCCTACCGGTAAAACCGGGTGGGGGGACTATAGGTTTGCACTCTGTCTGTCTCTGTCAGTCCGTCTGTCCTTCTGTCGCAGTTGGTTTTCCGCACTTTTTTTCGCAGTCCTTCAAGGTATTCAACTGAGAATTGGTTTATTGCTTTGTTATGAGAAGTTACAGACACCAAGTTCGAGTTTCAGGCGTATATGTCAATTTTTGATGGAGTTATGCCCCCTTTCGAGTTAAGAAATACGAAAAATATCACTTTTTTTCGCACTCCTTCAAGATATTTAAGCGAAAATCGGTGGATCGCTTTAGTATAAGGAGTTACAGAGCAAGTTTGAGTTTCAGACATTTTCGTCAATTTTTCAGGGAGTTTTGCACCATTTCGTCTTATGCAATACGAAAAATATTAGTTTGCCACACTTTTTTCCGCAGTCTTTCAAGATATTATAGTGAGAACTTCTGCATTGCTTTGTTATGAGAAGTTACAGCCCAAGTTGTAGTTTCAGGCGTATGCGTACATTTTTGATGGAGTTATATGCCCCCTTTCGTCTTAAGAAATACGAAAAATATCAACTTTCCGCACTTTTTTTCGCACTCCTTCAAGATATTTAAGCGAAAATCGGTGCATCGCTTTAGTGTAAGGAGTTACAGAGCAAGTTGGAGTTTCAGACATTTTCGTCAATTTTTCATGGAGTTATGCCCCCTTTCGACTTATGCGATACGAAAAATATTAGTTTTCCGCACTTTTTTCGCAGTCTTTCAAGATATTATACTGAGAACTGCTACATTGCTTTGTTATGAGAAGTTACAGACCAAGTTCGAGTTTCAGGCGTATGCATAAATTTTTGATGCAGTTATGCCCCCCCCCCCCCCCTCCCTTCGACCTATGAAATACGAAAAATATTAGTTTTCCGCCCGTTTTCTCGCAGTTTTGAAGATATTCAACTGAGAATTGGTACATTACTTTATTATGCGAAACTACAGACCAAGATCGGGTTTCAGGCGTTTGTGTCATTTTTTGAGGGAGTTATGTCCCCTATTGACTTATGAAATACAAACATATCAGCTTTCAAGACTTTTTACTTCTCTTTCACCATATATACACCTGTGCAAAAGTTAAGCACCAGCAAAAACAATAGAACGTAGAAACATGATGGTACAACTAGGCTGCCATACTTTTTGTCCCCGCGTTAGTTGACATAATTCCAAGTACGAAATGCACATGCATGCATGACTTGACGCCGCTTGATGTCCGTGCGTGGCGGGAAACAGCACATGTGTTCAGTTATGTAAAAGTGCAGTTTGAGGTGTAGAACATTACATACAGATTTAGGCGACAAGATTAGGAATTTTGTGTTCATGACCGTGGTTTATTTGTACAGAGAGAATTAGCTCTTGATTGTGAACCGCTATGGCAAGACGAAGGTTAAGTGATCGTGTGAAATGGCAAATCATAGGCATGCATACCACTGGTATGTCATGCAGAGAGATTGGCAGACAGCTGAACATTAACCATACTGTAATCAGTCGTTTGATTGCAAAACATGGGCAAACTAACGAGGTGAAGGACAGGCCTAGATCTGGAAGACCGAAGAAGACTACTGCCCGTGATGATCGAGCCCTAGTACGCCTTGTTAGGAGATATCCATTCACCAACAGCAGAGTGCTCAGCCAGCAATGGGAAACGTGCAATAGAGTGTCAATGTCTACCGTCAAAAGGAGACTGTATGCTGCTGGCATGAAAGCTAGGAGACCTGTCAGACGTCCTCTCCTCACTGCACACCACAAAGAGGAGCGTCTGAGGTGGTGCAACGAAAGAAGACACTGGAACATGAAATCCTGGAGACGGGTACACTAGTCCGATGAAAGTCGGTTCCTGCTTCATGCCACAGATGGTCGAACTCGTGTATGGAGGTCCAGACGCACGGCGTACGACCAACGTAACATCATGGAAGAAGTTCCATTTGGTGGAGGTTCCGTTATGATATGGGGGGTGCATCTCATTTGATTGTAAGCTGGATCTGTTGACTGTACCTGGAACACTAAATGGACAAAGATATCAAGATTCCATACTGGATAGAGTTGTGGTCCCTCATTTTGTAAATCATGCACCTGGAACCCACCCTATATTCATGGATGACAACGCCCGACCACATCGTGCTAGAGCTGTGCATGAATACCTCCGCCAGAATGCCATCGAAACCCTACCATGGCCAGCAAGGAGCCCTGACATGAACCCTATTGAGCATATCTGGGACATTCTGGGAAACATGGTGAGAAGGAGGGATCCTCCTGTGCAGAACCTACAGGAATTAACAGATGCACTCCATCTTGAATGGCAACGAATACCACAATGGCGTATCAGTCGGTTGGTGACCAGCATGAGACGTCGTGTCCAGGCCGTCATCCAGGCACAAGGTGGATATACCCGGTATTAATAATGACAGTCTCAAACTCGTGCACAGATGTTAAACTTCGTTTTCAGACACCATTAATGACAATCTAGCCACGTGTGTCAACTGTAGGGCAATAGTTGTCAGTTGTGTCAACGTAACCATATTCAGGCCTCGTTTTCAAGTTCAAACAAAAACATACAGTGTTTCCCCACCATCATAATCAGCATTCCTCTAGTTGCATTATTACCTCTTGCACTAAGATGGATGGGTACATAAATGTTTATGCTATTGCTTTCTTCATAGCACATGAATATACCCTCGCATGTGCGTAAAAATAGGGTGGTGCTTAACTTTTACACAGGTGTATATAACTGAGACTTGGGTTATTCCTATGTTATGAGAAGTTACAGATCAAGTTCGAGCTTCAGCTGCTTTTGACAATTTTTAATGAAATTTTTGACTCAATCTCTAAAGATTTATATCACCAGGTAGGGGACATGTATTGCAAAGCAATACTTACAGAATGCTTGTTATTTTATTATTATAGGGGCAATTCTCTTTTTTAGTTTGCTTAGCAGGGCATCATTTTTTAGGCGAGCTATCACTCTCGCTCTCGCAGCTTGCCTAACTTTCATCCCCGGAGAGCAATTAATAGCTCACCTTAAATCTCAAATCTTTAATAGCGGGTTAGATATTTTACTTCTTACGTGTAAGCGCAGATTTTATATCATACAAATGTATTTGCAAATTTTCATTCTGCTAGAGGTGCGATCACTCACCTAACACTGATCGTGGCGAGCAATTTTTTAACTCGCCACATTTTTCTAGGAATTAAGCCCGAGTTTAGCATAAAACATTTCATGTTATGTAGATTTCACTTTATTCTTTCTTCTGTTGATAGCGTGGGAGTTCTTGCTGTATCGCTATTTTATTTTTATTGACCTTGTTCTGACATCTATTTCTTGGTCTCTCTTATTATGTTGAAAAATTTGAGAAATTCCTGGGTATTCTTTACTACGTATTAAGCTAGTGTGATGACTGTGCGTATATTTTAATAAATTTTCAATCCACAATTTCTTTTGAAATCTGGATGAATAAACCAAGATATTCTCTGAAATGGGTTTATTACAATATAGTCTAATTTGAGCCGACGTAATAGGCATAACTTTTTAGAACAATATATGCACCAGTTGCAGCTAGTGTTATACCAAATTTGTCTTATAACGGAAAGGGAAGCGATTTACAAAATCTGCAAACCTGACATTCGGTTGTTTTCGATTTCGCTATTTCATACATAATATGTAACTGAAAATCTCCGCTTTTACAGACATGCACATGCGTACATAGTTGTTTTACCCGTGCCTGGGGTGCATTCAGGACCGCGAAAATTGTTTTCCGTTATTAACTGAACACTGTACCGCGTAGAACGCGAACGTTCGCCGAACATTCGACTTCCTGAATTCACTCCAGGAGTATCCGAGTATATACCGTTATTACCCGTTTTCGGCAACGGGTATCACCGTCTGATTGGTCGAGAATACACGCATATTTAATCAGATCTAGCAAAGATGGCGTCAACTGTTTAGAAAATAACATATTTTTGTGTGTGCAATTCATCAATCCACACACATTTCGTGTACGCCACAGACTGAAAAGTAGACAGGTAACACAGAATAACGAAACTGCCAATCAGAAAGTGTGATGCCTATATATTTGACCGCTTCGGCATCTTAACTCAGGCTTATAATTGACAGTGCTTGAAGTCGAAGATCTCGAAAACTAAACAAAGACACGCGTCGATGATCGAGTTTATCGGATTGTTTATCTTCAACATTGTTTTTTCGCGACCAGGATGAAATGGATATTATATATATTTTGTGTCTGCGGCTCTCTTGCGACAATCAATAACTTTCTCATTATCGGTGACATCACATTTACTAACTAACACAAGAATGATAATGCAGGTTACTGGGCCAATATTGGCCTATTAACCTGCATTATCAGGGAAGTAGGCCCCAAATCTAAACCAATCAATTATCACATTTTACCCATTTGAACCTGAAATCCCAGAATTCCACTTTTACAGTCATTTTATAAGTATGATGTTGAATATTTTGAAAGCAATTTGACTGGAAGCTGGCTTTCAGTCAAATTAGTTTCAAAATATTCACCCATTCGTAACAAATTTATTATTTTCTCTTGTCGTTTGAAATTGTTAATGCAATAGTAGAAGTACTCCCTTGTTGGAGGCGATATTCCCACCCTGTATTATATTCATAGAATCACAATGACGTCATCACAATCAAATTTCCCATAATACCCTGGGAGATACACCATTTTCAGAGGGGCTAATTTAACATTACGAGCACTGGGCCGTTAAACCTTAATTACATTTTCTTTAATGTATTGCAAAATTCACTCATGATTTCATGTTTTCTGATACCTGACAGGGTTATTACAGATTCTCAGACACAGGATTTAATGGTTTGAACATCAAGGAAAATGTAAACAATGAGTTTGTATGGGCAGTCCTCTTTAGCATGTGGTAAGTTTGCCCCAACTTTAATGGCGGCCGAATTCAAGATGCCCGGATGTGCGAAACTGAATAATGTGTTTGATTTCTGCACTAAGGTCTGAGGGCGGTGTATGACCATAACAGCCGCTGTCAGGTCATAGGGCCTAACAGTACATATATATAGTATATTACTGGCTATATATTGTGCCATATATTTTAAACCAAATATCACTCATCATGGCGTTGTAAACGTGGAATCAGACACTGATAGTAATGGTGAGACAGCTAATGTGTGCGACAGTGAATCTTCTGATGATGACATGTTTGAAGATGAGGAAGCCACCACTACTGGAAAGACTTGAAGATGAACTTGAAGCTGGTACACTACAGATTGAGTGAACTTCTCCAATCAGTGACAAAGAGTTTGCCCAGAAGTTTGGGCTATTTTGGTGCATTCACCATGATCATTTGTGCCGTTTGAATTTAATTAACTGTTAAAGTTTGTTATATTGAATTAGCTCTAACTAACATGATTAGATATACCAATAACATACCAAGAGTTAGTAGTTAGTCACTGTTATAAGAATTGTACATTTTAGCAATTGACCCTTTAACACTCCAGCTGGTGAAAACATGTTCTGTGGTGGCCTTGAGAAATGTCCATGTGCAGAACAAGAATAATTTTTTTACCGTGACTCAGTGAGTGGTCAAAACTGGCCTCTGAAATCAAATTGTCTTGAGAAATAACCATTTGCAGGCCAAGAGAAGACTATTTTAAGATTTTACCACTGGAATAACTGGCTTGATAACCAAGCTAGTCATTACAGTTCTAAATTTTGTTAAAAGATTGCCTTGGCTTGCAAATGGGCATTTATTAACCCTTTAATGGTCAAATCAGCCATAACCAGCGTCTGCAGTGTTCCTGAGAAATGGCCTTTTGCTGACTAAGAGAATACTATTTTTGAAAATTTATCACTGGAATGACTGGCTCCCAGAATACTCTTGATCAGCAAATTGACATTTTATGAGACAATTGGAATTTTCTTGACCAAATTTACCCATTAAAGGGTTCAGCAGAAATTTACATTTTCTTGACAAATATTGGACAGTAAAGGGTTGTAAAGCTGGAGCTTTACTTACGTTTAACTACCTTGTTCTGCTATTCACAGTGGGGAAAAATTCTCAATCCTTGTTCCACTGAAGATCAAAGAAATGATGAAAACACCATACAACCTTTACTTACATACAGTAAATAAGTCAAACCAGGTCATTTTGGATTTGATTAAATTGTTTATTCATTCACTTAAAAAAGTTTAATGTCATTGTTATTGAATGCTGCCATATTGATATAATGCAGTTTGCTCAAACAATCACCAACACAGACAGTAGCGCAAACCACCACTGATTACCAGCATGAGCAATATTATATAGGACCAAGATTAAGTTTACTTTACTGTTGATTTTGAGATTTGTATTGTTATCGATGATCAATAACAATACACGTCCAGTCTCTAGAACAACAGTAAGCTATCTTGGTCCTATATAATATTGCCCCTGCTGGTGATCAGCGGTGTTTTATGGTTATGCTAAGTACTGTCTGTTGATGAATGATGTTGCTGGTCACAGGTCATATATTACTGATAGTGGTCTTTCAAATTTTTGTCCTACCATTCCAGATTTTGTACGTTTATTTTTGCAACATTTGTTTGTGGTCTGGCTATGTTTCAACAGTAGCTGAAATAGAAAGTGAAACAAATATGATTACACAGGAAGTTATAAGCATTACATAATGGACCTTTCCATTTTGTCCATCAATCATGTCATAATCAACTACATGATGCATAAGGATGACAACATAATCAATGATATAATGAATGACGTAGATAAGTTCGTCAGTCTTTACAGACACTTAATTGATGACAGACTATATGTATTGTATTTAACCCTTTAATGGACAAATTTGGTGAAGAAAATTTTAATATCCACTTATTGAATGTCCAATTAGAGGCCAAGAGAATGCAATTTTTGAAAATGTATGACAAATTACTGTCATTGAGCCAGTCATTTGTGGTGAATTTTCAAAAATTCTATTCTCATGGCCCGTAAATGGACATTCCCCAAGGCTATATAACAGAGGCCAGTTTTGGTCGGCATGACCATTAAAGGGTTAATAAAAATGATGTCGAATATTTTAAAACTAATTTGACTGGGAGTTGTTGCTGTCATATCAAGAGCTTACATGTATAGTTTTCAGGAATTTGAGATTCAGAGAGTGCAGAGATCGATCCCAATGCAGGTAAAGCTTGGGTGGAGCTTAGCTAGAGATGGGCGGGGCATAGCTAAAACTGGATTCCTCCATTGGGCAAAACTATAAGTAAGACTGAGCGGTAGTAGTGAACGCATGACCTAGCACTGTAATAGTAGCATGACAAAATAGCAATCTATCTGTGTTGGTACAAGTACATTATGTATTAAATTATTAAAAAGTGTACCAACACAAATACTGATAGAATGCTACATGTATTTTGACATGATACTGGTGCCCTACCCGGTCAAGTGTTTACTACCACCACTCAGTCTCACGGCACAATAATAAATTAGCTACTATAATCTCACTGTCTGAGTACAGCGTACAATGCTCATAGTGATATTCACTATACCACCACGTACCTCACCGATAATATTTGTTAGAATAAACCAGCACGATTATAATCATGCCAGTTTATTAATTCATTTTGTTGGGTGACATGCATGGTGGTACAGTGGTACCTGATAAGCATGCTGGTTTATTCATTAATTTTCTGGGTGGCATGCATGGTGGTTACAACTCCGGTGATGTGAAGTTTGAAAGAAAAAATTCTATGGAAACTAGTAAAAAAATATTTAAATTTCATAGACAACAAAACAGCCCTTAAGCCTATTTATACCTGGAAACGCTTCAGCTGCTCTCGGAGAGCATCTAGACTTCAAAGTTTTCTGGTGGCGAGTTGGTCTTTCCAGGTGAGTGACCGCTGAGGACAGTGAATCGCACATGTCAGGAGAGTGAAAGACTGATTCAAGTCAGACCACCAATGACCGATAGGAAAATATCTATTTGCAGAACAAGAGAAGACTATTCTTGAAAATTTATGACTGGAATGACTGGCTCGGTTATCGTTATCATTCCAGTGATAAATTTTCAAAAATAGCCTTTTCTTGGTCTGCATATAAATATTTCTCAACACCACTGCAGAAACCGGTTTTGGATGATATGAGCCGGGTTCTGCCGATCCGGTTGCTTAGTGGGGTGAACTGAAATCATGGGTCATTTTGACAAATGTTGGATCAAGTACATACATGGAAGATATCTATGTCCTAAAATCCATTAGGCCAATGAACCATGTGTGAAGGTAATGATTGGATGGTGTGAATTTTAGAGCACTAAATGGTGCAAGGGCCCTGCCTCGGCAAAACCCTGCATGAGTGTTAAAGTGTTATGTATATGATGTCATAATGAATTACATCATATGTAGGCTGACATAGCTAAATCTTTTGAACTTTTAAGAGTCAGTTGGACGAATTGTATGTCTTTACTATTTAGTAAAGATTCTGTTGAATATTTAACAACAGACCCCAGTCAAATTACTTGAAATTAGTTTCAAAATATTCTACAGGTTAGCTGTATCTATAGTTACCGTGAAATTTGGAATTCAGGATTCAAAGTACATATTGATCCCAACACACGGTCGCATGGGGCATAACTAAAAGTTAGAAAATCTAAATTTCTGTTTTATTCTCATGCCAATTCCAGCTTTTGCTATATTTAACCGACAGGTCCTGAAAACAATGTGGCATGTTAAATGATGGTGGTAGCCTAATTTCTCAATCCGAAAGAAAATTTAATTTTAGTATGACAACGTTGAATTAATTACCTACCTACCTTTAAAATCTCCTCGAGTCCTTTCTTTATCTCCATGTTTTGAAAAAATTAGGATACATGTGTCTCCATCCATTCATCATGCTAGCTCCTCCCAAACAGTTGGGTGGAATTCAACCAAATTTGGTATGTGTGTTATCCATATGATTGTGGATTGGCTGACAACATTTATTTTATGTAGTCAGAGATTGGTGTCTTCCAGGTTTATCTAGATTTCCAATAGTCCTGCCCACACTCTCGCACATCATTTGACACCCTCTCAATAGTTTTAAATTAAGCCAGATAAGCCACTACATTTAGATAGGACTAGTGATTACTAGATTCTACTATAGCCCTTCAAATCTTTGCAGACCAAGGGAAGACTATTTTTTAAATTTTACCACTGAAATGACTGGCTCAATTATCGAGCCAGTCATTCTACTGGTAAATTTCCAAAAATAGTCGTCTTGCTCTGCTCACAATAGAGGAATTTTTTTACCACTGACCATTAAAGAGTTGACATGTCCAATTGTTACCATTGGGTTGGTCAGTTACAAGTTGTACTAGCCCTGGTCAATTTCTGCTAACCTCGCGCTCATGTTAATTTTAACCCCTGCTCTCACAGATCATTTCCCCTTAAGACCTCCAGATTTTTCACAGCGATCCACGCCAGTCTCTGTGTAATGTAACTCCTCCGAAAGCGGTGGATGGAATTCAAACAAATGTTGTAGGTTACTATAGAGTGCAAGAGGCTATTTTTATCTCAACTACGAAGTAAAATGAGCTATTGTGATACCATGCACGTCGCCCGGCGGCGTCTAGTTTGCGTTTAGCTCAACTTTTCTGTTTATATCTCATGTTTGGTTGATCATACTGGTCTTAAACTTGGACACATGCCTCCTTATAATGGCATGGCCGTGTCTCATACATACATTAACCGCTTGACGGATTTCAAACTAATTTGGCTGGAAGGACCCTAATGCTTTCGGCTTCCGAACATGCATACAGAATTTGATTGGTCAATTTTTGTGTGAAAATCTTTGACTTTATGAAAAATTTAGCAGAAATTGTCAAAACGCTACTCCTCATTAACCGCTTGACAGATTGCAACCCTAGTTGGCTGGACATAAATTGGCAAAATGCATATGCTCCATGACCGCTTGGTGGATTATATCCAAATTTGGCGGAAGGATTCTGCAGTAGTTGGCTCTAGAACTTCTATTCAGAATTTTCTTTTATATTTCTGTGCTTAGCAACAACCATCATCAGATGAGATATTTTGACAGTTCGCCTCTATGTCCGCCTCATCTCAAAAGAAAAATAGGAAGTGGAAATTAGATAAAGCTATACAGGCAACCTGCTGAATATTTTGAAAAGTTTTGATAGATAGATAGATAGATAGATAGGTATGTACATACTCAGTATATTTTATAGGCAGCCTTTTTTTACTTAGTAGCGGCCTTCTCTGCTGGCAGCCCTTATTGCCATACACCGTCGAGGATACCGTTACAGGCCCTTGGCCCCCTTGTTGATAAGCCTTCTAAATTTATTTTATGTTTGAAGTCAATCATCAGAGTTCATTGCTGTCATGAAGTCGAGATTCATGGTTGCATTGCAGCCACATTTTTGGTATTACATTTGGCTCCTCCCCTGGGGTAGTGAACGTGGTCGATTGCTATGACACGCCATCAACCAAACAATCTAGTTATCACTTACTTTCCATCGTCAGATAGATCCAAGTTATCAGAGATTGTAACCCACAGCCTATAATTTTTCTTTTGATCACTTCCAGGGTTGTTAAATCTTAATGTATGATCACACAACCTTTATTAAAATTTGAGCAAAATCTGACCAATTTGTTTCCGATATATCCATAGATTAAAATGTGTACCCAATCTGGATCCAACTTGGTTTTTGTCCAGGTCACAGCCAAAGTCTGGAAATCCTTGTTTAAGCTATGTTGCTTTTTTACTGCCGTCTAATAGTACACAACTGTCAAAGCGTCATGAGATTAGTTCAACCAATCAGATTTGCCATTGGTGGCTTTTCCAACAATATCTCTGCCAATCAAAGATAACGAGGTTAAATATATACGCGATGACGTCATCAGAATGGAATGGTGTTCCAGTTCAAGACGATTGTCCATTCGGCATTAGATATATCGAGATTTTCACTATAAAAACGCAGAAATTAGATGAATCCCGCGAAGAAACACTAAATTAAATACATCTGATAAATCCAGCCACAAATTGACGTAAATAAGTTTAAATCTGCTGTACGAATCGCTCAAAGTTTGCAAAGCACGCGAGATACATGTACAGAGGAAACATGTACTGATAAGCGGTTCTGCCTAGACTAGGAACCGAGTACCCATTTGCTTCTAGCCATAGGACTCGTCAAAAGAACTGGAGAACCGCGGTTGGAATTGATGGGGCGTTTAATTTATCGTAAAATTTTCAAACGCTACCAAACGTGTAGGGAAAAAAGTTAAACCTGTCATTCAAAATGTCAAACCCGTAGTGTCAAAATTTTAGCCCGTCAAGATAAAATTCAAGATGTGTATTGAGATTTTACCAAACGCTATGTCTAAGCAAATCACTACGAGAAAACGACGCCATACAGACGCGTTTTAAACGAGCTTTAGGATGCGTTTAATTAAAGCTAACTAAGATCTGTACTGTAGGTTGGCTTATAATTCTCAAAAAGTCAAACCTAGTCCTTTCTCAAGTTTCTCCCATCTAGGCATCTCTTTCGACCTGCTCAACAAGGGCTTAGTTTTTCCTTCAGAGGGAAGGGTGGAGGTAATCTTGTTGGATATGGACATTCTGACAACCTCTTTCTCAGTCAGGGCAAGATTGTTTCTCAGGGGTCTAGGCTTGATGGTCAGCATCGAGATTGTCATTCTCTGGGCGGCGCTGATGAGAGGACCCTTTCAAGTGCTCCTTATGTCCCTCTGAAAGCAGTCAGTTCATTTTATTTACCATCAGATTCCCATCAGAGAACACTTGATCCCTCATTTAGAATTTTGGAAGGATCGTTCTCTGCTTCTGATAGGTGTTCAATTAGTCAAGACCTCTCCTCGGGCGATTATTTTCACAGACGCTCCCCATGAGTGGTGGGGAGCAGTCCGGATCTCCCTGTCGATTTCCGGTCTTTGGTCCTTGGAGGAGTCGACAGCTTTCATCAATATCTTGGAGTTGTGGGCTGTCAAGAAGACTCCTCTCATGGTCGGATCGAGTGAGAGGCCTCAGGATCTCGATTCGATCAGCCAATTCCATGGTAGTTTCCTACATCAACAGACAGAGAGGAACGAGGTGTTCTCTTCTTTGTATGGAAATTTGGAATCTTCTGTGGTGGTGCCGCAAGAACCAAATCTTTCTAGTTACCAGTCATGTTCCAGGCAGACTGAACTTTCTTGCGGACCAGGTGGTAAGACCCAGCAGTTTCATCCACTCCGAGTAGCAGTTTAAAAGTCGGTTTTCAAAGCGATTTTTCAATATCAGGGCCGTCCCCAAGTAGATCTCTGCGACATGTCTGAATGCCCAGATCTCCTCTTTCATGTCTCCTTTTCCGGACAGTCGGGTGCTGGCGGTGGATACCCTGTCTCAGTCCTGGACAGGAATGTTTGCTTACGCATTCCCTTCCAACGATCCTGATTTCTTTGGTTCTGAAGAAGATCAGGGACGAGATCTGCGAAGTTCTTCTGATAGCTCCTTTTTGGCCAAAGCGGATCTGGTTCATAGACCTTCTCCTGGTAGATTTCCCATGTATCCTTCCAGTCTCCCCAGATCTTCTCTCTCAAGTAAGGGGCACTTGTCTTCATTCTGTGTGTTTGGAGAATATCGAGTGTCCAGTCCCCGAGATCAAAGTTTCTTCAAGATCTCAGGAAATTATTGATTCTGCCAGGAGGGAGTCGACCCGTCGAGTTTACAAGGGTTGACTTAAAATTTTTGGAGAATGGTGCTCAGGCCATGGTTTCTTGCCTGATTCTGTTTATATTCCCAGGTATTAGATTTTTTATCCTATCTCTTTGGCTCATTACATTTATCTGCTAACACAGTCAGGGGTTATAGATTTTCTTTGGCTTCTTCGCTTCCTTGTCTTTTGAATGCTGGTGTCAAGGATACGAAGATTCTCAATATTCGTCCTCCAGTAGCTAAGCCTTTGCCATCCTGGAATTTGGCTCTGATTCTTCAGGTTTTGACAGGCCACCATTTTGAACCCATTGCTTCTATTAGTATGAAATTTTTAAACTCTTAAGGATGTTTTTCTTGTTGCATCTTCTTCTGCTAGAAGACGAGCAGAAATTCATGCTCTGTCCACCGACAGGGATAGATTTATTGAATCTGGGAACGGTTTAGGTTTATATCACAGAAGGGATTTTTTATCGAAGACCCAGTCTAACCGTTACCCAGCTAAGCCGATCATGTTAAAATCGTTATCTTCCTTTTCGCCGTCTGACAAATTTTGGTGTCCCGTCAGGGCATTAAAGGTTTACATGCTCCGAACCGATTTTAAAAGATCTAATTCGTCCCATTTATGGGTTCCGTATGCAGAGGAGGTAGCCAAACCAGTCTCTCAGGCCACGATTGCCAGATGGATCTGTGAGACCATTAAACTTTGTTATGAGATTGCTTCTCCTGAACAAGTAAAATTATCTCATGTTAAGGCTCACGATGCTAGGGGAATGGCTACCTCTTTTGCACTTTTCGCTGGCTCATCTTTAGACGAGGTCATGCAGGTCGCAGGCTGGAAATCTGAGTCAACTTTTACATCTTTCTACTTAAAAAATCAGAGTCCAGCTGCCTCCTTTTTTAGAAATATTACGATTTTAACTAAATAAGCTGAAGACTATCTACCGAGCACATCCCGTCATTTTCGCTAAGACAGTCTGTGAGAAATGGTGAGTTTTTTTCTTTTGTTTTTATTTCTTTAAGTGTAAAGTTTTCCTTGTTTGATAATCACTGTGTGATTGATTAGAGTGCACCTTTATGTTATTTTATTAACATTTGGATATGATGTGTTTAAATTTTTATCCTTGTTTAATGATTCTCAAATCTCCACCCACCAAGGGTTTCAAGTGGGGCACTGACCAAATCTACGGGTTTAGCAAGTAGTGAATGGTATTGATGTTTTTGTGGTGTAATAACAACCCCCAACAGACCCCCCTTGTGGGGTGGTCTTTAGTTTTATTAACCACTATAAAACATACTTACCGTTCAATCACTGCGACCCGGCCTCAACCACCCGCATGGGAATGATTTGAGAATCTGTTTATGATATTTGGCACTTAAATTTAGAAAAGTGAATCTGTTTCCTATCTGGGCTCCATGCGCATTCATGTGATGTGACAGGTGTCACAGAGGAGTGAGTACAGACTGGTGCCAGTCTCTTTCAAGATGCACCCTACCAGTAGCCTCGTTGAGGGTGTGATTAAGTGGAATAGGCATATGGGGACATGTAAGCAAGCATAAAAATCTTATTCTGGTGACTAAATGCAGAGTATTTAGCAGGTAGTGATTGAATGGTAAGTATGTTTTATAGTGGTTAATAAAACTACAGACCATCCCACAAGGGGGTTGTCTGTTGGGGGTATTTTGATATCGATCATAAGCGCGATTTGGAAGTACTTAAAACTATGTAAGCTGTAAAAGTTGTTTACTGGCGCTAATAATGTATATCAACCCGCATCGAGTGTTAATTTTATCATCCAACATACATTGAGCTAGTTCATGAGTTTTCACGATCAATTACTCTTGATTGCGATTAGACAAATTCGATCTCAACTTACGCTGGCAGGTTAGATCACTTCCCGGTTTAGAGCCCTGGATGTGCGTTCAGAATTCATAATAAACATACATATCAGAAACACTAGATCGCTAATGATACGCTTTCAAGCATGTATCATAGAAGTTAATAATTACAATTTGTGAACGTACATAGCAATATGATCTAGCAACATTCTCGCGATATACAAATGAAAAAGAACCCTCTTCCACGGTTTATTTAGCTGATTTTATATAACAATTAGCCACATGGATTCAATTTTATGCAATACAAACATACTATTTAAAAAGATATATTGCCAAAACCCTTTTTTCCATAAATATGCGGTTTTACGGTTATGAGATAATGACACCGGTTTTCAAACCATCACATCTACAAAACCGGTGACGGTTCCAATACCGGTATACCGCACAGCCCTATATTTGAAGGTCACGTTTTCTGGTGGAAGTAACAAGTTTTGGTAAAAATAATTTCAAAATACACTTAAAACTAGACAGTATTTTACCTGCAGGAAGTAGTGGCTAATCAGCTTAACGCAAATATACTTGCACTTATATGAATGGCTTAAAGATTTTAGCTGAGGATAAGCTTGATATTATTTATTCCCTCTGCATACATCAGAGCGCATACGTCCACTGCGTCACTAATTGGTTAACGCCGGAGTGATATAAATGGTATTTAGCTGCTTTTTTCTAATTATTCTGATTTATTTCTGGTTTTTACTTGGGGCTGTAGGTTGATTATTATATAAAGCTTTCATTGAAGAGCATATGTTTCCTGATTCTTTCTTTTAAAGGTAATTTAGATTTTCTCATTGATAATGACATAATGTCCATTTGCAAAGCAGGCGATTATTTTTTTTAATTTACTAAATGGCTGATTCGATTATAAAGCCAGTCATTCCAGTGCTAAATTTTCTAAAATGGTCTTCACTTGGTCTGCATATGGACATTTCTCACGACCACTTCAGAAGCCTTTTTAGCTAGCTTGAGTGTTAAAGGATTAATGGGAAAGATTGGTCCAGATAATATAAAGGTTTTCGCAGTGAATATCCATATGCAGCAGACCAAGTGAAGAGTATTTTTGAAAACTTATCACCAGAATGACTGGCTTGTTATTAGTTCACTTGGCCTGAAAGGCTAAGTGAGCTTATGCTGTGGTGACCATCCATCATGTGTCAGTCCGTCCGTCATCCATTCATCTGTCTTTAAAAATCTTTTCCGAAGCCGCTTGGGGGATTGATGCAAACCTCATGAAATATTATCTAGGGAAAGAGCCGAACCAAGTTTGTTCAAGGGAACTTGATTGGTCAAATGGTTCGGCGGCCATCTTGGTTGACCTAATTCTAGCGATAACAACTTCTCCAGAACCGCTGAACGGATCAGGCCAAAATTTTGGCAGATTTGATAAGGGACTGAGGGCCATTAAAGTTTGTTCAAGGGAAGTTGATACATCAAAAAAACATGGCCACCATGGACCAATCAAAATGTGTGTTTGGCGACCATATTGGATATTTTCATTGGATGGTTTTTTAGCTGAAATTAGTTTTATATCTTGGATCTTCTAAAGCAATGGGAAATTTAAAATGTCTTTTTCTCAAGAAGCACTCGGCAGATTTAAAGTATATGTGACAGAAACCATCCTTAGGCATTAGGCAATAGGAATCCAAGTTTGTTCAAAGAAAGCCAATTGGCCAGTGGCCATCTTTTTTTGGTAAACGTCGTTAAAAATCTTCTCGGAAACCACTTGGTGATTGATACAAGCCTCATGAAATATTATCTAGGGTTTGTTCAAAGGCACTTGATTCACCAAATGATTCGGCTGCCATCTTGGATGACCTACATTCTGTAGTTTTCGCGAAAACGACCTCCAGAACTGCTGAACAGATTGGGCTAAAATTGGGCAGATATTAAGGCTTACGGGTCATTAAAGTTTGCTCACGGGAAGTTCATCCGTCAGAAAACATGGCCGCCATGAGCCAATAAATATGTAACGTGTTTGGTGGCCATATTAAATATTTTTATTTGATGGATTTTGAGGCCGAAATTGGTTTTATATAGGTGTTTGCGTATTCTCATCTCAAATTTGTCTTTTTCAAAACTGTCGGATAAACGGTTTGGCGGCCATTTTGGATCTTTTTCCTGCCCAAAACTGGCATACTAAAGGGGAAATTTTAAATGTCTTCTCAAGAACTATCTGGCTGATTTCAAGTATATTTAGCAGGAAGAATCCTTAGGGCATAGGGATCCAAGTTTGTTTAAAGGGAGCCGATCAGCCAGTTTGACTGGCAGCCATCTTTAATTTTGGATGATTTTTAGAAATGTCTAAAAATCTCGGAAACCACATGGGGGATCGATTCAAACCTCATGAAACATTATCTGGGGAAACAACTGAACCAAGTTTGTTTAAGGGAACTTGAATGGCCAAATGCTTCGGTGGCCATCTTGGATGGCCTAGTTTTCACGGAAAAAGCTTCCAGAACCGCTGAACGGATCAGGCCAATATTTGGAAGATCTAATTAGGGCCTAAACACCATTAAAGTTTGTACATGAAAAGTTGATACAAGTTATCAAAAAAACATGTGAGCCATGAATCAATCAAAAAATTTTTTTGTTTTTGGCGAACTTCTTGTATTTTTTGGAAATTTCTGACAAAAGCATAAAAAGACCACTTATTACGCGCTGGGCCAATTTTAATAAATCTTGGCTAAACCGTCACAGAAATTAGATTGGTCAATTTTTCCAGTGGTCATCTCATGTTCTTCTGTTTGTTGCCAATAATTGCCCTTGTGCCTCTTGTTCCAATAGAAAGTTTTTCTACATTGTTCTTTTTGGTCTGCAAATGGACATACCCCAAGATCGTCATTTTAAGCTGGATTAACCGTTACCCCTTTCATGCCAAAGCTGGACAAAACCGGCCTCTAGTGGTTTTGAGGAATGTCCATTTGCAGGCCAAGAGAAGACTATTTTTGCAAATTTACCACTAGAATGACTGGCTCAGTAACCGTCTTCGGAGTCTTCTCTTGTTCTGCAAATGGACATTTCACAAGACCACTGCAGAAGAGAAGAGTATTTTTGAAATTTTACCACTGGAATGACCTGCTCGATAACCGAGCCAGTCATTCCAGTGGTAAATTTGAGAAAATTGAAATTTTTATGAACAAATTCGATGGTTAATGGGTTAAGTCAGTGTGTGTGTTGGTTTGTAGGTCTGTCAGTCTATTGTCTCTGCTTTTTCTGTCAAAACCACTTGCCTCTCAACTAATATTGTGTGCCTTACTTACATTCTCTTGCAACATTGTGTGCAATTTAGCTTTTTGTTCTGTATAAGTTATGCAGGTCTTTCTGTCAGTCAGCCACTCGATCCATCGGCCATTAACCTTTCCATAAAACAACGTCCTCAGGAACCACTAGTCCTATTTCAATCAAAATTTCACAGGAAATATCCGTGGCTCATATACATGTAGATCAAAGATAGTGCAAAAGAAGCTGATTGGTTCATTTTGTTGGTAACCATCTTGTACTTGAGCTATTTTTAAAACAGCTTGGTCAGTCATCATGAAACCCAAAACACATTTAGGTAGGGATTGAGCTGAACTAAGTTTGTTCACAAAAAATTACCTCGTCCGAAACCACTAAAGGTATCACAGGCAATCACGGCAAAATTTGGGGAATATGATTATGGAGTAAAAATATTAATATCATATTCAAGTTTGATCAGATGAATCCGAGTCGTAAGAAATAAGACTGCAATTGATCAATCAAAATTGAGCATCTCTTAGTTCACATATTTTGACAGATGATATATTACGTTTTTCGGCCTGCTTATTAGAAATTTGACTCAGACTTGTCAATCTGATCACTGGTCATGTAATGAATTCATGTTTTTACACAATCATTTTGTAAATTTTAGCTGAATTCGTTCATTTCTTACATATGCATTTGTATGTTCACTGTTCCTGCCAAATGTCCTCACATTTCAAACTTAAATTTCCATGCTTTGTACAGAAATCTGCGTATAATTTCCAGAATTTTCATCGCTTTTTTCCTGTTGAAATACCGCTGTTACAGGTGAGTGATATTATACACCGTGTTATCATTAGAGAATTAGTTTCCACATGTTCGATCAATCCTCTCTTAACACTTTAACAAAAATGGCTTCAGCAGTGACCTGGAGAAATGTCCATTTACAGACCAAAAGATGACTATTTAGAAAATCTACCACTGGAATGACTGGCTCAATAACCGAACCAGTCATTCCAGTCATAAATTTTCAAAAATAGTCTTCTTGGTCTGTAAATGGGCATTTTCTATGAGGAAATTTAAATTTTCTTCAATAAATCTGATAGTTAAAGCGTTAAGCGACCATCTTAATACAAGTCATTTGCTACAAGGTGCATCTTTAGGGGTCACATGACAGTGGTTCCTTAAGCTATGTAATCTTAGGACCATGTGTCTAAACTCTTCACTGGTCAAACTGGTCAAAACCAACCTTTACACTGGTCTTCAGTAATGTCAATTTCCAAACCGAGACAAGATTATTTTTGAAAAGTTACTACTGAATGACTGGCTTGATAACTGAGCCAGACATTCCAGTGTTAAAATTTTCACAAACACTCTCTTGGCCTGAAAATGGTCATTCTATAAGCAAAAATTGACCATGAAAGGGTCATTGAACCATAATAGTTTGTTAGCAAAAAGGCTGCTGGTTTTCCTACCTGTATGATGTCGGAACATATTTAAGTGTTTTGTTTTCGTTGTTGACAGAACACATTGTTCCGGTGTTGTTGGAGTCACTATGCTCTAATGATATGACACCCAGTGAGCATCTTGAAACACAGCAAGCTCTCTTCAAACAGTTTGCTGAAATCATTGATTTTGTGCTCAAATTTGATGACTGGAAGGTAAGCTAGTTTATATACCGTTAAATCTCGACTAAAGGACGCAGCTTTTGTTATATGTTCTAGGAAGGTGGGATGCATCCTATAATCGAGTGCATTATTTTTTTTTGATACCACGATAATTTAACTCATTTTCGCACAGTACGACTATGTTTAATGTATACCTCAAAACATCATCGCGGAAGTGAAATTATTAAATTGGGGTGCCTAAATATTGCGTGTCCATTAATAAAGATCATGTATTACATCAAAATTAATCCTGAATTTGACATAAAATGGCATCGAGAAAAAATTTAAATTGTGTGATTCGCCTCCAATTGCAAAAGATTGTTTTTAATTAGAACGAGTACTCAGATAAAACATTCTGGACTTGAAACTCTGTATAATATATATTATCATTGCGCGATAGGAACTAAGTATTGTACTTTAGGTCTGATCCGTACCCGTTTGATAAACAACTCCCATTAGCATATAAAATCTCGCGAGAACATGGCACCTCCTATCGCAACTGACACAAGAAGCGCTTTAACTCATTTTAATTCTTGGACTCTCAAGCAATTTTTGTCGTACATCTTAATTCCATTTTGGATCATTTAATGTTGGTCGACATTACAAAATTAATACGCAATACGAGAGAAAACACTGTTCCATTATTAATTTTTTCTGAAGAAAAGTATTATTTCTCTGTTCTGATTGGATAAATTCTCCCATACAAGCCAATTAAAATAGAGAATGGCAGATATTAGAATAAATCTGGTAACAACAACTGGTGATCTTACCGCATTCCTAATGTCACATGATTTCTATTTTTTCTCGGCAACATTTTGCGTTGATTTTGATGTAATGAACAATCTTTATTGAAGATAATAGGTACATGTATTCAGGCGGCCCCATTAATAATTTCACTTCCATGATGAAATTTTTAGGCATACATTAAACATAGTGGTATGGCAGTAAGCATGTGTATGGAAATTGCGTTCAGTTTTCGTAGTAGGTTCTATATGAGTTTTAATCATTTTAGAAAATGGATTTCAATTTCTCTATGGGTCCTTTCTATGAGTATAAGGATTTTTGGGGAGCGTGTAGGCCAAAATTTAGCTTGCGCCAAATATAAGCAAGTGTCCTTTCCTCGAATAAAAACAGTACACTATTGTTCTGAATTGATTAACAGATCAAGCTGGCCTCTGCAGGGGTCTTGAGAAATGTACATTTACAGTCCAAGAGAAGGCTATTTTTGAAAATTTACCACTGGAATGCCAGTGAATTCAGTCGTAAATTTTCAGAAATTGTCTTCTTGAATTGCAAGTGGACATTGAATAAGCACATACCTTGATTTTCTTAACCAAATTTGACCATTAAATGGTTAAACTCGTCATGATAATTATTATGATCAGATAAAATAATATTTATTCACAGGCTGGCCATAATCTGTCCCTTATGAGTGTTCACATTACAATGTACATATGTCATGTTATGTCATGGCGCTGTCACTGCTCTGCTCAAAATACTGCTCACTATTTTGGCGACAATGACTAAGCATTTAATGGGTCAATTAGAGACAGAAAGACCTGTCACATTAGCTTCAACAGATTTATTTCGTGCATTGAAAAAAGGAGATTCTTGTTGCCTCTGTTCGGTGATGTTGGAAGGGTTATAAATTGCCTTAAATTAAATGTACATGCACATTTTTCAGATGACAAATCCGGCCATCCAGAATGACTTCAGCTTCTATAGAAGAACGCTCAGTCGGCGCAGTATGGCCAATGAGGTATATAATTATTGTCTTGTGTGCCAGGTTCATACAGATCCTTGGAAGTGGTTGAATTTGGAATTTGTTATTCAAGGCTCTTAAGTTCTTGGTTTTAGCAAATTGACTTGAAAATGTTTAAATATAAGAAAAATCTATCAAACAATCTTTTTGCTGGTACATTGAGTTCATAATGACTGAACTTTTAACCCTTTAAATGTCAAGATGTGTCAAGAAATTTTAAAATGTTTGCTTAGCGAACATTCATTTCAAGGCCAAGAAAAGCTTTGCTGCCGTGATGACTGGCTCGGTTACTGAACCAGTCATTTCAGTGGTAAAATTTCAAAAATAGTATTCTCTTTGGCTGCAAAATGAGATTTCTCATGATAACTGCAAGGGCAGCTTTTTCCAGACTAATTTTGATAAGTTACTAATAGTATGACTGGCTCGATAACTGAGCCAGTCATTACAGTGGTAAATTTTTAAAAATTAGCTCTTCATTTGCAAATGAACATTTTCTATGCAAAAAATTTAAATTTTCTCAACCAAATTTGAAGGTTAAAGGGTTTTATTTATGTATATGTGCATACGTACATCCTATTCTTTTCGTACTCCATCTGTCAACGCACCCCGAGACATATCCCTCTCATGTTTTTGTTGGCTATTTCATGCAGGAAGAGCCAGAGAATGATGTTGATGTATCAAGTGAGATGGCAAATAGAATGTCATTGTTTTATGCGAATGCCACGCCAATGCTGAAAGTACTCAGCGACACAACTACTAACTTTGTATCATTTGTAAGTATTTATGTCTATCTTTGAAATATCACTTTTCCAAGAAATGTTTTCTGCTAGCATTCTACAATCTGCGTTTAGCCAGTTAACACCCAAGCTAACCAAAAATGGCTTGTGTGTGGCCTTGAGAAGTGTCCATTTGCAGACCAAGAGAAGACCATTTTTTGAAAATTTAGGACGAATGACTGACTCCCCGAGCCATTCATTCCAGTGGTAAGTTGTCTAAAACCAGCTCTTGGTCTCCAAATGGACCTTTTTTTATTAGAAAATTTTAATTTTCTTTAAAAGGTTTTGAGGATGAAAGGGTTAAGCGACTCAAGGTTGCGAATGCTGCGTAGAACACACACTCTGGTTGTTTCATTAGCGGCAAATTTTCTATGGCCGCAAGATTTAACCGTTTAACTGCTGATATTCGAATGACTCAATTATAAGGCAACTATACATACAGGTAAGCTGCTGGATATTTTGAATCTAATTTGACTGGAGCCTATTTGAGCCTTATTGCAGTAAGAGTTTGTCATTTCTCACGTATAATGGTCAAAGGTAGTCAAGAAAAATGAGTCCATTTGTCAAGATTAAAAGCAGAATATTTTTTAGACTAAATCTTAACACTGACTGTTTGACTAGGTTGCAGAGTCAGTTAACTCTTTAGCCCTCATGTCGGCTAAAACAGCTTCTGCAGTGGTCTTGAGAAATTACCATTTGCAGACCAAAAGAAGACTATTTTTGAAAATTTACCCACTAGAATGACTGGCTCGATAACAAATTTGAGTGTCAAAGGTTTAATGTTACAGTGGTACGGTTTCTCAAATATTTTTGACTCATCTTCTCATGGTCAACAAATGGATTTTCTCAAGACTTTCAGAGGTCATTCTTGGTCATTGAAGTGTTTAGTCTTTTAGAGAGCACCCATCTCTTTGTGCCTCAAAGCAGATACTCATTAGAGTTAGTCTGACTGTATAGTAAAGAGTAATTTGTGTTCACGGGACTGTGACCATTGCCATATTTGTGTTAAATTTGGTTTTGTAGATAGTGAATATATTAGATCACAATGACTCGTGTGTGTGTGTGTGTGTTGTGTTCATCCATTTATTCATCAATCTATGATTAAATTCCCTTTAAATAATTAGTGATGTTGCCTTAGTCAGCTCTTGTGCAATTTCTGTGCTATTCCTTTAGCCCTTTAATGGTCATGTTTGGGCAAGAAAATCTAACTTTATTTAGTGAATATCCTTTTGCTGGCAAGCAGAAGATTATTTTAAAATATTTACCAATGCAATGACTGGCTCGGTTGTCGAGTGTCATTTTTGTCGTAAATTTTCAAAAATTCTCTCATGTCCTGTGAATGGAAATTTCTCAAGACCTGAGTCCGGCTTTGGCTGGCCTGACCTATAAAGGGTTAATTGTATTTCCGTAGCATCCATCCATAGATATTCCACAAGTGGGCAGTATTAGGAATGTGCAACTGTGCACATTTTGAAACAGGGCCTAAATGTAGATGTGTGGGTTACGTTTTCAAAGTTCAACAAATTTTCAGTTTTCTCATAGAAAATGTCCATTTTCAGACCAAGAGAAGCTTATCTTTTTTTATTTGCTACTGTAATGAATGGCTCGGTTAGTCATTCCAGTGGTAAATTTTCAAAAATTATCTTCTTGATCTGCAAATGGACATTTATCAGGACCACGGCAGAAGCCATTTTTGTCGGGCTTGAGTGTATTTGAAGTGTTAAGGGCAGCCATTGAATTTTCCTGTTTCTGTCATGAAATCTTTACCTTGTACTGTTAGAAATTCTAGGGTGAATGATACATATTTTGGAAAGTTTTACTTAATTGACACGTATCAAGCCTACCATGCCTACAGTTATTACAACGTTATCATTTCTTTAACACCTTAATGGTCAATCACGGTAAAATTGCTTTTCATTGGTCTTGAGAAGCATCCATTTGCAGGCCAATAGAAGACTATTTTTTATAACTTACCACTGGAATGACCAGCTCGAGCACCAAGCCAGTCATTCCACTCATAAATTGTAAAAAATAGCATGTTGGCTAGCAAATGAACATTCACTGAACACAAATTTAGAGTTTTCTCGACAGATTTTGACAATTAAGTGGTTAAAAGGAGTGACTCTATTGCTTCGATGACACTTCATCAATCAGCTCATTTTTTCTGTTCAGAGAAAGCGGATTACTTTTGACACATACAAGCAAAATTTAACAGGTCACAAGGCCTGTTTTACCATTGTGGTAAGGTCATTGTATTTATTCTGTCACTTGTATGCCACATTCACCAGGCGGCTGTTAGCGATACATTCACAGATTTGAATGAATTATTTCACAATATGTCATGTATATGGATGCTACAGAGAATTTTTTATATTTTATGTTATCTCTTCTTCTGCTGTGTCGAAGACTATTTTACTCCCTTCCTCACCTGCAGTATCTCAATTTCAAGGCAAGCATGCAAGTAAGCATTTAAATATCTTACAATTATTTTACTTGAATACTGTTCCTACTGGTCCATTGAGTCGCGACAGCAGCAATTCCTAGTCAAATTAGATTCAGAAGATTTGATCAGTTGTAAAGAATGTATATAATATTAAGACACTAAGTTGATATAGTTGACGGATAGTTGCTGTAATGACCATTATTCTAGAGATATTAATCAAATATCTTTGATATTCGCATCACTCATGTATTTTTAAAATGGTAATTAAAAATATACCTAGATATGAGACAGTGAATTTGACTAAAAGTGAAAAATGTCCAATGCGGCTTTGCAATGTTCAGCTAATTATGAAGCCCATTAACCTTGCATGTCTATATTTTAACCATGTGACTGCTGAGTCTTTGCAAATGACATATTCCAAGGGTTATATCTCTGGACCTGCTAAATATTTTCAAAACAATTTGACTGAATGTTGTTGCTAACACTGAATAGAATGTAGCGAGTAGACTCTAGCATTACGGTAATAATTTTGAGAGAAAGGCATTGATTTTTAATTGAGCCCTGCAATGAAGTGGAGGATGGCTCGACTTAGCGAGAATGTTACTTTTTCAATGGACATTTATTTCAACAAGGGATTACAGGGTATTTAATTTCAATGAAACTTTACATTTTTAGCTCGAGTTTACGAAGTAAAACAAGCTATTTTGATACCCCGCACGTCATCCGGCAGCTGTGGCGGTGTCGTCGTCGTCGTCCAATTTGCGTTTAGCTCAACTTTTCTGTTCATCTCTCATATCTGGTTAATCATACTGGTAGTGGTAGGGGTGCATGATTATTCAGTTTTCATAATCGCGATCATTTTGAAAAAATCATGGTTTTTTATTATATCGTACAGTACAGCTCAGAGTTAACTTAGTGTACGAACGGGTCTGAAATGCGTGCATGATGCGTTGAAGGCCCGTTTCCAATGCATCGGTTTTAAAAACACAATGCATTCACAACGCATCTAGTTAATTTTTTTGATGCATTTAAAATAATTAATATATGCATTGAGAACGAGCATTAAATGCGTAAATAAGCAAGTTTGAACTTGTTTGATGTCCCCCAGTGATAGTGCCAAACGCATTGTTAAAAGCAAAACGGGACTCCAAATTTTAAATGCGTTTAAAAGATTCATTTGTGCATTGCGTAATACGCCGGGCGGCGTACATACCAGCTCCAACTACCCGGGATCCAATCAAACTTAGCGGTACATTACATTTCCTAGAAGGAGCAAAGGTAAATATGAGAAAGTCTTCCTAAAAAAGACAGCGGGACATAATATTAAAAATCAAAATTATAAATATTACGAAACACAAAATCATGATTCCCGGTTGAGAATTAATGTAACGATGCTCCCCTGAACATTTTGCGCCCCTGAACATTTTGCATCTAGTGCAAGAATCGTAAGCATCGGTTCGTGTCGCATTTAACTCTTATAAACATCCAGCGCAGCGAAACATGCCGACTGGCGCGATTTGACATAGGTTAATCATAGTCAAAATTGTTCGTAAGCAACTTCATTATCACTTCTACACATCACCTGTGTTCGCGATGAACAGACAGCGAATAAACGCAAAATTATGGATTAAAGATGTCAAACTATAGCTTATGTGTACCAATGCTCGACTAATGTAGACGCTTTTTATTAAAACATGCAGATGGTGTGGTTTTTATTGATAATATGACGCACAAATTAGCAGATTCGTGCCCGCTACCGCAATATCCCCATCGGTGCTCTACAAGAAAAAGGACTAGTTCAGGGCTAGTTATGAAATACTATGCGCCCCTAAAACTGTAACATGTACAGATATCTCATTGGCTTTTCGCGGAAATAAAACGCCCGTAGTGATTTAATGATTTTCTTTTTGTAACATTCGGTAGCTTTCGGATTCACTATATTGCAATGTAATGTAGCCGAGTAAAACACATTGTTGTTGCCTCACTCGGGAACCAGGTCGAGGAAATGAGCAATCGCTGCACCCCTCTCTGCTACGTAGCAATAACATAGCTAGATGATAAATAGTGCCTTAATAAACCCGTGAAAGTTAACATTATAAATAGTCAGGGAGCTAATTTCACTATATTTCATGAACCAGGCATTGTTTGTTTTATTAATTTAAAAGTCAAAGTGGGCGTTAAGATATTGCTTTATTACTTTTAAAAGCAGTACCACAAATACGTGTACATTTTGCGTTCAGCCATTGTTGATCGTGAGTCGCTCAGAGACTGGTTAAAATAAATCACGTCATCAATTCGTTATGAATGACAACGAGACACGTGATCAAAATATTACTATGATAGTAATTTTCATTTATTCATAATGACGTCAGATGTCCAGCAAGCCAATCAAATTACGGCTACGCTTTTCCGAGAATCTACGACTGCGCATAATTATCGATCGGCGAGAGTCACGCGAGGCATTTCTCATTAGTGGTGAATTAGGCAGTGAATAAGTAACCGGGTTCATTTTGTTCTGTAAGAATGGAATGTTTATGTTACCAGGCAGCTGTATCGGAACTGATAATGCGACATACTGCTAATTATTCAACATTGAATGAGGCCTCCCCCTAAAATCATGACAGGAATTTTCCCCCTAAAATCATGACAGGAATTTCGCGAAAATTTACGGTACCCTGGCAAAATATAATTGCATAATGTGTGTATGCACGAGTAATCGGTTGCCCTTCTTGGTCGACTCGCATGTCGTTATACCAGCATGGCGTAATTATGAACGCGTTTCACATTATCAGATTTCAAATGACTTGTCTAGCCAATATCATAAATGTGTTTTGTAATAAGTTCTGACGCGTTGTCAAACTGTTTCCAACCCATTTGTTTTACTTTCACACCGCGTTGCTTTACCGTTCACAACGGGAAAGTGATGCATCCATTATTTTAAAATAGACCCGCCATCTATGCGTCATGCACACGTTGCAGACGCATTTTATGTTAAGTTAACTCTGATGAGCTGTACTGTACATGTCATTGCGCATTAGGGTGGGGAACTTGAATAAAGTTTTATTCAACACAAATAACTATAGGAAATATCTCGACTAGTTTGATGGCTAGTATTGATAATATTGGAAAAAAAACCTACAAACTGCTTCGAACGAGAAATGCTAACATAGCGCTAAAAGAACAAAAATTGGTATCACTGACCACTCACTGAGTGCTAATTCTGAACACAATATCGATACAATCTGGCAAGACGGACAGCCCAATGTAAGCGGCCCACATAAAATGATCCAAAGTGGAATCAAACATGCTCAAAAATTTGCTTGAACGTCCGAGTATTAAAATGCGAGAGATTGCTTCTTATGTTAGCAACAAAATGACTCTTGCGATTGCAGGCGCATGCCATGGTCTCGTGAGATTTCATACATTAACGGGAGTTTGAGACGGAAGTTAGATCGCATTATCATAACCCTTCTGTTATCAAACGGGTACCCATTTTACTGCGATCGAATTTAAAATATGATACTCGCTTACCATCATGCAATGATAATATATAGCGATTTCCGAGTCCAGTATATTTATATCTGAGTACTACCTCTAAAAATTGTTGATGCTTCTTAATTTGATTTAACCAGAGTGGATTACTATTATCACATGATTTTTATGTCAAATTTTGGATTAATTTGATGTAATAAACGGCCTTTATTAAAGGATATGCAATATTTAGGCAGCTCCATTTAATAATTTCATTTCTGTGATAATGTTTTTGAGATTACGTACATGTATATTAAACATCAAAGCGGGTAGAATTTGTACCAGGAAATTGTTCAATTTTTGTGTTATTGTTGTGCGTTGTGGAAATAACCTAAGTTTATATCAATAAATAACATGACAGCTCGCACTATTTTCTATTATCATGCTGAAGCCAGCCATAGATGTTGATTATATCACGGGTACTAAATCGGTACCAACGGGTAATACTATCAAATCAGTTTGCTGCCTGTTTAAATGCCATTAAGTGCAGTGTTTATTTCGAAAACATTTTTGTCTATTTATAAGCTTATTAAATATACGATCGTAACGTTTTAGCTACGTAAAGTTTTCATAATCGTGGTGTTCTTCTTCTTCTTCTTCTTCTTCTTCTTTTCGATTGCTGGTATCACACTTGGAGAGCCGTTCTCAAGATGAAATCTGTGGTTTTCTGCAGTTCTTCCACAGGCCCATACAGCTTTTCAAGAAAAGAGGTTGACAAAGGCCAGATCTCATCTCTCAGCAGCTGATACGTACTGCAACATTGAAGTATGTGCTCTGTGGTCTGTTCTGCTTCTCCACAAGGACAAGCGGGCGGAGTCGTAAGGTTGAACCGCCTGTACATGTGTTGGTTTAGTCTGTTATGTCCAGTTCTGAGATGAAAAATGGTGGTGTTTATATTAGTTAATTAGTTCCCGTTCTACGTACATCGTTTCGCATCGTTGGCTAGGATAAGTAACTAACTTTTACTTTGGCTCGGCTACAAATAATCCAAGATGGCTGAACGTCCTGCTCGGGGAAGACGTATGAGAACAACACCGTTAGACACATTCAACACAACGAACGGACGGTTAAGAAGTTGGTAGAGGAACTAGAAGTGATAGGAATTAAAGTGCCTCTACTTTTAAGTAAAGCTGTATTGACGGCAATCTACATGGAAAATATTGGGAGAACTATGAATCGTGATGCAGCCACTCATGTGAGAGAGAGACATATTCCGCATGGCCCTAGAAATAGTTTGCCTATGAATGTTTCCAGAAGCCACGGTTCGGCTGTAGGAAATAAGTCGGTCTGCCACTCAAGACCAGCAACAGGTGCAGATTAATAACTGGATTTAATGTGGAGCCTTCAGATACTACTAATAGTTCGTTTATCTCAGCGGGGGTACAGAGATTATCCGACCGAGGTAACGTGAGGGTGAGAGACATTCATCAAACAAAAACAACAACAAACTCACGCGGATCTGAATATTGTGTACAAGAACATTCGAGTACCCGAGTCCACGTTGTACAGGAACCGGTAATCGCGTTTTCACAGACAGGAACCGGTGTTCCCCCGGATATGCGTATGAATTCTACAGACCAGAATCTGGATCTTTTTCCGCCGGTAGAAAATATCCTGGATACACGAAATTCTGTGGATACAAATAATTCCATAATTCAGTCGGTTTTGTGTACCATGTCAACAATGCAGCAAGCCTTCTTAGGCTTGCAGAATACCGTGACTGCACTTATAAATAAAGAGTCAGCAAAAGAAGACACCCTTCACTCGGCATTGACAGCAATAAAAGAAGATGAGCCGAGCACGTCTACAGATTTCACAATAAGAGTAGCAACATGAATATGTCAGGTGCGTACCATCTACCTAGTTGACGCTAAGGAGTGCCATCAGAATCAATTCCACATGTAGACATTGTATCTGACATATTAAAGTTGAAGATCTGGGAGGGGAAGGACATTACTTTGGCTGCGCTCCTAGCCCCTAGATTTGAGACTAACAAGGGTAGCAAAGACCATTTCAATGAAGAGGGTGATCCCAGACTAGATCGATCACTCTGTTAGCGTGTTCATAACAGCCGTTGGTAAATACTAGCGCATCATGACCCAGAAATTTCTCGAAAGGCAGCTCGAATTAGATCATTACGAAGCTAACATAATTGAAATCACCAATGTCTACGGTAATACCTTCTATGCGTACCATTGCCAGTTTTCCAGTAGGACAGCAACAGTATTACGTGACAGTAACATTAAAATAGACTGGTCTATTAAAGACAATTCCCTCCTAAGCCTAATCGTAGGGCATTTCAGAGGCAATGCGTGTGCAGCCTGCGGCACATCAAATCACAGCACATTCTTCTGCCCACGAAAAAATCCACGTGCTAGCCTTCCACGTCCCTACTCGACAAAATACTTGAATAATGACAGAGACAAGTTTGGTCGCTCAAGAGTGATCATGAATGGCAACGAACTTTGCAACAATTTCAATGCCGGGAGATGCTTTAGGCAAAACTGTGTTTACGTACACGCCTGCACCACATGTGGATCAGTTTCTCACACAATGCGATCATGTAAGACAAAACAACCCCAGAACTCTGATGGAAAAACTCAGGGTTGTTGACTACAGGATATGAACAGCGTATTTGATCCAAATATGCAGACTGGTACAATGCTTAACCTCGATAAATTAAGACAGGAATTTTGCAATCACCCGAACAAAGATTTTGTGAATTATTTATGCAATGGTTTGGGAAATGGCTTCGATGCCTGTGTGTCTAGAACTTCGCTACCGACTAAGGAATGCAAAAATTTGCTTTCAGCTAGAATGCAACCAGAACTAGTCGATGAACTGCTCAAGGACGAGGTAACAAAAGGGTTCCTTTGTGGTCCTTGGGACAGTGTGCCTTTTCATAAATATAGAGTAAGTCGCATTGGTGTAGCCATTGGAAAATACTCAGGGAAAGCCTGGCTCATAGTGGATCTCTCTGCCCCTTATGACAATGAAGAAAACCCTAGCATCAATGATTTAATCAACAAAGATCACTGTCGTCTGTCATATGTCAAAATTGATGATGCAATCAAAAAAATCCAGTCCTTGTGTGAGAGAATTACTATGTGTAAGACCGATATTGTAGATGCTTTCAAATTGTTGCCAATTTTACCCTCATAATGGCATTTGTTCTGTATTAAATGGAAAGGCAAATACTGGTTCTATAAAAGGCTTTATTCTATAAAAGATTTTCAACAACCTATCCATAGCAATATGCTGGATTTCACAAAACAACTACGGTATCAACCATATGCTTTTCCTACTCAATGATTTTATCACTTGAACAACACGATAAGTGTGGAGAACGGAATATGGCCCTACTCCATCTTATATTTAAAAGATTAAATGTTCCTTTGTCCAAGCATAAGACCATGGGCCTGCCACTGTGTTGGAATACTTAGGCATTGTACTAGACACTGTTAAAATGGAAGCCAGACTACCATCAGATAAGCTAGAATGCATTATTAATTTGCTGAACGCCTTTAATTATCGTACATCCGTCACTAAAAGGGAAAGATTGCAGCTGCTGTGGCATCTTAATTTTGCCAGTAGGGTGGTGCTTCCCGGTAGAGCGTTTGTCGCACATTTGATAACTCTCTACTACGTTCAAATGCCTCCATCACCACATCAAAATTAATGAGGACTGTAGAGAAGACATCAATATGTGGATATACTTCTTGAGTAAATGGAATGGGATTTCACTATTCTATGATATGAAGGTCACCACTTAATCCGATTTAGGCTTGTTTACAGATGCGTCAGGAACCATTGGCTTTGGTGGCTACTTTCAAGGTCATTGGTTCTCAGAGCCGTGGCCAAGTTCTCTGAAGCATATGGTACCCGATGGCGAAGAACCTTATTATACCCCAAATTTCAGTGTTTTTTCCTGGGTCTAACCAAGTTCCTGTGTAATTCCATATGAATCCACAATATGATGGAATTCCTAGACATACGCTGCAGCAGTAGATGAGCCTTACTATCTGGACGTGTGGCGGTTTTCATGGAGTACTATACAGGGGGATGCATCATGTGCCTCCTCATCTTGTAGTCCTTCAGAGTCACTTGGTAGATGGATCCTGCTTTTCAGCTGTTGTAGGCAGGCAGCAAGCATTAATCATTTTCTTACATCATCCGCTTCGGCCCATGATCATGCATCATCCGCTTCGGCCCATGCAGGGTTGCCCTTATGCGTCCTTTTGCGCGTATATACGCATAAAAATGGCAGAGGGGCGCATACAAATTAACCCTCTGCGTCCCTGAGGACGCACGAGGGACGCAGTGAAAAAGTGTAACGCAAACTGGTAACTTTGGTGTGTGCTTAATTATCGATTATATTATCATGTGTGTATATTTATTTGTGCATGTTTTTATTTAAAAAAATATACCTAATGTATTGTGTGCTCAATAAAAACGAACTTACTGCGTTGTTTAAGACTATGATTTGTTGTATGTTTTCTTGCACAACTCAAAGTTGTTAATGCCCATAAATCAGATTCAACCACCACATTTATTTGTAAACACAATCCCCAAATCATCCTTAGTATTCCATTTGATCTAATTTTTTATAAGTAATGAGTTTACAAGCCCGATGTTAGTCGCCTTGTTTGGCCTACAAATTGCAAAAATACCCGCCATGTTTCTGTCTGTTGTGCTAATCGTCAGTATGATGTGTCAGTATTTGATTGGATAACAGCGGAATCGCCCTCTAGAGGAACTCACGCTTGAGAAATCCAATACAACTGATCAAGCGTAGACAAACGTGTCTGAGCGTCTTAACCCTTTCACAGCTCAGAACATTGGACAGATCACCACGTTGTTATCACTAACCTGCGGAATAGTTTGAAATTAATTTGCGCATGCACACTTGCCTAAAGCAGCAACGACTTACAGGCAACAAATTTTTATTTACTTATCAAAATATCTAAATGGATGAAGGAATATATGGAAGATATTGTGATATCTTTTACATTTGAATGGTCATTTGACGGATTAGCGGCGATGTCTTTGTATTGCTGTTTGAATAACGGTATCAATACGCGCTATAAGCCGTCTTTTATTTAGCAATAGCGGCTGATTGATTGACTGATGGATTAGTGTTTTATAATGTTTAGCAATACTCGATCGTTAGGTGTTCCCAATTTCTCAACTAAAAAGCTCATCCCAGCAGCGATGTTCAACGATATCATCGATCTACAGGTAGTCATGCGTTAAAATATTGATTTTTTTCCAAACAGCGTGTAGCGCAAGCGTCCTTATTGGATACATGCTAATGCGTTATCTATGCTTCAACCAATCAGCAATCGCGAATAGTTATGTTAGCTATGAATTAGACATATCAGGTTATTGGCTGATATATTTTCACTAATTACGCAGTTTAATCTGATTTATACAGATTATGTTTGATAAATTATTGTTTTGTCTGATCTTAACCTATGTATTCCACTATATTTGGTCATTCCAGGTAAATTATCAAAAATACGCGCGCATTATATCGAAGTAGGTCAAGTCATCCTTGAGCAAACTCGCCCCAGATACTCGTAATTTTTCAATTAGTCCAAAGTCAAGTTAGGGTTTAATAGAAAAATTAATGCAGCGGTCTTTGCTAATTACTGATGTCGTGGTCTTTGGAAATGTTAATTATACAAGGTTGTCAATGTAGGTTGGTTGGTTTATCAGACAACAAACAAGTACAGTGCTTTAAGTTATTGTGTATTGACATGCCGTTCAAATGATATTAGTTAAATATATAAGGGCCACTTCAATAGATCAATTTTAGCCACCATTGTAGATCACAGAATACATATTTTTGAAAATTTACCACTGGAATGACTGGCACTGTTTTCAACATGTTTAATAAAGTGCTTTATAATTAGATCAATGTGTTGTGTTTATTTTAAGAAAAAAACATGGGACCCCCATATTTCAAGATGAGGACCCCATGGGACCCCCAGATTTTACAGTGGGACCCCCAAATCTGAGGGTGTGGGGTCCTTGAGACCCACAAAAATCAGATGTTGTGGGCAACATTGGGCCCATGTTGCACTTATCATCCGCTTCGGCCCATGATCATCCATCATCCGCTTCAGCCCATGGTGTCACGTATCATCCGCTCAGCCCATGATGCTTACATCATCCGCTCCTGCCCATGACGTCACATATCATCCTCTTTGGCCCATGATGGTCGCGTATCATCCGTTAAGCCCATGATGCTCACTCATCATCCGCTCGGCCTATGATACTCATACATCATCTGCTTCGGCCCATGATGCTTAGACAGCTGGGGAATACACAAGGAACAAGGTTAGATCTCCTCGTCTGACTCCTAATTCTAATACTCAGAGGTACAAGACTGATAGTCAACTTAGCTCTGGCTCTTTGAAGTATGAGTCAGATGAGTTTAGCTGAATTGCCCCTTAAATCCAAAGAAGTATAATATACTGTATATAAGTTTGTAACACATAGATAAAATAATATACAACTTCTCTTGTGTTGTTTGTTGATATAAATTGTGGGTTATGGAAATAGCCTAAGTTTATATCAATAAATAACATGACAGCTCGCACTATTTTCTATTATCATGCTGAAGCCAGCCATAGATGTTGATTATATCATGGGTACTAAATCGGTACCAACGGGTAATACTATCAAATCAGTTTGCTGCCTGTTTAAACACCATTAAGTGCAGAGTTTATTTCGACCACCACCATCCCCGCCAACACTTTAATACATGTGTCATGATAGCATTCGAGAATTGTATGCGTCCAATGTAATGAATACGGCCGCTCCATATTAGGATCGAAGTAATCGTTCCATTTATTGTTAATGCATCGTAATGATGTACCGTGTTGTCATTGAAGGTGGACAGTAGTTCTGCCGATTGAACTCCATGACTACCTTGGGTAATTTCAGCTCGCCTTGGGCAAATTGAACCTAAGCGCCCTCTAAGCTTGAATAATAGTTATACAAGCTTATTATATATCCCAAATTTCGGTGTTTTTTCCTGGGTCTAACCAAGTTCCTGCATAATTCCATACGAATCCACAATATGATGGAATGCCTAGACGTAAGCTGCAGCAGTTGATGAGCCTGCCCATCTGGACGTGTGGCGGTTTTCATGGAGTACTATACAGGGGGATGAATCATGTGCCTCCCCATCTTGTAGTCCTTCAGAGTCACTTGGTAGATGGATCCTGCTTTTCAGCTGTTGCAGGCAGGCGGCAAGCATTAATCATTTTATTACATCATCCGCTTCGGCCCATGATCATCCGTCATCCGCTTCAGCCCATGGTGTCACATATCATCCGCTCCGCCCATGATGCTCACATCATCCGCTCCTGCCCATGACATCACATATCATCAGCTTCGTCCCATAACGTCACATATCATCCGCTTCGGCCCATGATGGTCGCGTATCATTCGTTAAGCCCATGATACTCACACATCATCTGCTTCAGCCCATGATGCTTAGACAGCTGTGGAAGACACAAGGAACAAGGTTAGATCTCCTCGTCTGACTCATAATTCTAATACTCAGAGGTACAAGACTGATAGTCAACTTAGCTCTGGCTCTTCGAATTATGAGTCAGACGAGTTTAGCTGAATTGCCCCTTAAATCCAAAGTAGTGTAATATAGTGTATATAAGTTTGTAATACATAGATAAAATAATATACAACTTCTCTTGTGTTGTTTGTTGATATAAATATATAACTTTTAACCATTTTAGAGAATTGATTTTAACTTTTTCTTGAAATATACCTAAAGTAACCCCACCCCCTTTATCAGAGATGTTGGTTTGGAAATTGAACGCCTCTTGTCCTAATAGAATCCAAGGCTACTAATAGACGATGTACGTTACTTTGCATTTTGAAAAACAACTATCTTGGAGATTGAAAATCTTCGATTATTCGATTATTTAGTTTTGTAATCGTCCACAATCCTATTTTAAAGAATAATCCTGATTAATCGAATAATTGTGCAAACCTACATATCGGACCCAAACTTGGGCACATGCTTTCTTATAATGACATTGCATCACACAATGACCATGTGGTCAAAAGGTAAAGGTCACTGGGATCTTGGTAAAAGCCAATTTTTATTCAACTTAAGCATTTTCTGTTTAGCTCAGCTTTTCTGTTTATATCTTATGTTTGGTTAATCATACTAGACCCAAACTTGGACACATGCCTCTGTATAATGACATAGCATCACACAATGATGTTAGGATCAAACGTTCTACGGTCAAGGTCACTGATATGCATGGCGACCATCTGTCCTCCATCGTCCATCTGTCAACTTGGGTTTCAAAAACCCTACTAATTAAGTGCTTGATGGATTTAATCCTAATTTGGCTGGAAGGACACTATTGGCTAGGCTTCAGAATGTGTATACAGAATTTCGATTGGTCAATTTTTGTCTCGCCTGCGAAGCAGAAAGCGAGACATGGATCGCTAATTCTGGCGGTGGTGTTGGCGGTGGCATCGTCGTTGGCGGCGTCTGTCATTTATGCAGTTTTGGTTACGGTTTTTTAATCAACTTTTTTTTTCAACACTGGCTCATCCGATCTCAATGAAACTTTACAGAAATGATCTGTACTATACAGGGATATGATCTACATAACAACACATTTAATTTTGAGGCATTTAACTATTTTTTTCACGGTTTTGGACTTGGACTTTTTTCATGTATTTTTGCCAGTGCAGTTTTGGTTAAGGTTTTTAAAAATGACATTTGCACCTGCAAGGGGTTATCAGATTTCAGTAAAACTTCACAGATTTGTTCTATACCATGCTTATGACTAGCCCACCTCAAAAGGAAATTTTTTCAACATTTTTTTTGGTGTTTGGACTTTGATAATTTTAGGCCTGATTTGCATCAAGGTTATACTCATTATGTGTTGGTTAATGTTTTTTCAAATGACAATTTAATCAGCAAAGACTTGTTTTTGGCAAGGATGTGCATGACATTCGGAATTTTGTCCTGATCAAAATTGGCCAGTAATTATCGATTGTAATGCAACTGCTCCTAGACCATTTCGGATAGAAACTTGAAACTTTGGGGATGATTGCACATATGGACAGGGATGTGCATGACACCTGAAATATTGGCATGACCCCAGGGTCAGAGGCCTGGGGGTGGGAAATGGGTAAAAAAATTTAATTTTTCCAAAAGTCATGTCGCATATCATTTTCAAGCCAATGATAAGTAGTCTACTGTACAAGGAATTATTTTGATCTTGGGTCAAACTGAGGGTAGGGGGCTGGGTCAAAAGTGGGCACCAATCGATTGTAACACATCTTCCTAGACCATTTCGCATAGAAACTTTTCGGTAATGATTACACATGTGGCCAGGGATGTGATTTGGGGCAATTTTTACTACTTTTTTCACGGTTTTGGACTTTGAACTTTTTTCATGTTTGTTTTGTTGTATTTTTTTATGGATCACTCATTTTCAATAATGGCTCACCAGATATCAACAAAATTTTACAGCAGAGTTATACTATGCAAGAGTACTATCTGCATCATTACTAGTTTCATTTGGAAAAAAATATCAAGATCAGACTATCCGCAGTTTGGTAAAAAATGTCCATGTTTGATTGGTTACACTTGTTTGTTGGTGCATTACTGAATATGTGTATTACAAACCATGCCAAGTTTGCTTTGCCAATCAACACTATCCATGCGTTTACAGGCAAGACATTATATGCTTCACAGTTCTTGTTTGGTGAAAATCTTTGATTTTATGAAAGATTTACGAGAAATCGTAAAAAAAAATCTACTCATTAACCGCTAGGCAGATTTCAAAATTACTTTGGCTAGAAGGACCATATTGGGCTAGGCTTCAGAACTTGCATGCAGGATTTTGTTTGGTCACTGTCATGTTTTTTTGGTGAAAACAGATTTTATAAAAAATTTACCAGGAATTGTCAAAGCGCTACGATTTCAACTTACTGTGGTTGGAACCACCCTATGGGGCTAGGCTTCAGAACTTGTATACAGAATTTTGATTGGTCAAGTTTTTTGATGAAAACATTAGATTTTATGATAAGTTTACCGGAAATTGTCAAAACACTACAACTCATTAAACCGCTTGGTGGATTTCAAATTGCTTTTGCTGGAACCACCCTATGAGGATAGGCTTCAGAACATGTATACAGAATTTGATTGGTCATTTCTGGGGGGGGGGTGAAAAAGATTTACCGGAAACTGTCAAAATGCTACTCATGGTTAACCGCTTGACAAATTTGAACCCTAGTTGGTTGGACAGACCCTATCGTGGTAGGCTCCAGAACATCTATTTTCAGAATTTTAATGGGTTGAATTTTTTGGTGAAAATCATAAATTTTATGAAGAATTTGCTGGACTTTGTCCAAATTGGGCTAGAAAGATTCTATAGTGGTCCGTTCCAGCGTTTCTATTCAGAATTTCATGTGATAAATTTGTTGGTGGCCATTTGGATCTTTCTTTAAATTTTACAGATCCAGTTAAAACGTGACTTCTTAATTAATGGCCAGATTTCAACAAAACTTGGGTGCAATGATCCTATGGCAGTAGACTTCAACATACCAAACAAGAATTTTGATTGGTCAATTTCTTTGGTGGTCATCTTGGATTTTTCACAAATTATTCCATCATGTCTACTGGTATTTAAATGCAAATGGTTAATATGCTAAGGGTATTGATAAGCTTCCTATATTTATTTTATGTTTGAAGTCAAGCTTCATAGTTCATTGCAAAGTCGTGAAGTCAAGCTGTGTGGTTGCATTGCAACTACATTTCTTGTTACTCTACCATGATTGTATCCATTTGGTGTAAAAATGAAATTAATTTTGACATCTTTTCTTTACTTTCTGATGTTTGGAAAGCCAGATTTGCATATTTTTAATTTTTGGCTAAGAAGCAATCATGGACCAGCTCAATAAGCAAAATCCTGGAAGACTAGTCTGGCTGTGCTGTGTATATACTTCTATAGTAAGGTCACGGCATGATTTCGGAAAGTGTAAGCAAATCCGAAGGACCATCATGAAACCAGGAAAGTCTTAACATGTCGAGATTTTATTCTGGTACCGTAAGCTATTATAAGGAGGTCTGAATAAAATCTTATCTAAGCAGTAATGAAATCATATGTGTACATGGCTTATTACGATTGCGTTCGTTCCGACTGACTCCCGTTCAGTTCAGCTTTGCGCACGCATGTGTGTTAAACTCAATCATATGACGTCATAATCAACTATGCAACGTCTATGGTGATATCATAATCATGACATCATGAATGATTCAATTAAGCCCGTCTTTAATGCTTAATAGTCTGACACGTACGACTTGTATGTATTTGCTATTTAAGAAACATGGTTGAATATTTTGAAAGTAAATTGACCGGTCGCTGTTGTAGAGCTGGGTGATTTCCCGATAATATCGGGAATACCGCGATATTACCGTTATCGTCTCATTTATAATTACCGTCAATACCGTCAGTTGTGTTTTTCATAAAATAAATTCGCCCAATAAACAAATTTAACTAGTCTCTGTCGTATGTCTATCATTGTCACATCAATTCATCAGGTTGATTAAACTACACTATATCTGCCGGTGTGTCGTATCAGTGTGCTATCCTCATATTATCTTTTATTTAATGTTTCATGATAGTAAACATCATAATAAATGCTAAAACATCCAATAATTATTTCTATTTCCACGAAATGAAAATACACTGCCATCTTGACAGCAAGCCTCGCTTTCATTTCGCATACCATTCTGATGACGTCATTACACTATGCAAACAAATGTCGGCTAGCGGATATTTTAGAGCTCTGCTTTGAGAACGTTGTTCAAACAAAACTTAGCTCGGATCTTGGAAACCACTACTGTAACCCCCCCCCCCCTGATCTTTACTCGAGCTGTTAAATGATCATGACTGGGCCACAATGGGCGGCGTCTTAGGTCAATAGGAATGAATTGGATTAGTGGGTGGGTGTGTGACAATTAGACCATTAGACGTCTACCGCTTGACTTATGATAATAACCTTCATTCAGAATATTTTTTAAATATATATTTTATATTCAAATGTTGGAAATAAGGTAAAAAAATCGATTGGACTAGCTAGCTGATTATACTGATAAAATAGCGTGGAAATTTTAAGTTTTAATCTTATACATTCTAATAGCATAAACAGTGTCCATTTTAGAATTATAATATAATTCTAAAATGGAATGAAATTATATTTTATACTTTGTAGCAAGCCTATAGGATGAAATGTGTTAGCTTCACGCCTTCAGCAGCGGTTCGCTTTGATGTATAGTACATAAACTGTCAAAGTTAATCGTAGCCTATCAGACATCGAGATTTACTGGAAATGCAGATATAGTGCGTGTTCAACTGGCCAACTATATATAATTGACCTGATTATTTGGCAGTCAAAAAATAGTGCATTCAACTGGAGAAGAGTCGCCATTAGTTACAGTAACTATATTTGCCTAGTCGAACGTGTCTTTAGACCTATTTCCATCTTAACCAATCAGATTTGAGCTTTGGGAATTCCATTTTGCAAATGGCGAATGTTTTATTTACAACAGAAATTTGTTAAACGGTTGATTAAAACATCGAGAATGGCTTAAAATACGAAGTTAATGCTTGGTGTATGTATCACATGTGACTTTTAGATCACCTTAATCCATGCTAGTGGTGATCAGTAATGTCAGATGTTCTGTTTGTGCTGAGCCATATTTTCATAAGGGTTGAGTTTTCGTGGCAATTACTACCAATTTGAAAAAAACATCTTATCCTAAGCCCCAATCACCTAAGCGATATATATATTTTCCCAGATACCGTTATCGTCTACAAAAATCCAATATCCTCCAGCTCTACGCTGTTGCTGCCATAGGCAGCACCAGCACCCAGTCAAATTGGTTTCAAAATATTCAAAAGCTTACCTGTATATTAGTTTTCTGGAAAGTGATAGTCAGGGAGTTCAGAGATCGATCGAGGTGTGGGTGGAGCTTAGATAAAGATTGGCGGGGCATAGATAAAACTAGAAAGGTCCATTGCCGTAAGTGTAAATTATTGTAATTACTAAACGTGCTAAATGCCACAATACCATGTTATGGTAGCCATAATATGTACAGCATTTGTTATACTAAATCAGGGTTACAGCTATACGAAGGCTTGTCTACAATTCTCTTAAAATTGTCTAGGAGCTGGGAAGTGACCACATCTTAGCGAAAAATCATAATATGTAAGTCCGGTTTTACCTTACTTAGAACTGGGTGATTTATGACAAGAATACCATAGGATGTTACAGTTCTTCAATGAACATTTACTTCACCAGTGGCTTCATAATTACCAATGTTCCTCTTATTACAAGCCTATGACTTAACACATGTTATAGAAACCTACCTCCACACTCAGCAATGTCAGCCCCTAGATTTTCTTAGCACTTTGAAAATCGGAAAACTACCTATGCCCTAATGCAAGTCTACCCCCAAACGGCATCTTGGTATGATAAACTTTTTCCAAGTACTGACGTCAATAAATAATCTGTCATTTATTACATTATAAAAGTTGAAATCCAGTTTTAAAAATATTTGAAAAACAAACTTCGATAACACAAAAATCGGATGCATATTCCTGTTTCAGAATGTTTCCGTCATACAACTATGGTTAATGTATGCTATGCCCATCATCGCAGGAGTGAAATTATTATTTGGGACCCGATAAAATGTGAATTTACTGTAATAAACGTCATTTATTACATCAATATTCTTTAAAAATCTTATGAAGATTTATCCAGCAAGAAAATTTGTCATAGTCATCTCACCCATCTCAAATGCATAGTTTTGTCAAATAGGAATAACCATAATAACACGTGTACAGTCAAACATAATGAGGTAACCTAATACTTACTCTACTGTGAGATATTGAATGAAACTGCACGGCTAGACTAACATGCCTAACAAATATGTGTTAAGTTAGTTAGGCTTATATATATATATATATATATATATATATATATATATATATATATATATATATATATATAATGTTAACACGATCCAGTGTTAAATATGTTAGCAACTGCTATAATTGTGTTCATTTCATTGTATATCAATAGGTAATCATCCCATTGCTAATCATTGCATGTCATGTTGTGCATGTGCTGCTCTTTAGAAATATATTTTACATTGGACCTCGGTTACGTATCTAACATATGCCTAATTGTACATATACATTGTCGGCTAAAAATAACCACTGATTATACTGAGAGCAATTTGACACAGTTGTTGCTGCTATAGTCGGAAACAGCTATCAATCAAATTACTTGAACTATCTTCAGCAAGTGTTACTACATTGCTGATTGTTTTGATAACAATTTTGTTTATGTGTGATGTTGCTGCTATCTATATGCTGCAGTAATTTTCAGTCAACTTATTAAAAAAATATTTAGCCTAGCGCGTTGCAATCTATGAATTCGATGAATGCAGTTCAACTAAAATCTATAGCCTAGCTACTCGGCTATATAAGGGGAATTTTGACGTCAGAACTCTCTAAAAGATTGCGAAACAACTGTTAGTACCAGAACTCTGAGATTTTCTTATATACTTTGGTTGTCTTATCGGCTTACAGGAGGCTTAAATAGATTTGATACGGCTGGACCCTAGTTCTGTTTCATTCATCTAACGTTTTAGCAATCATTAAGGTGCGCATATCTAATCGTTCCCAAGCGTGCCAATACTAGTACTAAGCTACATTGTAATGTAATAATGCTTATTGCATAATGCAGTATCTAGTGCTATGTGTTGTATACTGTATACATTATATATCATGGATGCATGAGGCATGTATTATGAAAACATTTGTTGTCTATGAGCTGGTAATGTAAATATATGTGTATAGTCCATTCCTAAGCTGTAGATTCTGTACATGATGTGACTGTGATTATAGAAATTAAAAAATTGTGTAGTTTTGCTAATAGTCTTTGATAAGAGTAAAGGGATCCACTTCTAGCTATGACTCGCCCATTTCTAGCTATGCCCCACCCATTTCGAGTTGAGCTCCGGCCACTTGTGTTTGAATCGATTTGAAACTGAAAATCTAATTTCCCAGAATTTAAATTATCAGTGTAACTATACAGGTAAGATGTTGTATATTTTGAACCTAATTTGGCTGGGTGGTGTTGGTGCCTATGGCAGCAACAGCTCTGAGTCAAATTAGGTTCAAAATATTCAACATAATGTTTATTAACGTATAAATTCATCAAAGACACTTTGTTACAGATTTTTTAATTTGATTTTTTGGCCGAGATATATGTCATGTCACGCCCATATAAATGCGAGCCATATAGCATTTACTTTATCCATTTTTTTTTTGTTTTGTTTCTCCCTTAATACATCCTGGCTTTCATATCCTTGGGATAAGTCAATTGCAACTGAACACATATTGCCAGTCGAAAGGGTAAAATGTCAAGGTGATATCAAATTAAGGAAATTGGCTTTTATCTCTGGATGATAGCTAAAGCTCTAGCACTGAAGAAATCCTCACCAAACTTGGCCTGTGTGTTGTCCTTAGGGGTCTGAAGAACCAAATTAATTCAGGGGTTGAAAGGCCATGGTCACAGTGACCCAATTAAGTACATACTTACATCAATATTCTCTTTTGACACTGCACTGCTAAGGAATCATCATGTTTTCTTTATTCATTGCGGGGGTGTGGTGGGGGGGGGGGGGGGTGTTCTCATAGATTTCAATAGATTTCAGCAATCTCTGATCGCCATTCTTGTTTATATTTGAATTTAGTAAGTCTGCACTCAAATCAAATATATCAATGCTCTGTGTCATCTCTTCATGTCTGTTATTCGCTTGCAGAGAAAGGACTTACCGATTGAGAACACTACAGACTGTCTCAGCACCATGGCTAACATATGTCGAGCAATGATCGAAAACCCGTAAGTATATGATTAAAGAATTGCTTAACTTCCTTTTGACACGTGCTGTTTTAATCATTGCAGTATTATAGCAGTGGAGTGCTAGCGTCAGACTGGTCTCTTCTGGAGAGAGAGAGAGGGAGGGAGGGTGGAGTGAGGGAGGGAGGGAGAATACCGGGTTTTTTGACAGAAATTAATATTTCTAGGGGAAATTTTTTTTTAAATAACCTTAATCCATTAGTTTTCTAGAAATCAGCTTTTCAATGCCCAATGTGTCCCCACAGTAAACCTATGACCTAGAATTTCAAGTATAAATCTTGAAACCGGGACAGCATCTAGAGTTTTTATCGGATCAGCACCAAAACATGTTCAATGGTCATATAAGAAGAAACCGTATAATTTTTCTTAATGGCGAGACATCGCAGATTTACAGTTTCTTCAGTAAATATGTTATATGCCGTATATATGCTGGCACTGTGGACAGATTCTTCTCTTTTAACCCCTCAAAATGCAGGAAATGGCTTCTCAGAGCATCTAGTTTTCAAAAGGACACTTCCAGTAGAAATGTCTTTAAAAATCTTCTCTAAAACCGCTTAGGGGAGTGATTCAAAACTCATGAAGTATCATCTAGGACTACATCTGAACCAAGTTTGTTCAAGCGAAGTTGAGTGGCCAAATGGTTCGACGGCCATCTATCGGATGACCTAATTCTCCCGAAAACGACTTCTCCAGAACCTCTGAATTGATCGGCCTGAAATTTTGGAGAGATAATTAAGGACTAAGGATCATTGAAATTTTTCAAGTTAATTTGATATGTAAAAACATGGCCACCATGAACCAATCAAAATGAGTGTTGCATTGAATTTTTTATTTGATGGAATTTGAAGCTGAAATTGTTTTTATATATGTTTTTGGATATGCTGATTTCAAATTTCCTACTTATGAAACTGTTGGATAAACGGTTTGGCATCCATCTTGAGATAATTTTTCTGCCAAAAACTTAAAATATGTACTCCAGAACTACATATACTGGGCCGATTTCAATTATATTTGTTTGGAAACATCCTTAGGGCATAGAGATCCAAGTTCTTTCAAACGAAGCTGACTAACCAATTTGGCCGGTGACCATCAAGGATTTTGGCCGATTTTCAGAACCCGTTTTAAAAATCTCCGAGACCGCTTAGGGGATCGATTCAAAACTCATGAAACATAATAGGGCCACAGCTGAACCAAGTTTGTTCGAGAGAACTGGATTGGCCCAATGCTTCGGTGGCCATCTTGGATTACCTAGTTTTCACAAAAACAACTGCTGCAGAACCGCTGAACAGATCGGGCCGAAATTTGGCAGATATTATATGGGACTAAGAGAAGTTGATATGTCAAATAACATGGCCACCCTGGACCAATCAAAATGTAGTGTGTTTGGTGGCCATTTTGGATTGTGAAGCCGAAATTAGTTTTATATATGTTTTTGGGTATGCTGTTTTCAAATTTGCCATTTTCGAAACTGTTGGATAACGGTTTAGCGGCCATCTTGGATTGTTTTCCCGCCCAATACTCCCATACTAAAGCAATGGGAAATTAAAAATATCTTCTCGAGAACAACTGAGCCGATTTCAATTAAGTGTGGCAGGAAGCATCCTTGGGGCATAGTGATCCAAGTTTGTACAAACGAAGCCGATTGGCCATCTTGGATTTTCTGAAAATATGTGGAGATCACTTAAAAGCCTACTTGATAACCGCTGGGCCAATTTCAATCAAACTTGGATGGAAGAACCCTAGCAGTATGCTTCAGAACTTGTATACAGAATTTTAATTGGTCCATTTTTTTCGGCGCCCATCTTGAATTTTCCGAAAAATGCCAGAAAATCATTAACTGCTTGAGCAATTTCGCTCAGACTTGATTGGAAGGGTACTAGGCTAGTAACTTTCAGAACTTGTATACAGAATTTTTATTGGTCAATTTTTCAGGCAGCCATCTTGGATTCTCTGTAAATCAGTTAACAGGGTACTCATTAACCGCTTGAACGAGTTCAAGCAAACTTGGCTGGAAGGACCCTAATGTTTTGCTAAATCCAAAGTCACCATGATGTACAGGATTGCCATTGACCTGATTGACATCCCAAGCGATTAACTTCACCCAATTGAGTGAACTATCAGGAAGGCTAACAAAAACAACTTTACTACCACACAGCAGACTGACTAGCTTCCAAAAATCATTGTCTCCAGATGCAATCAGATTGTGGAATTCACTGCCTGCTGACGTTGTCAAGCGTCCTGACCTGGACACCTTCAAGCTGAAGGTCCAGTCTGTGAGGCTACGCTAATACATGTACATAATTAGCAACATCATGATTTTAATTGTAAATTAAAATTTTTTTAACTTCCATCTGCTGCGATGCCTAGTACGACTATTCTCAAGCTATGAGTGATTTGCTGTAATAGAACTACAGAAATTTGATTGGTCAATTTGTTCGGTGGACATCCTGAATTTTCTGGGAAAATGGCTGAAAATCGTTTACAACGTTGCTCCTCATTAACTGCTTGAGCGATTCCAACCAGACTGGCTGGAACGAGCCTAGGTCGATACGCTTCAGAACATATATACAGAATTTTGACACCTTGATTTTGATGGTGGCCATTTTGGATTTTCTGAAAAATGGGAATATGTATAAAATGCTACTCCTCACTAATCGCTTTGAGCAAATTTGGCTGGACGGATCCTATTGTCGTAGTCTCTAGAATTTCTATTCAGAATTTGGATAGGTGAATGTTTTGGCAGCCATCTCTGATTTTCTGAAAGTTTTCCAGAACCATTTAAAAACGGTACTCGTTCAATCAATATCCTGATTTCAACAAAACTTGGTTGAAACGATCCTATGATGGAAGGCTTCAACATATTAAATGAGAATCTTGATTGATCAATTTTTTTATGGCCATCTTGGATTTTCCAAAAATCACCCATCTATATTTAAATGCAAATGGTTTAAATGCCAATGGTCCAGGTGAGCGCCACAGGCCCTTGGGCCTCGTGTATTGATGTTGACATCTGACATAGGACATTTGACACAGACCTATGCAATCAGTTCTCTCCTTTTTTGGACACTGAAATTGCATTTTGACTCTTAGATACTTGCCCACTGAAATTTTCATTCCTAGCATTCAATGCCATTTCATATATGTCATATGTTAAAGTTGCCAACACACGACAGATTTTCTCCCCAGGGATTTTATCGTCACGGAAAAAAGTGTGTCATGTGCTAGTGAAATGTCTATAGTTATATAAACTCCAATATTTAAAATATTATTTGAACACAAATCTTTTCAGATTGAATTAGAATAATCATCTGACCATTTAAATGGCGTTCTAGCTTCCACGCGACTATAAAATGTATGTAAAAATCACTATGTTTACGGACAACAGGGGACATAATCTGTGAAGATTTCATCTCCACTATTTTAACTTGTGTTGCTTTTGAAAACAATATATACACCAATCTTTCTCTTAATGATGATGTATTAAACCCTGCTCATGTTGTAATCTTTGTCTTGTCACTTATTTTATAAACCGGTCATCATAGATCACAAGAGAGGGATCCAATTTTAGCCATGCCCTGCCATCTATAGCTAAGCACCATCCACCCTTTGGATGTGTTTGGATCGATTTATATACTTCGACCCATGACATCCCCCAAATCCCATTTTCAAGGTAATTATACAGGTAAGATGTTGAATATTTTGAAACTAATTTCACTATGGTAGCAACAGTGTTCAGTCATAATACTTGCAAAATATTCAAAAGAGTTTATTAAATAGCAGATTCATCAAAGACATACATTTTGTACACGTGCGGGACTATTCCAGCTTCATGAGGGAGTATTGTCTGTCAATTATGGTTGTGATGTCAACCGTATATGTGGCGTAGTTGATTATGACGTCATATGCTTGATTGACAGACCAGATTCATCAATTAAAGCCCTGTTGGATAGATGCTCACTGCTATTTTCTGTTTGTTTATAGGAACTACTATAATCGCTTTAAAAATGAAGAGACAAAGTTGTTCTGTCTGAGGGTCATGGTTGGTGTCATCATTCTCTTTGACCATGTTCATCCTGTAGGTGCTTTCTGTAAAGCATCCGGAATCGATGTAAGTTGAACCATCTAACCCATTCATGTCTCGCGTGATCTCCTTGGCTCCTTTGATGCGAGATCGAGAAAAGAATCTTGTGTGTATTGAGTGACAATTGGCGTAGTAATTTCCCTCCTAATTGGAGGTTAAGGAGAATTGAATCATGAAAGGACACAGGAACTACTTATAACTGACAATAATATTTCACATAAAGCAAGATGATATAAAGCCCAGTCTTCTGTCTCATGAATAGTTACCAACAAAATAGTCCTTTTTAATTCGTCGTAAAATTCAAATCGGTCGCACGCAAAATGAGGACAAGAATGCTGATATCACATGAACCATTCAACAGATCAAGTTGATTTTAATATCGGTATCAAGCTAGTGATCCAGGGTTTAAGATGATATCAAAATCAACACAATCCACAGTGATAGGTTTAGAGAGGGACTGGGTATTGTATTCTCAGCACAAATACATGCCTCTATTTTTAGATTGCCTTTAACCCTCAAATCTGTACAAGAAAACTTCAATTTTCTCTTAGAAAATGTCAATTTGCAGCCCAAGGGTAGATTATTTTTGAAAATCTACCACTGATCAGTTGATATGCTAATGGACATTTCTCACTACAAATACTATTTTTTCCCGGTGTGAGTGTTAACGGTTAATATTAAACCTGCAGATTCCATTGAAATCCATCATGTCCATGGAGATCGTCAGAATGTTCATTGACTGGAAGCCATTGAGCAACCATGACTTCCATTCGAGTTGTTCTCAACATATTCAACAGCTTTCGTGTATGGTTTCCATCAGATTGATATAGGAACTTTCAAGATGGAAACTAGTTTGAAAGGATTAACCTTTTACCGGTCAAAATTGCTTAAGAATATCTAAATTATTACTTTGTGAATGTCCATTTGCTTTGTCAAGACTGACTACGCCCGTTATTCCAGTGATAAATTTTCAAAAATAGTATTCTCTTGGCCTTCAAATGGACATTTCTGAAGACCATTGTAGAGGATGGGTTTGGTCAGCTTGTCCATTAATGGGATAATAATACGAGTGTATTCATTATATATGTTACTCAAAATAACCCTTAAAAGTGGATTCAGAATGAGAATTTAATTATGGGGACAAAATGTGACCATTAAAGGGTTAAAATAAGACAATAAGAAAAATATTCCACTTGAAACTCTAGGAAGTGATCAGCGATCAGTCAGTCTATTGTGAACTACTGAACATCTGAACAGCAAAATTTGTCATACACAGCTGAAATTTATAGAGGCATGGTCTACTTTGCCGGCAGTTTCTCGAAAACTAAAAATATTATATGCCTAATTTTTGTATATGTTGTAGCTGACAGTCCAAGCTTTGATTTGTGCTGAAGGTCATGTCAAGGTCAAGTTGTCCTCCTAGTCAAGGTCAAAGCTCAGGTCAAAATGTCATCACCCTCCAATCTCCTCAAAGTCAGAATTTAATGCCAGAATCTGTTTCCTTGGTTCATTTCCTTTTCAATGATACCTCGTACATAGATATTGGTCCAGTGGTTGCTGAGATATTCCATTTTTAAATCTGGATATAAAGCGACATTTGTCAAATGTTCAAAAGGTCATATTTCGGAAACCGCTGGTATGATTTTGGTCAAATTTGAAACCTGTTCACTTTTAGTCATATGCTTTATGTCTGCTAAGTTACAGCCAAATCGGAGGTGGTCGGGTTAAAATTTTTATTTTTACTGGGTGATCTGAGGTGGAATGACACTAATATGAATACATGCATTTAAATAAGAAATATCAATCATGTCCAACTCAGATTAGATGATAAGAGAAGACTGTTCAACCGATTGTTGTCCATTACTGTGTTGACGCTTGTCAGGCTCACGAAAAATTATGTCTGGAATAGTCTTGAAAAAGGTCTGCTTGCAGGCCAAGAAAAGAGTATTTTGAAAATTTACCACTGGAATGACTGGCTCTATTATGGAGCCAGGCATTCCAGGGAAGAATTTTGTAAACTAATGTCCCCTTGAACATTCAGTGAGCAAGGAGCAAGGATTTCGATTTTCTTGACCAATCTTGACTATTAAAGGGTCAGATGGAGTAGCTGCGGACATAGCCCCACACTTACCACATTACACTAAGCCTATGCTTTGGTTTGAATCATACAAAAAAACTGCAATTAAATCAGATATTTTTGTCTTGCCTCTCGAGATTTTGCACTTACATCGCCCAAATTTCAGACACGTGTACCTTATGTGGCCTGTTATCGAAGTATATACACTGTATATTTCATGTTTTGCTACACTGACATGACTGACCAAAACATTCACGGCCGAGCAAATCCCGCTCCATAACTAGTGCACGAGCCATTTTGTCCTAGTTTCCGCTCTGAATCATGGAAGATACACAGCTTTATTTGACAGAAGAGGTCACATGTGACATATATGCACAAATGAGCTGAGCGGCCTGATTTCATATCGTGCTTGCTTGTCGTCTGTTTGTTTGCATGCGAGTGTCAGCCTGAGAATCAAGCTGCTCAGCTCGCTTGCCCATATATGTCACAGTTGACCTCGTTTGCAAAATATAGCAGTGTATCACCCCATGATTCATAGAGGTAACTAGGACAAAAGTGGCTGGCACACTGGATCGAGTGTGCAGATAGGTATGGCTGTGAATGTTTTGGCCAGCGTAGCAATAATATATGAAATATTTTGCAATAAAGTGTATATTTTCTTTAGATAACATTATACATAAGGTATACATGTGTGAAATTTGGGCGACATATGTGCAAAACTGTAGATGTGAGAAGAAAATCTGAATTAAATTGCACTGTTTTTTGTTATGGTAGGAAATAGCTCCAAGCTAGACTTAACATCATAAGATACAAGATTGCAGCTAACTCTGGAGATGTATTGTATGCACTCAGTTTTTATGTTCTTTCACACTTATTTTAATTGTAGCGGTAATTATAGCAATAACTTTTAATAGGAAATTTACAACAATTTCCGTAAGTAGGCTAAAACATTAAACTGCCATTAACCACTGCAACTTCTCTTCACCTGATTTAGTTTACCGGCAGATATTAAAAGATCGGTTCTTTTATTACAGTAAACAATATATTAGCACTTCTAACCTGGGACTATATTTTTAGTAAGACGCTTGCCAAGATTAAATGAACAATATTCTAATTGCAATAACCTGTCTTGTCAGCACTTCTATACCGTGGTTCCATCTTAATCAAATAGGAAGCAAAAAACTGGAATTTCACTTCTAAATATAGAAATACTCTGAAAATGTGGGGTCCATAACGCTTTTCCTTCTGTTTTATATATGTCAATGATACATGTATGTTATAGTTGGAGCTGTACTAATTATTTTGAAACAATTTGACTAACTGTAAGTGATTAATTGCTGTCTGTAATTTCTTTCAGTCAAACTAACTTCTAAATTTACCTCCTTTAAAACAAATTTCAGAATTCAGAATGACAAGTATTATTATAGCAATAATATTTATTCATTTGCCAGTATGCCGCAGAGATAGTCTTTAGAATGCTAGTGCATTTCTATAGGCTAATTGTGTCTAATGCAGCTAGATTTAAAATAAACACACTGTTGATATTGAAATATATTTTCATTCAGAATTAAAATATGGTTGGCCTGACTGACTAGTTAGTTGATCAATACCAATGAGTCCCAAAGACCCTGCCCCAACCATGACATGTAACTGTAATAGCTAATTTTGAATGTTTGCTGGCCTTAGAAAATAACACGGAGGATGGGGGATGACTAGTTTATCCCTTTAATGCTAAAGCTGGCCAAAAACAGCTTCTGCAGTGGTCTTGCGAAATGTCCATTTGTAGACCAAGAAGACTATTTTTTTTTAATTTACCGCTGGAATGACTGGCTTGATAGGCAAGTCAGTCATTCTAGTGATAAATTTTCAAAAATAATTTTCTCTTGGTTTGAAACTGGACATATTCTCTGAGAAAGTAGAAATTTTCTTGAACAAATTTGAGGATTAAAGGACGACACAGTGGTCACAAGAGAAGAAGGACTTATTGCAGCTGTAGGATATTTCTACTACTACAGCCGCAGAATACAGTAATCATTCATACATACTGTAGCATGGTGATCTGATGGTACAATTACAATGCACCGATTGTTACACCTTCATATGGTAAGGATACCACACCATTTATTATGAGATATATATATATATATATATATATTGTTGAGGGAGGGGACGAGGATAATTGTTCAGTATTCAGTAACAACAAGTCTTGTACGCCTCCTGAATTTGCTGTACGCGTCAGTTGAAAAATTAAGGAGTACCGTACTCCCAACTGAAGAAAAGTTATCTGGAGCACTGTAGAGAGCCACCAATCCGGGCAGACATTCTTCAATGCGCAATGCACCCATTGGCCATGCAGCTGCTGCCAAAGAAGCCATGGCCATGGTGTTGGATATGACATCAGTGCACTCCATAGCAGCAAAGACATTTGGCGAGTACAATGCCGCTCCACATCGCACCATTTCTGAAGACTAAAATGAAGAGACACACCCAATGCATCGATGCCATATAATTACTAAGAGGAAAATAACCTCAAAGCTGTCACACATGCAATGATGTGGGAATGACCAATGGACAAGAATCGGTGATGGCAGCACTGCTATTCCAAGACATGAATGAAACCACGGCTTCCTAAAAACAGTGGACAGCCGTGTCGTGGTTTTTGGCAGTGCAGCTTTTCGATATCCTCGATCGATCGGAGCTCTGGGTGGGGTTCGGTAGCGGAAAAAAGTCTTGTAACAATGTTTCCCATACCATCTACCCTGATCTCGGGCCATCAGAGTCCTTGGCACTACCACTCTTCCACCGCCTAACAGAGTGCATGCGACATGACAGTTTTTTGGATGTGGCACGAAGACTGCTTTGGCATCCTGGACCAGCATACCAGACATCAGCAACACACTAATGTCTCTCACTCATGGTCCTGACATCTTCAGTCTTGAGTCCGTATATATGCAGTGGATCAAACACTTCATCATACTGATGTAAAGCAAATGTAGTGCAGCCGATGTCAACGAGGCTAGGCATCAGCTCTTCCTCACTGGAAGCAGATCACTGGAAAACATCCCACCTACCCAAGCCACGCTGTTCCAGCATGTGAAGCGTGCACTACTACAGGCGAGTTTCTACTGGAGTCGGGCCACCTCGGTCCAGCAGAAAATCTGTGACTTCAGTGAGTGAGACTGGCACAAAGTTGGCAACCGCCATTGACCACTCTCAGCGATGCGTCACTAACATGTGCCGTTCTCTTGCACTGCGGCTGCATCAAGACATGCACAGGAAGGTTCAAATATAAGGTTTTAAATAGGTCCTTGTATTGTATTTTGAACATTTAAATGCGCGTACATGTAGCGGCATAGTAATAGCATTTTGTCAGCAGATGTCATCTCCCAAGAATTATAATAATAATTGTTCTGGTATATTCTTTGTAAGATTTTTTAATAGCAACTGCTAATATTTGACACTTGACCACAAAATGGTGTGAGCATGACGTCAAATGGTGAAAATAAGATCAGAATTGGATTCTCCGATGCCACAAACCTCTAAAAAGTGGTATTATTTGTGATTGTAGCCTTTTTTGGGTTTTTTGCCTATAATTGACCTCTTGAGGACCTCTGTTACCTGTCTCAGGTGACGTCTATTTTGACCCGACATGTAATATTGTCCCCAAATCGTCAAAACAAGACGAGATTCGGTTTACTCAACGCTGGAAACCGATAGAATGAGGTACTGTTTGTATATCTTGACGAAAAACCACTAAAATGTCAAATTTAACACTAAAACCACCTTTAGCATGAACTTTAGGGGTGACCTTGACCTCAAATTGTCGAAATAAGATCAGAATTGGATTCCCCGACCCCGAAGATCCCTAAAAGGTAGTATTATTTATGATTCTAGCCCTTTTTGTCTCATCTGCGAAGCAGAAAGCGAGACACATAGGGATCACTAATTCCGGCAGTGTCGTTGGCGGCGGCATCCGTCATTTGTGCAGTTTTGGTTAAGGTTTTTTAATCAACTTATTTTTCAACACTGGCTCATCCGATCTCAATTTGGGGCATTTTAACTATTTTTTTTCACGGTTTTGAACTTGGATTTTTTCATGTATTTTGCAAGTGCAATTTTGGTTAAGGTTTTTTAAAACGACATTTGCACCCACAAGGGTTATCGGATTTCACTAAAACTTCACAAATTTGTTCTATACCATGCATATGACTAGCCCACATATTTTTTCGGCATGTGAGCTTTGATAATTTTATGACTGATTTGCATCCAGGTATATGTAGTATGCTGTGGTTACGGTTTTTTCAAATGATAATTTATTCAGCAAAGACTTGCTTTTGAAACTTTGATCATGATTATACATATGGGCAAGGATGTGCATGACACTTGGAATTTTGTTCTGGACCCCCAGGTGTCAAAAGGTCAAAATTGGCAAGTAATTATCGATTGTAATGCAACTCCTCCTAGACCATTTCAGATAGAAGCATGAAACTTTGGGCATGATTGCACATATAGACAGGGATGTGCATGACACTTGGAATTTTGGCATGACACCAGGGTCAGGGCTCTGGGGGTGAGAAATGTTGGGTCAAAAATTAAATTTGCCAAAAGGTCATGTCGCATATCATTTTCAAGCCAATGATAAGTAGTCTACAGTACAAGGAATTATTTTAATCTTGGGTCAAACTGAGGGTGTTGGGGGAGGGGCGGGTTCAAAGGGTCAAAAGTGGGCACCAATCGATTGTAACTCAACTCCTAGACCATTTCACATCCAAATATGTATTATGCTGATTGTTTTTGAAAATGTTTCTTTTTTTTTCAGGCTGAACTTTGCTTATGTTTGGACCATTTGCCTTTTGGTTAACCTAGGGCTTCACGGTATTAGAAAAATGAATATCGATATCAATTTTCATACCGGTATACCTTTAATTCTGGTATTATTCCGATGGAAAAAATGGAGTGAGGCTTGAGTAGTTTGATTCCATATTCAACGTATATCAGCGCTGCTTATATAGTCGCCGCATATTTCCACAATAAAACCAAGAAATTACATGAATCCTAATATTAAACGCTAAATTTTAACTGTCTTGAGTTAAATCTTATCCCAAAACAGCTGAAATTCTGCCAAATCACCCCGACAAATGATTTGAATTTGCCACGAAATTACAACTATTTTCGCATGGAGATACCGGTAACCAGTGACCAGCTCAATGGTATGAGCCGAACACGCTGGATATGAATGTAAACATACGTTTTACTAATTTTCCTAGGTATCTGCATTGATGTATACCAAAATTGTGTGTATTGCGCAGTTCTTTTTCTCATTTTGCTCAAGGCCAGAAGGGGTGGGGAGGTGCGTATTATGCATTAGTATAAACTTTTATCACATTTTTTGGCTCAGAATTTTGGGTCAGAACGGCGTCCCTGATGTACAATTCAGCGATATCATCAAAGGGAAACCGCTCTCTTGCCTGCCGTATTGCAATGACCAATGTTGTGGGCTACATTGTGTATAATAAATGTATTCTATGTAATATTTGTAAATCTTACGTGTATGATTCTTAAATGATGAAACAAAGCTCAAACTGACAAGTCATTGTACATGTGTTATCGTAATCCAACATAAGATGACTCAAAACAATGTAAGAAATAAAATGAGGGTAGATCCCGTCTTAAGTTGGACGACCAAATTAAAGCTCTGGTGATTAGAGGCATTCCACTGAAATTTATCTGGACTAGACCTCCCAAATAAAAACAGATTTTGCAATGTCGCAAATGCCAATATCGCAAATTAATAATAAATATATACAGAAGATAATGTTTTTAAAACAATTTGAGCAATAAATTCACTATTACCTAATCAGTAAATGTATTCACCAGTATATTTACTGGCGAGATTTTTGTTAACTTAGTCGATTTCGTCCCGGCCGACTTGGTTACATTACATTCTACCGAGTATTAATCGCCGTATTAATCAGCTACGGGACGAGTTTATGCAGTCACTCTCGTAGCTACTCGAAGCTCCACTCCTATTTGTGGATTGTGCATGTCTATAACTGGGTACTATACTATTAGCCTCTTCGCTCTACTCAGGTAACAACCTAAACTCGTTCTATAGCCTAATACATCACGTGATTTCTATTTTTCGCGACGCCATTTTATGTCAAACTTTGGATTAATTTTGATGAAATAAACAATGTTTATTAAAATATACGCAATATTTAGGCGGTCCTAATTAATAATTTCGATCCCGCACTGATGGATATAAGGTATACATTAAGCATAGGCATAAGATGGTAAGAATTTCAACCATGAAGATTTTAGAATGTGTTCTAATTTCGTGTTATTTTTTTGTATCATTTTTTCCAATTTTTTCTTGAAATATCCCTAATAGAAGTCACCACCCATTCCCAGAGATTTGGAAAAGAATTTACAGCCCTTTGTCCTATCAGAAGCAGCGGCTACTAATGAGTGTTTTATGGTACCAATTTTCGTTTGTCGGAAAAATGTTTTGCAATCTTTCTGAACTGTGAATGCATGCTATATACCTGTATACGGCTTTTTTGGCTCATATTTTGTCAAATTTTGCCCTGCGTGTTATCTATTAGCAGATTATCTGCCTAACAAAATGTTATACCGGTTTTATCTTATATCTCGATATTTCAGTATCGGCAAAATCATATCGGTATGACTAACGGTATAGCTATGATACTGGTATTTGATATAATATCGGTATATCATGAAGCCCTAAGTTAGCCCCAGGGTGCCAGTTGTCATTACACTGACTTCAGGTTACTCCTGGGCAGAAAGGCTTTATGGTTCAGTCTCCAAGCTATGCTTCTCAAAGCTATGCTTGCCCGATGGGTAATACCATGGGTATTTTGAATCGGCATGCTTATTGTCAACTTTCTAAATGAGACTGTATCTGGTGGTCCATCTTATCCTGTGATACACAAGTAAGCTATTTGCTATCTTCTGATAGCTCTTGTGGAATTTTGGTATGACCCCAGGGGTGCGGCCCTGGGGGTGGGAAATGTGGGGTAAAAAATAGAATTATTCCAAAGATGGTCATGGCACATATCCTTTTGAAGCCAATGATGAGTAGACTACAGTGCAATGAATTATTTTGCTCTTAGGTGAAACTGAGGGCAGCGTGTGCGAGGTCAAAAGTGGGCACCAATCGACGCAACTCCTAGACCATTTCACATAGAAACTTGAAACTTTGCTATGATTACACATATGGCCAGGGATGTGCATGACACATTGGAATTTTGATATCACCCCCAGGGGCAAGGGTAGGGGAAATGGTGGGAAGTAAATAAATTTGATCAAATGTGGTCATGTCACATATCATTTAGTAGACTACAGTAAAACAAATTATTTTGTTCTTGAGTCAATTTGAGGGCAGTGGCCAGGGGTCAAATGGGCAATCTAATTATATATATGTACATGGCTTGGACATAATTTGTTCGCAGTATATTTAGTCCTGGGCAGACCAGGTCCTGCAGCAGCCGGATCTTACGGTAACTTGAAAATGTGAGATATTGGTATCTTCTGATATCTCTTGTTTCATGTTTGTTTTGTTGTAGTTTTTTATGGACCACTCATTTTCAACAATGGCTCACCAGATGTCAACAAAATTTTACAGCAGAGTTATATGCTATGCAAGAGTACTATCTGCATCATTACTAGTTTCATTTGTGGAAAAAATTTCAAGATCAGAATATCCAGAGTTTTGTAAAAACATTTCCGTGTTTGATTGGTTATACTTGTTGGTTGGTGCATTACTGAATATGTGTATTACAAACCATGCCAAGTTTGGTTTGCCAATCAACACTATCCAAGCCTTTACAGTCAAGACATTGTAATGCTTCAGCATTCTTGTTTTATATCTATGATTGACCTCTAACCCAGGTGGCATCTATATTGGATTTCGTCAAAATGGCCGCCCCAGTTGGGTGCCTGTCTTGGTGCCCATCAGAAATCGAAATAGTATGGACGACATCTGGTCCAAATTTTGTGCTTTTGGAAGAATCTGAACCAAAAAATCCCTAACACCCCTGACTAGGCATACCTTAGCAATGTGTGATTGCCATTCTTGTTGATGTTATAAACTGCAAAGACTTTAGTGTTTATTTTGAAGTCGGAATTACCACAATCCAGTACTCATTTAGTTAGACAGAAACAGTTTGCTTTAGCCATTAGTTTGTTGTCCTCCTTTTACAACTAGAAAGTGTTTGTTAATTAGTCTGTTTCAATGACTGGAGCTTTCCACATTCTATTTCCTGACATTAATTAGTCAATCTAGAAATTGCTAGTTGAAAGCAGGGCTGGGATCAAATACTTTCAAAAGTATTTAAATACAAACACAAATACTTTGGAATTCCTCAAATACAAATGCAAATACAAATAATTGTTTTTTGCAAAGTATTTAAATACAAATACAAATACTTAGGGTAAATATTTGAAATATTTCTCAAATACTTCTTACATGTTTTATAGAAGACCAAAGTATGGTACAGATGTAACTCTAGTGATGGACAGCCAGACCCTCAAATTTATACGAACCAGATACCAAACTAAGGGTGCAATAATCCTGCCAATTAAGTGTACATTTACAGGTCAAGGTAATACAATTTTTTAGGATTTATCACCGAGATGATTAGCTCAGTCATTCCAGTGGTAAATTAAAAAAAATTGTATTATATTGACCTGTAAACGGGCATTCCACATGCCCATAACAGAGGCCGGTTTGGCCGGCCTGACCCTTAGTGTTAATACATGTTTTTAAATGTTCAAATCTATTAATTGTGTTACTTTTGTTTTGTTCTGTTTCAGATAAAAAGTTCAATAAAAGTCTTAAGAGATCAACAAACATGTCGAGTTGAAGGCCTTTTAAATGCTTTAAGGTTAGACCTTATTTGCATTGAGGAGCAGTGGGTGGGTGGGTGGGTGGTGGTGGTGATAATGATGTGGTAGATAAAATTTATTTAGCTTGTGTTTTATTACAAAGATAATTTCTATGCAATATTTCTCTGTAGCTTTGAGCCATTCATAAAAGCAATGGACCTTTACAATTTTAGCTATTCCCCGCCCATCTCTAGCTAACCTCCACCCACACCTCGCTCGTGTTGGAATTCGTCGATCTCTGAACTCCCTGACTATCAATTTCCAGAAAGCTATACAGGTAACCTGGTGAATATTTTGAAATTAATTTGACTGGGTGCATAGGTAGCAACAGGGCCCAGTCAAATTAGTTTCAAAATATTCAACACCATGTTTCTTAAATAGAAAAAATATACAATTCGTACAACGGGCTTAATCAAATCATTTATAACGTCATGATTATGACATCAGCATACACGTCGCGTAGTTTATTATGACATCATATGATTGAGTGAGGAAATGGATTCATGAATATGGAAATATGGAACACAACAGGTTCAAGTAAAATTAGTTTCACAATAGTCAACAGAATGTTTATTGAATCGTAAATTCATTAAAGGCATTTAAATTTTCATGACAGAGCACCAGCATTGTCTCGCCAGCAAAGCAGAAAGCGAGACATAGGTATGAGTCTTCCGAGGATGGTGGCGTCAACCTTAAGGTTTTGAATTTAGCGTGGAGTAGCCAGTATCGGGGCGCCTAAGCAGAAATTGTTAATAATTTAATAAATACCATAAATATTTGGAAAATAAATTGGCTTAATTTGTTAGTGACTATCCCTTATCCAGCGCCAAGTTAGAAGAAAATCCCCGAAAATGAAATGTCAAAACACAGCGCCATTAGACGATGACGTACTTCAAAACAAACAAAAACGATGGTATCCTGTTTCGGTGATACCCGTACAGGCTCGCACAAATTTCTGTTTTTAGACAATCCAGATACCATATGGAGCAAAAAATGCTGAACGTTCTTAGTCATCAGAATGGGGAAGTGTTTTATTGTTATTTTCTTGTTTTTTCTCGGGTGATGGTGGTGGACATTTTCCTCAGACTTTGAGCTAGTTGTGAGGACTTGACTAAAGCATCAAATGGAAATATACAAAAGATATTGAATAATATTATACTATGCGTATACTCCTTGATTTTGATAATGTGCTAAGAACAGGCACTGCGCTGTTGACTTTTGAACCACCCTGTCCAGTCTGGATTTTGACATTGGTCACATGGTATAAATAAAACAGATGATGGGGAAGAACTTCCAATATTTAAAAAAAAAATTACGTTTTAAAATACAATGCTTTAAAGCCATATGATAAAAAGTAATAAGAAAATCGGCAATTTTTTACATGCTAAAGTTGATTTAGTGCCGACTCAACATTTTAATGTGAATTTTGAGGGGAACGCGGTAAGCGTTACCGATAATTACCGTACTGGTTTATTACAAAATTACGACGTCACGAGAACTTGTGTTGTTACACAGTGCATGCGTAGCGAAAGCTCACCGAAACTAGAGCCTCACAGAAACTGGATACTCTACGATAATAAATCATCTTTGCCTATATTCTAGAATTGCTTAATGCTACTGGAACAAAACTTAGATAGTTGGTTGCCTATAGCATAGGGAGGCAGTGTGAAGATAGGGAGGTCACTATGTCAAACGTTGTCAAATTTATTCTCACCTTGCTATTTAACATCTGCTTTTTCAACGTTAAGTTTATAGTTCATTCTTTTACTGTGTTAAGTAAATATCATAAAGGAGTTGTATTAATTAACTAATTTAAATCTGTGTAATATTTATTTATTTATTTCCCTAGGTACACAACAAAGCACTTGAACGATGAGACAACACCTAAAACTGTGCGTTCGTTGCTCGGATAGGATGGCAATGTGTGACAATGCTACTGCTGAAGGCTATTGCTGCTAAGTGAATCAGAAACAGTAGTTCAATGGAGGAATCCAGTTTTAGCCATGTCCCGCCCATCTCCACCCACACTTTGGCATGTGTTGGTATCCCTGGACTGCCTGAATCTGTTTCCAGAAAACTATACAGGTAATCTGTTGAATATTTTGAAACTAATTTGACTGGGTGCTGTTCCTGCCTATGGCAACAACAGCGCCCTATCAATTTAGGTTCAAAATATTCAACAGCATGTTTATTAAATAGTACAGACACTCAAGTCGTACAACCTGACAGACTTTTAAACGTTTAAAACAGACTAAATAGAGTCACTCATGACGTAAGTGATTATGACTTCATCCTAGACGTCGCGTGGTTGATTATGACATCATATGCTTGATGAATAAACTGGATTCCCCCACTCCTCACTATACAGGGTTGTTTCTATTTAGCTAATTCCACATTCATAAATAATTTAACCCTTCATATTCCAGTACCCTAATTTTAAGTAGACGGAGCAGTGAAGCTGTTGAATAATTTGAAATAATTAGACTGGAAGCTATTGCTGCCTGAGGAAGCAATGGAGTGATCCATTTCTAGCTATGCCCACCCACTTAACAAATTAAAGTATTACTCTTACTAAATCTAGATTTTAAGGTAACTATTAAGGTAAGCTGTTATCTATTTTGAAATTAATTTGACTGGGACCTTTTACTGCCTCTATGTCAAATGAGGTTCAAAATATTCAACAGAATGTTTATTGAATTATAACTTTATCAAAGACACACAATTCATTCATACGCTTCGTGACAGATTTTCGTTATGAAGTCTACGTTGTCATGATTCTGGCATCAGTTAACTAGTGACATAATTGACAGATCCTTCCATAGCTTTCAGTAAAATTACTTTCTAAATAGTGAATAGTATATTTCCTACATTGTACAGCTTTGCTCATATCTGCTCTGCCATATGGGATTAGGATTACATTGTATCGCCATGTTCATGATCATATTACATGCAAGTTCTTGATGATTCCTCCCATCGTCACGTCAACAAATTCCTTGGACTGAAGTGTGTTTGTTGACACTGTCTGTATTGGTATTTCAAAATCTTATGGATAATCTTCAGACTAAATGGGGCTTGCACATAGGCCAACATGACGGCGACATGACATGTCACTGATATGTTGCAGTAGTGTATGCTAGAAAGCAATGTAACTACCAAGCGATTGGTCAAGTCTGATCGCCACTCATATCTTGTTTGAAATCGTGCATTGATTTCTGGTTATCACAAATCGGCGGTGACCAAAAAATTCCAGTAATTAATGGCAGTGGCTGCTTAAGTCATGTTTTTTCTAAATCCAAGTTTTTCTAAAGATATCTAATACGAAATGGCTGCGGATGTGTTCCATAGAAAAATAAAAGGTGTTTAATTGCGGAATGGCAACAGCATCCCACCTGTTGCGATATTCCTAGCAAGAATTAGAAAAATCCCAAATAACATTGACATGGCAGGTAAATAGCAGTTCACACAATGCACATTCTCTTTGATTGCTGTCTCCTGCGATGGTTTCTCCTCCCCGGTACCGAGAAGAATAGACATTGCTAGAAGAGCTTTCGTACACATTGATCCACTAGAAGCCATTTTTGGTCAAATGCACATGAGAGACATGTACATGTTAGAGGTGTTATATCAACAATTTTCCCAGTCAGTTTAGTGGCCAGTCAATAACGACGTGACATTTACGTGATGTGACTTGTAAGCTATAGCTAGCAAAAGCTGTAGTCTTGCATCAGACTAGTGTGCTATCCCCTTAGTGTTATTAATCCTTTGCCCCTTTAAATTTTTCAAGAAAATTTAAATTTTCTCAGAAAATGTCCATTTGCAGACCAAGAGAAGACAATTTTTGAAAGTTTATCACTGGGATGACTGGCTCAGTTATTGCGTATGAATGGCAAATGGACATTTCTGAAGACAACTGCTGAGGCCGTTTTTGGCTGATATGTGTGTTAAAGGGTTAAGAATGCTTTGTTTTTAGGTGCACCCCTCTCCACTAGAATTTAAATTAGTCTATCTGCTTGTTGGTCAGGCTGTTAAACTTTTACCATATTACCGGTATTCAAAGCTGCCTATGGTGCTGTTATCCGGTGTATTCACTTGTATATTTTACTTTATAACGCAAAGCTGCTATCATTTACAGACTTTATTCAAGACTTTGTTTGCGCGTAGTGGCCAGTTTACGAAACTAAAACTGCAGTGTATTGTCACATTCAGTGACCTACGCAAAATTATCTCAATAATTATATGCTGTTGAAATTTCTGAAATTGGTCAATCAATAAATGAAAAAATAATGATATGATAATAAGACAGTTTAGGGTTTTATATAACATGTAGGGAGTCTGTTTAGTTGTGTTTCAATCCTATCAGCATTTGATTATACTGCTCACTAAGCTTGTGGGATTTTGAAATAAAATACCCTGATGATGCCGTTGATTTCACTTGAATGCTGGTCGTAAGAGATGGAATACAAGTGATAAATTTCATGCAAATAAATCGGGACTTCACCTCTGTGAGGTTTTTCTCCATTTTGTGTTAAGATTGATTTAATCATCTGACAGCTGAGCTTTTTCAGACGACATATGCCAGGGGTTATATGTCTGGACCTGCTAAATAATTTGAAAATAATTTGACTACGCCACCAACAACTTTCAGTCAAATTGTTTTCAAATTATTCAGCAAGTAGAGGGTTTTTGCTCTTTGAAATTGCTGGCTGATGGTTTCTAGCAGGCGAGGCAGTTAATCAAGTTATTGTGAAATTTATGTACAAGCAACTGATAAATATTGTTCTTCATCACTATTAAGTCATAATACATATATAGGTGCTAATATGAAAAGCATTGTAACGGTGAAGAAATCTAAAAAGATATGAAATGATGTGTTTTCTGGCCAATTGTTTATACCTCAAATAGCTTGATTTTTGAAACCCACCGATTTTATAATTTTTCTTATCAATTTATATCTCTGTTATAATTAGATCACAGCACAGAGCTGTTGGTGGTTGCTAATATAGGGATCCATTTCCAGTGATGCCCCGCCCATTCCTAGCTAAGCTCTGCCATGGCATGCGGGAGTTGGGATCGATTTATATACTTTGAACGCTGAATTCCTAGAATGCCAATTTCTAGGTAACTATACGGTTAAGCTGTTTAATATTTTGAAACTAATTTAACTGGGATATCGCTGTATATTCAGCAGAATGTTTATTAGATTGTTATATAAATTCATCAAAGACATACTATTCATACCCTTGGCAGACAATTTCAAACTTTAGGACAGTTTTATATGATTATAATTGTGATGTCAGTCTACAAACAATGTAATTCAGCTTTCCAGTTTATCCACCCATCATATGATGTCATACTCAACTAAGCGACGTGATGTCATAATCATGATGTTATGAATGATTCGAAATAGTCCGTCTTTAACACTATATTCCAACACATTGTACGAATTGTATGTCTGCTATTTAATAAATATGCTGTTGAATATTTTGAAACTAATTCGACTGGGTGCTGTTATTGGTTATGGCAGCAACAGCACCCAGTCGAATTAGTTTCAAAATATTCAATAGCTTGCCTGCATAGTTTTCTGGAAATTGATAGTCAGGGAGTTCATTGATCGATCGATCCCAACATGAACGTGGTGTGGGTGGAGCTTAGATAGACATGGGCGGGGCATAGCTAAAACTGGAATGGTCTATTGATTATGATCCCTCCATTAGACCTGGTGCTGCTATTATCCACAGAGAGCTGTAAATAGTTTGGAGGAAATTTTCAAACTCTGCCCTCTGTAGTGGTCTTGGGAAATGTCCATTTGCAGGTTAAGCGAAGATTATTTTTGAAAATTTACTACTGGTAAATTTTCAAATATGATCTAACCGTGGTGTGTAAATTGACATTTTCTAATGAGAAATGGAATAATTGGCTCTGAAATTGTGTGCGCTGTATATTGTGTGGTTATTTCTCACTCATTGATGAAATCATCACTCATCCCTCTCACTTCTGTTACAATCATTGGTCAGGTTGGGTAACTTATTGCAGAAGATCTTCATTGTCGCCCAGATAGACGAGTCTGTTTGAAAATTCAACAGTAATATTGCTGACTCAGTAAGATAGCCATATGAGCATGTTTTTCCAATAAGGACTTCTCGCTTTATGGTTTGGAATGAGTGTTCAGGTAATCTAATGGACCTTTCCATTTTTAGCTATGGCCCGCCCATCACTAGCTAAACTCCACCCACACCTCGCCGTGTTGGGATTGATCGATCCCCGAATGCCCTATCCATCAATTTCCTGAAAACTATACAGGGAAGCTGTTGAATATTTTGTAACTAATTTGACTGGGTGCTGTTGCTGCCTATGGCAGCAACAGCGCCCAGTCAAATTAGTTTCAAACTATTCAACAGAATATTTATTAAATAGTAAAAGCAAACAACTTGTACAACAACGCATAGACCGTCTTCAAATATGCGTTCGTGACATACTTATCGACATCATTCATAACGTCATTCATTATGATGTCATTCTACGCATCACGCAGTTCATTATGACGTCATATGATGGGTGGGTACTCTGGAAAGGTGAATCGTGGTCTTTATCAAATTATTTCCTAGTAAAATCATGTTTTAATATTTTTTCTTATAAACTTTAAGCATTAAAATATTTGTTTGCAGTTTATATAGATTTGATTAATTTTGTTAATTCTGTTATATAGAACTAATAAAATAGTTAAATAGAATTTCTCAAGTCTTCCTGTGTGAGAACTTGTGAGCTTTGAGTAGATCATTGGGAATTGTTGATTACTAAACCCGCTATGGATGCAAATAGCTCAGAATTTGACATTGTTATTGCTGTTGTCGCCATTGTTGGACATATATTACCAAGTATTATCAATTATGAATATTGTTGTTTGTTGTTATTACTGTTGAAGTATAACATTGTTGTTTCCCATGACATTCCTCCTTTGTTGTCTCATTAGAATATAATATAAGTAAGAAGAAAATGTGTGTATGTAGCAAGTTACCAGCATTAACCTTCATGTTTTGGTTTGTAATTATTTGTTTCTCTTCTCCACCTGAGAAGCAGTTTCGAGAAATTTCATTGGTCGATAATTGACCAATGGAACTATTATACAGTTCTTCACAAGAAACAGTAGGGAGGATTAATAGAATAGATCCTCGCATTGGTTTGTAAATAATTGTGAGTGTCCATGCAGGCAGTTCGGTTGGACCGCAATGGTATGTCATCTGGATGTTTATAACTTCTACTACAGCAGGTGCTGCAAAAATGACTTGCCAATATCCTTTTTTCACTTCATTGAAATATTTGCTTACGGCTTTTATGGTCATGCCGGCCAAAACTAGCCTCTACAGTGATCTTGCAAAATGCCCATCAAGACTTGAGCAAGTAGAGATTGCAAACCTGTTTGTGTCACATTGTAAACATTTTGGGGTGTTTAATGCGTTTTCCGCATTTTTTGAAGATTTTCCTGGATCATGCCCAAAGTTGTGCAGTCAGTCCTATAGGGTGTGTGTTAAAACCCTGTGTAAAATTTGAGTCAAATCGGACCATTCGTTTTAGAGAGATCCATAGATCCAGAATATGATCCAAGCCAGATCCAAGATCTCTTCCCAATCACGGCGAAATTGTGGAAATCCACTTTCAGCGCAAGTTCCTTCATTGTGCTACAAATTGAAACAAATCAGATCAGTAGTTTTTTAGATGCAGCCGTGGACAGACAGACATACAGACCCGATTGCAATACCCTTATCCCCTTGCGGGGAAAGGGTAATAAGACTTTGAAAATTTTCCACTGGAATGCCTGGCTTGATAACTGAGCCAGTCATCCAAGTAGTAAATTTTCAAAATAGTCCTGGTCTGCAAATGAGCATTCTATAATCAAAATTTAGACATTAAATGGTTAAGATTGGTGGGTTTGGTATGGGTCCCTTCTAAAATTGAATGAACAAAATTCCATATTCCTGCCAGGTTGCCATCTTGTTAGTGTAACCATTATAGGTAATATTCTATATATTTCCATTTGCATTCAGCAATTTCTGAGTAGGCCAAATGAGCATTATGGCCCCTGAGCCATTTGTTGTATATAGTAACCAGATTAAGATTCAACCATATAACTAATGGCATTATTCTTTTTTGAGTGCATATATTATTCCATGTAGTCCTTCATCCGATAAATACTACGTGTAGATATTCATACCATGTAGATATTCATACCGGTAAAGGGTGTACAATTTCCATTTAACACTTATCCTGCTGAACCCATTAGCCTCAATTTTCTGTGGTCATCTGGTCGAAAGAATTCTGTGCTATATTTTTAAAATGGATTTGCTGAAAACTGTCTTAGACATCAACAGCTTTATATAGCACTCATTTACCAAATGAATCCCAGTTATCGGAACTGAATAATGGAGGCGGGTAACATAAGGCGGACAGGTGTTAACTTGTGTTATGTTAATGAGATAATTATTAAATATTATACTCAAATTAAAGTTGTTCACACTATGATCCATCTGATTTTGAAAAAATTTCTTTAATTGTTTCCGTTATATATATATGTATATGTATAATATCTATATATTGTTGGTCTATACTTGCTTGAATATGAGCAATCATTGTGCTATTACATATTAATTATGTGAGAATCCAACTCCAATAATAATAATAATAATATATACACGTTGTAGCTTCATAGTGTTTAATAATATGTCAATTAAAATAATATATTCCTTTAATTTGCCCAGTTGAACTGGCTAGATAATCTTTCTTCTTTTCGTTCGCTGATCATACCGCCAGTCCTGTAAGTGACTCGACATGATCCTATGCGTTAAGTGCGTGGACCCATGGTTTATTAGAGTGTGCTGTGCGGCCTGGAACCACCGTCTTCAGCACTCGAGGTTTCTGTCAGGGTTACCTCACCCTTACCTCCTTTAGTCGCCTCTTATGACACGCAGAGGATACGGAAGGTGTATTCTAAGCCCCACCTACAGGGCTAGATAATTATTATTGCTGTTCCGCATGTAGAGCTTGTCTATGAAAAACATGTATGTGCAAGTTATATGTAGTTCTTCAAACTCTGCAATAGAGGGATCCATTTCTAACAATTCCCCACCCATTTCGAGCTATGTTGCGCTCATGCTTTTCCCATTTTGTGATCGATCAAACCCTGAATTCACAGAATCATAATATAAAGGTAACTATACAGGTAAGATGTTGACTGTTTTGAAACTAATTTAACAGGGTGCTGTTGCTGCCTGTGGTGGCAACAGTGCACAGTCAAATAAGTTTCAAAATATTCAACAGAATCTGTATTAAATAGTAAATCCATCAAAGACATAATTTGTACACTGCACAATCTTTTCAATGTTCATGATGAAGCTATATGTCATTCATAGCATATTTTCATTGTGGCATCGGCCTACATGTGACGTAATTGATTATGATGTCATATAATTGAGTGACAGATCGGATATCTTGCAATGGACAGACACAATTTTAGCAATATCATGCTGACAGAACATGTAATCCACATCTGGAACATGAGAAATTTGAATTTCAGCTTAATGTTGTTACATAATCACATTCAGTTATAGGTAATAATTTTCAAGATATTAAATTGTTTTGTTTTATATGAAATAATGATTGCTGATATATTAAGATGAAGGCATTGAACATTTAAGAGAAAAGACTGATAATAGATCTAAAGAAATTTTAGAATACACACATTTTTTTTTGTTTAATACAAGAGGCCCAACTTTAACTAGAATGCTCTTTATCAACAAGATGGCCACCAAACCGTTAATATGACAGTTTCAAAAATGGCAAAATTGAGATCAGAATACCCCAAAAACCATATCAAACCAATTTCTGCCTCAAAATCCATCAAATAAAAAAACAATATGGACACCAAACATGCTATATTTTGATTGGCCCATGGTGCCCAGTTTTTTTGACGGATCAACTTCCCTTGAACAAACTTTAATGGCCCTTAGCCCCTAATCATATCTGCCAAATTTCAGCCCATTCCCTTCAATAGTTCTGGAGATGTCGTTTTCGCTACAACTAGGTCAACCAAGATGGCCGTCAAACCATTTGACCAATCAAGTTCCCTTGAACAAACTTGGTTCAGCTCTTGCCCTAAATCATATGTCATCAGGTTTGCATCAATCCCATAAGCGGTTTCGGAGAACATTTTTAAAGTCGTTTTCACTACAACTAGGTCAACCAAGATGGCCATCAAACCATTTGACCAATCAAGTTCCCTTGAACAAATTTGGTTCAGCTCTTGCCCTAAATCAAATTTCATCAGCTTTGCATCAATCCCATAAGCGGTTTCGGAGAACATTTTTAAAGACGTTTTTAAAAATTGGCCAAAATCCAAGATGGCCGCTGGCCCAATTGAACGATCGGCTTCGTTTGAACAAACTTGAATTGCTATGCCCTAAGGATGCTTCCTCCCAAATATAATTGAAATCGGCCCAGTAGTTCTCGAGAAGAAAACATTAAAAATTTCCCATTGCTTTAGTATGGGAGCTTTTGGCGGGAAAAGGATCCAAGATGGCCGCCAAACCGTTTATCCGACAATTTCGAAAATTACAAACCTGGGCTCAGAATACCCCAAAACGCATACAAAACCAATTTCGGCCTCAAAATCCATCAAATAAAAAAATCCAATATGGCCGCCAACATGCTATATTTTGATTAGCCCACATTGACCATGTTTTTTGACAGATCAACTTCTCTTGAACAAATTTTAATGGCCCTTAGGCACTAATCATATCTGCCAATTTCAACCTTATCCAATCGGCTGTTCTGGAGAAGTCATTTTTGGGAAAACTAGGTCATCCAAGATGGCCACCAAACTATTTGACCGATGAATTTCTCTTGAACAAACTTGGTTCAGCTCTTGCTCTAGATGATATTTCATCACTCTTGAATCGATCCCCCAAGAGATGTTTCGGAGAAAATTTTTAAATACGTTTCTCAAAATCCAAGATGACCACCGGCCAAATTGGCCGATTGTCTTCGTTTGAACAAACTTAGATCCCCATGCCCTAAGGATGCTTCCTGCCAAATATAATTGAAATTGGCCCAGTGGTTCTTGAGAAGTCGTTTAAATAAAAAGTTGACGGACACTGGACAGACGCCGAACGGTCACCATGGCATAAGCTCACTTGGCCATTCTGGCCAGGTGAGCTAATAATGGTTCTAACCTATTGTTATTGCATACTAATCTTTATACATAAATTCTGACTGTCACCTGTATTTGTTATTATGTAAATGAGAGTGTGCAGCCTAGTCGCTTCACACGAGAGATTATTTTATAAACAAGCCAAACATACAGAAAGAACTTAGAAAAGTCATTAATATCTCTAGACATTTTGACCGTTTCAGAAAAACTACTAGCACCACAAGTTCTACAACCCCATCACGCAAAAATTTCAAAGATTAGCAATGTAGTAGATGCAAACTTCAAAGAATTATAGTGATCGTATCAAAGAGATCAGTTACCAGCATGACCACAACATATCGTCTCTCTGTCAGTTTCTTGCGCACAAATCAATACAAACACTATTGTATAATGGGGACATGACAGAAGTGGACAAATCAATACAAACCCTATTATATATTGGGGACATGACAGATGGGGGACAAATCGATACAAACCCTATTATATATAGGGAACATAACAAAAGTGGACAAATCAATACAAACCCTATTATATATATAGGGGACACGACAGAAGTGGACAAATCAATACAAACCCTATTATCTATAGGGGACATGACAGAAGGGGACAAGTCAATACAAACCCTGTTATATATAGGGGACCTGACAGAAGGGGACAAATCAATACAAACCCTGTTATATCTAGGAGACCTGACAGAAGGGGACAAATCAATGCAAGCCTTATTATATATAGGGGACATGACAGAAGGGGACAAATCAATACAAACCCTGTTATATATAGGGGACTTGACAAAAGTGGACAAATCAATACAAGCCATATTATATATAGGGGACATGACAGAAGGGGACTTTTTGCACAGGGGGTGGTGGTGGGGGGGGGGGTGTCTATGGATTGTTAAATGTTTTGTTTAATTGCTTCTGGGATTCTAAAGCAGGTTTGACAGTATTTCATGCATTTCTGGATGACAATTAAAAATTGTATTACCTGTGATTTTATTTATAAGATGTCATAACCCTTTAATGACTAAATTTGTTCAAAAAATTAAAATATTTACTTATTGAATGGCCATTTGTAGGCAAAGAGAAGACTATTTTTGAAAATTTACTACTGGAATGACTGGCATTCCAGCGGTAAATTTTCAAAAATAGTCTTCTCTTGGCCTGCAAATGGACATTTCTCAAGCCCCCTACAGAGGCCGGTCTTGGCCGGCTTCGTCCTGAAAGGGTTAAATCTAATGTTCGTTTTTGTTGACACACACTTGCGTGTTATGTAAATTTAAAGAACAATTGAATGTTTGCTTTGCATTTCGAAGAATTTTAGAAAACCATAAATCGACCGATTGCAACAGTTCCATATCATCTTCATCGTACTAACATACGCCCACTCACATCGCTTCGCCATTCGAGGCTGTACTTGCAGACCTGTGATCTCTTGCTATGTGAAGTAACATTACGCTAGTGGACTTGAGGCTGCCAATCAGATTTCTGCCTACTTCAATCTGGCTATCAATCTAAAAATAGAGGCGTGGCTTCGTGCCAATATCGATGGAGAGCTCGGGAGACATGAATGTCAAGCGATCTGATCGGGCGTATATTAGTAGGATGATAATAACCGGGCAATTTTATTAAGCGGTAGTTGACTGACCTCATTTATGAAGTTTCGTAAACTTAACACAGACATCAAAAGTAGCATGAGTGCGAGACCGTGCGATAGGTCGATGTATCATTTTGGGCAGTTTCGGATCACAATTTATAAACCAGTCTTATCTCATCATGTTTTAGCATAAACAAAACCAAAATTGAACTTGTTTTCATGTAGACCGTAATGAATCACTAATCACGGCTGAGCATATATCTTACATTAGATGCTGGGAATCTATCACATATGAAATGCATATTTTTAGGTTTTTTGTTTATCTATGAACTGAAGTTATTTTCAAACATAGCAAAATATTACATTACGGGCTAGTTCCCGGGCAATGGATTGATAATTAACCTAATGATCCAGAACTGCTGATGATCTGTAACTACCTAAGCAAATGTATATGTGGTCATTTAATACATTGGAGGCAGTAATCTATTGCTCCAGTATCAAACATCATAATCAAATATGTCACATTTCAAACTGACATAGGTGTGTCATGAAAATTGAAGTCTCACTAACGCGTGAATCGTATGATAATTTTATAAATTTTGTTGAGTATTTTGAAACTAATTTGACTGGCAGCTGTTGCTTCCATTGACAGTAACAGTTTTCGTTCAGATTATTTTCAAAATATTCAACAATTTGTCGGTATAATTACCTTTAAATCCGGATTCTGAGAATTCAGGTTTCACAGTATAATATAAATAGCTTCCAACGCGTGTAAAATGTCTAAAAAGTGAGTAGAGCTTAGCCAGAAATAGATCCATTACATTGAGATCCAGCTAGGAAGGCAAATGTTATAGAAACAGAAAGATTCAACTACGGTCACCCCAGGGTCCAACAACAGCAATGGGGAATGCTCATATGATATACATATTCAAAGAAATTTCCAAAATGAACAGGATATGGCACTTTGAACATTGATTACCATGCTTCCTAATGGGTTACAGTATGAAGATTTCAGAACTTGGCGGGTGTGGGTGGGTGTGTAATTGTTCTGAGAACATTTATGTAATTATGCTTCGTTTCATTTAACCCTTTCACCGATGAATTCCCCATATCTCATTTTCAAGGTAACAATACAGGAAAACTTACATAATTTGAAATTAAAATTGACTGGAAGCCATTGTAATGGCTTCCAGTCAAATTAATTTCAAAATATTCAGCAGAATAAGTTTTATATAGTAAAGAATGTACTTTTTGAGGTGTTTATCAGTGGCAGCGTTAAGCTGCTGTTATAACCGTGTTATTCTGAGAATACTGATGACAGAATGTTCGAGTGTTACTTTTTAATCCCTTAGCACTATCTGGGCAAAAACGGCTTCTGTAGTGCCCTTGGGAAACAGACCAAAAGAGAAATATCTTTGAAAATTTACCAATGACTGGCTCGATAACTGAGTTAGTCATCCTAGAAATAAGTTTTCAAAAATAAGCTCTTGCTTTGCAAATGACATTTTAAAAAGAATTTCTTGAACAAATTTTATGGTTAAAACTAACTTGATTATTTCTGGTATATAAGTGTACTTTATCACCACATGATGAGTCATATTGATGTCTAAAACCTTGGTACCTTTATTCCAGACTACTCTTAACCCTACACTCTTAACACTAACAGACGAAAAATGACAAGTTTTTCTTTATGTTATGAATATTTTGAAACTAATATGACTGTGTGCTGTTGCTGCCTATGTCAACAGCTCCTAGTCAAATTAGTTTCAAAATATTTAAGAGCAATTCTCTATAGTTGCCTTGAAATTGAGACTGAAATTTCAAGTGTGAATGCGTTAAAGCATGCCAGCCTAACATTCTGTTGCCATGCCATCCTTGTTTCTGTATATTGGAGTGGGAAATGTAAATATTTATCATTATGTGCCATATAGTGTGTAAGTGTAACTAAACATATTTAAATATATTTGTTCTATTTTAGCATCTCATTGTTACTATTGATAGTTTCTACAGATCAAATATCTCTGTCAATCATAATTTTGTTTTAATTCCTCAAATACGCTAGGGGTTTTGGAGATTTCATATCTATCACTGGTTATAATTGTCATTGCGTGAACTTTGAATAAAGCAGAATAATATTTAACCTTTTAATAATTAGATTTGGTCAAGAAAATCTAAATATTTGTTCGTTGAAAGTCAATCTGCAGGCCAAGAGAATACTATTTTTGAAGATTTTCCACTGGAATGATTGGTTCTGTTATCGAGCCATGGTTCTGTTATCGAGCCAGTCATTGCAGTGGTAAATTCTCAAAAATAGTATACTCTTAGTGTGCAAATGGACATTCCCCAAGGCCCATTACAGACATGGCAGAGGCCGGTTTCATCCTGAAAGGATTAATAAACACTATAATTCACATAAAATAATAAATTAGTCTGCTGACAAAATTCCATTTTGTTATAGAAATGCATTTACTTAAATAAAGCAATTCTTAATTGGCTGCTTCATTATTGCGAAAACAAATCGTGCTTCCTATATCATTGACGTTTTTAATAGTTATGCCAGCTAAACCCATCTCTGCCTTGGCCTTGAGTAATGACAATTTGCAACACAAGACTTTTGATGATATACCACTGGAATGACTGGCTTGATAACTAGCTATTGTTTATCATTCCAGTAATAAATTTTTTTTAAACTATTAGCATTTTAACACTGTCTGATGTCAGAATTTAACATTTTTGATTTAAATTAAAAGATCATCTGGTGTTCATTTTTCAACAGATTTGGTGGAAGATGTTTCTGTCATACACAGCAACATCAGCCACCAAAATTGTTGAAAAATGTACACCACTATCTTTGCTATTGACTCGGTAAAAGATATAATATTAACATCAGAGTTGTAACGGTTAACCATTTAGCATTCAAGGTGGCCAAAATAGCTTCTTCTGCGGTCTTGGGATATATTCATTTGCAGACCAAGAGAAAACTATTTTTGACAATTTACCAATGGAATGGAGTCTTTCGTGTTAAATTGTCAAAAATAATCTCTTGGTCTGCAAATGGATGTTTTTTATGAGAAAATATAAATTTTCTTGAACAGGTCTGAGGTTAAAGCATCTAAAGGACTATGTATTATATACCGATCATGAATTCATCATACACTCATTGTGATTTATCATCTAGCGATATGTTGTATAGCTTGTATCATCTGTTTCGTCTCATTCAAATATTAAATTAATACTGCATTGGTCTTGAGAGGAATGTCCATTTGCAGGTTAACTAAAGACTATTTTTGAAACTTTGTCACTGCACTGACTGGCTTGATACCAGAGCCAATGGACCTTTCCCATTTTTGCTGATGCTCATGCTGGCATCGATCCCTGAACTTCATGACTATCAATTTCCAGAAAATTGTACAGATAAGCTGTTAAATATTTTGAAACTGATTTGACTGGGTGCTGTTGCTGCGTTTTCAATTATGCGTTCGTGACGTACTTATCTACATCATTCATGATGTCATTGATTATGATGTCATTCTACACGTCATGTAGTTACTCATGATGTCATATGATGGATGGATAGAGTGGAAGTGTTAAATTGTCAAAAATAGTCTTCATTCATTGCCTGTAAAGACATTGGTTTGATTTTCTTGATCGTTAATGAGTGTTACCACGGTCAAGTTCGACTCACTAACAATAGTCAGTTTCATGGTTTACTGAACATGCGCAGTCGCTATGTCAAGCCAAACGCTGAATAGTTAACTATAGTTCATTGGTACCCGGTTCCCCATTGAATTACTATTGTCGAAAATTTGGAGCCGGGTACCAGTCTCCATTGTCGTCTGTTTTGATGACCTACGAAAATGGGTTATATTTGTCCACTAAGACGTCAAAAAGCGACCATATGACATAAAATGGGAAGGGATAGGGGCTTGGGAACATTGGCATACCATGGAAAAGCATAATTTCATCAAACCTAAGTTATTTTGTGAAATATTTACACTTATATGCATTTATTCGTGGCAAGCGATCGGCATCTGCCATTTTGAAATTTAAGCAAATATTGCACTAACCATCTGAACCGAGCTAGTTGACTAGCTAGTTAACTATTTGAAGTTTGACTGGTAATCTAGTTAGCTATAGCTAACTGTGGTTAGGAGTCGAACTTGACCCTTTTCATACAGAATTCCTGGGAATTCATCTCTGACATAGAGGTAAATCTAAAACATGATAATTATTTTGCAAATGATTGGACTGACGCAAGTCATAATTAGTATATGGCTGCCTGTAGAAGAAGTTATTGGTTTGATTGGCGGCGGCCCTGATTATAGGTTCCATCCACGCCATAGCTAGGCTGGTTTTATTTCAGTCTATTATTAGTCACTTCTTTTCACCAATTTTACACCAGTACCCATTTATACTCCTTGAATGGATACAGGCATCGAGGCGTGAAGGAGATTGCCTATATCTCATCTCAAGCGATCATAGTCAATCTTCTCGAGTCCTATTCCATAAATCTGTCTGTCTGTCAAACTTTTACATTTCTGACAAAGCTCCCAATGTTATTACAATAGCGTGTCACACTACTTCTATTACTACTTAGACTTATATTCAAATTTGCGCATCTACTTTTGTGGGACCCACTTAGTAATGTGTTTGAATTGAGTTTTAAGCAATCATAATTGATATTAATAGAACTATCATTCATTAATAATTATTTACTAATATTTCATTTCTCCTACAGTTTCATTTTGTATTACAAGACCGTAAAATTACATCCATTATAAACTGTGAAAAAAACGAATTCAAACCTGCCTAGTATTTGGGTATTTGTTGTCGTGACACCTGCTGATTGTGATGTCAGTTGACAGGTGACACCTATTAATTGTGATGTCAGTTTATAGATGATGTCTACTGATTATGATGTCAGTTGTCAGGTGATTTCTATTGAGTGTGATGTCAGTTAACAAGTGACGCCTATTAATTGTGATGTCAGTTGTCAGGTGATGTCTACTGATTGTGATGTCAGTTGTCAGGTGATGTCTACTGATTTATGATGTCAGTTGTCATGTGATGTCTGTTTATTGTGATGTCAGTTGAAGTTATGAGTGAGTGATCGGTTGGATCCATGACTTATTTCAGAATGTTCAATAATTGTCGTGTTAGGGGGTCCATGTCACAAGGGGGATAACTCATATGATTTACAGATAATCACTTATAAAACGGAAAAATATATTTTTGAAAACTTTCAATGAGTGTGTCTCTAGAGTGCATCATGGATTCTAGAGCCAGTCATATAAATGGAAAGTTATCAAACATATATTTTCCATGCTTGTACATGTATGTGTTTAGCCCCTCTTGTGTCAACTTAACCCTTTAATGGTCAAGTCGGTCAAAGTGATCTCTGCACTGATCTGGAGAAATGCCCATTTGCAGGCTAAGCGAAAAATATTTTTGAAAATTTACCACTGGAATGATTGCCAATTATTCCAGTGGTAAATTTTCTAAAATACTCTTCATGGTCTGCAATTGGACACTGACTAAGTGGAAATTTAGTGGAAATTTGAATTTTTTTACCATTACCATTTTGATGAATGTCCATTTGAAGGATAACAGAAATCTATTAAAAATACTCTTTTTGGCTGCAAAAATTGAAATTTCCCTGAAAAGTATTGCCAATTTAATGTTTAATTGAAATAAATAGTATTTTGAGCGCTTTAATGCACTGCTGACACAAGAGTGGTTAATCTCTCTGATCAGAAGTTAGTTCCCCTGTTGTGTGAGTGTGATCTAGAGTTATCTCTATATAGAGTCTAGTAGGTTTCATGTGTGACTTGTATGAAGACTTGGGTTAAGCTAGTATACTAGTGTACATTGACTGCTTTGCAATGTAGTGTGTGTGTAAATAAAAGAACATTCTAAAACCTATGTTTTTAGTGATTTCCTTATTGAACTAGCGTTTTAGTGAACTCAACATACGCCCACAGGCATACTTGTTTGAGGAATGCTAAATGTGAACAGTTTGTCTTTGATAAATGACACTTCGTCTATCCCTAAAACATCTGCTGAACCAAAAATTGTGAGTGTAAGTTCAAAACTCTTCGAGATGTGGCTCGGACAAGAAAATTGAGGAATGTTAGCTTTTCAAGGGAGATAATTCTGGAAAATGTGAGCGGATTTTAACGAAATGAAAATGCCGAGAGGGAGGGAGAGATGCTGGCTCACGCCTTTGCTCTCTATCTTGACAATGTAGTTCGTGACCAGGACCTATATAGTTGACCTCGGGCGTAAATCAATCAAGCTGCTGTAATATGAAGGCATGTGCAAATCTGGTGATCCTACCTCCTTGCATTCGAGAGTTATGGCCATAACTGTGTATTCCAGTATGCACTTTGTGAGCCCATGACATAGATATTTGATGTGTATTCCAGTATGCACTTCGTGAGCCCATCACATAGATATTTGATGTGTATTCCAGTATGCACATCGTGAGCCCATGACATAGATATTTGATGTGTATTCCAGTATGCACATCATGAGCCCATGACATAGATATTTGATGTGTATTCCAGTATGCACTTCGTGAGCCCATGACAGATATTTGATGTGTATTCCAGTATGCACTTCGTGAGCCCATGACATAGATATTTGATGTGTATTCCAGTATGCACTTCGTGAGCCCATGACATAGATATTTGATGTGTATTCCAGTATGCACATCATGAGCCCATGACATAGATATTTGATGTGTATTCCAGTATGCACATCATGAGCCCATGACATAGATATTTGATGTGTATTCCAGTATGCACATCATGAGCCCATGACATAGATATTTGATGTGTATTCCAGTATGCACATTGTGAGCCCATGACAGATATTTGATGTGTATTCCAGTATGCACTTCGTGAGCCCATGACATAGATGTTTGGTGATTTGTCATAAAAGTCATAGAACTTCTAGCCACCTACAATGTGAATGAATTTGCCCAATTTGGTGATTCTACCTACTTGCATTCCCAATGTATAGCTAAAATGTGTATTTCAGGATGCACTTAGTGACCCCGTGGCCTAGATATTTGAACTCTTGACCTGAAATTAAATGTTACTAAAAGCCAACCACAATGTGAAAGCATGTTACCGTTTTTAGCTCACCTGGCCAGAATGGCCAAGTGAGCTTATGCCATGGCGACCGTCCGGCGTCCGTCCGTCCGTCAACTTTTTTCCTTTAAACGACTTCTTCTCAATAACCACTGGGCCGATTTCAATTATATTTGGCAGGAAGTATCCTTAGGGCATAGGGATCCAAGTTTGTTCAAACAAAGCCGATTTGGCCGGTGGCCATCTTGGATTTTGGCCGATTTTAGGAAATGGTTTTTAAAATCTTCTCCAAAACCACTTGGTGGATTGATTCAAAACTCACGAAATATCATATAGGGCAAGAGCTGAACCAAGTTTGTTCGAAGGAACTTGATTGGCCAAATGGTTCGGCGGCCATCTTGGATGACTTAGTTTTCGTAAAAACGACATTCTGCAGACCCGCTGAACGGATCGGGCTGAAATTTTGGGGATATGATTATGGACTAAGGGCCATTAAAGTTTGTTCATGGGAAGTCGATAGGTAAAAAACATGGCCGCCGTGGACCAATCAAATTTTAGCGTGTTTGGCTGCCATATTCAATTTTTTTATTTCATGGATTGTGAAGCCGAAATTGGTTTTCTTAACTCCGCTTACTTGTCAGTCAGCTATCGTATAGCAATAACCCTATCCGTCTTCTGTATGTCCGTCCATCCATCTGTTTGTCCGTCACCAACAATGACGGCTCATTTTGTTATTTCGACGGATTGACACCAAACTTGGTCACAATGTTAATGACGGCATCTAATATCTGTGTTGTGAAGATGAAACTGATAGGACGTCAAATGCCAGAGTTATCACTCCTTAAATATTTGCAGTCTCACTTTCATAGGGCAAATGGTTTGTTCCCACCGTCTTATCACCATGTCAGATTTTATTGCCAAACTAGATATTAAATTCCAATTAACAGATTAACCTTTCCAATACTGCAGAAATATTTAAGATATGTATTATGTGCTCTGACATCTATGCTCTTAAAAATATTTGAAATGTATTTGATTGAAATTTGTTGCTGCCTTTGGCAGCAATGAAAGTTGTTGCTGCCTAAGGCAGCAATGACTCAGTCAAATTATTTTCTAAATCAACTCCAGCTCACCCTACCCCTGCTGCTAACTTGGTGATTCAGCCAGATGTGCATGTGTTAAATGGATTGTGTGGTGGTGGGGAATAACCTGCTATAAAGACCACCTACCTGCCCTTTAGAGACCATTTTCTTCAAATTGTATTTAAACCTCTAGTAAGCGTCTGAGTTTTTGCAGACGACATATTCCAAAGGTTATATCTCTGAACGTGATAAATATTTTGAAAACAATTGGACTGAAAGTTGTTGGTGGCTAAGCCACCAACAACTTTCAGTCCAATTGTTTTCAAAATATTCAACAAGTTAAGAGCTTTTGAAAATTGAAATTATTGGTTGCACTGGCTTGCAGCAGTGAGACAGTTAAGAAACCAGCTGTTGTTAGCACTGATATCATCTATTTTCACTTAAACATTGTTCAAAATTACTAATGCAAAAAAGATTGTTGTCAATATCTCGAAAACTAAATCATTTGACTGAAAGTCATTGGAAGTGACACCGATAGATGTTAAACTTAAGTAAGATTAGTTTGATATGCCAATGTTCCAGGTGAGCGATACAGGCCCATTGGGCCTCTTGTAGCAATTCTACCTGCATGCATTGCAGAGTTATCCACAAAATTGTGTATTCCGGTATGCACTGAATGACATTGTGATTTTTTACTTTTTAACCTCAAACTAACAATTTTCTAGTCACTCCTAAAATGAATGTATCTGCCAAATTTGTCGATTCTACCTCATAGGATTCCAGAGATATGACTTGAATAAACATACGGAGGGGCAGACGGATGGATGGACAGACAAGACAGACAGCACCAACTGCAAACTCACACTGGCCTTCAAGGGTGGGAATGGGGGCGTGAGTAATTACTGTCCACTTCCAACTTGCAATTAATGTAAAACGAATAAAGAATATTCCATTCGATAAATGTATAATGTTTCTTGCATGAAATTCTTGCACAGAAATATGCCTATGGGACATCCACATCCGCCTATAATACATCACGAGGCTCCACCCACACACCGCTTATGTTGGGATTGATCGATCGATCCCTGAGCTCCTTGACTATCAATTTCCAGAAAACTATACAGGGAAGCTGTTGAATATTTTGAAACTAATTTAACTGGCTGCCGGTCAAATTAGTTTCAAAATATTCAACGATATTTATTAAATAGCAACTACCTATAATTCGTACAACAACACTTAATGCGTCATCAATTAAGCGTTTGTGACGAACTAATCTACGTCATTCATTGATTATGATGTCATCCTATGCGTCACGTAGTTGATTATGACATCATATGTTTGATGTATAAACTGGAAAATGCTGTAGCCCAACATACCATTTACTGATTGATTCAAACCATTTCAAATGCATTATGTGGGGTATGTTGAGGGATCCATTTCTAGCTATACCACGCCCATTTCTAGTTAGGCCACGCCCATTTCTAGATTAGCTCTGTGTCATTTGTACATGGTTTAGAATTGATTTATATACTTTGAACCCTGAATTCTCAGAATCCCAATTTCAAGGTAGTTATACAGGTAAGCTGTTGACAATCTTGAAACTAATCTGACTGGGGAGCTGTTGTTGCCAATAGCAGCAACCGCTCCCAAATTTGTTTCAAAATAGTCAACAGAATGTTTATTAAATTGTAAATTCACCAAAGACGTAAAATTCGTAGATTTTCGTGACACTATATTTTGGTGATGGAGCTATATTATTTTAATTGTGACAGCTATGTGGCCAACTAGTGACGTAATTGATGACAATTATGTATGGTAGACTATGGAGTTGATGGCATAGAACACGCACGTGTGCAGTATTATAGTCTCCACACGCACACACACACCCCACCCCACCACCATATCCGCATCGCCGATAAACGGTCATATATCTGTAACGCCGTGTTCTCTCTCACCTGAGTGTTAATCAGGAATAACGCCATACTTCAGTATTGGGCTACGCCGGTTAAGTCTCTAGTGAGAACACGGCATAAATCGATGGAAATTGAGATTCTAGAAAATACAGACAATACGGTTAATTTATTTGTAAAACTGTCCGAAGGCCTCTCGGAAAACTGTCGACGGGATGTGGACATTGTTTTCCGGTCCTCCGCCAAGATCAGTCCGCTACCATTATATGACCACCATTGAACAATCAGAATTTGATGTTTGCTTTTAACATTTGTAATAATTGTGTTAAATAGGTTGTTAGTCATCTGAGCTATAGCGGTGCTCGAATCGCTTCAAGAGCGATAGTAGCAGTAGCAGCAGCAGAAAATAACTTCGACTGGAATCTGTTAGACACCAACAGTTTCCAGTTACATAACCCAGTTTCCAGTTACGTAACGAACAGGGAAAATACGTTTGGTTACGCCAAATTTCGAGGCTTAATAATAATAATAATAATAATAACTAGATTGCCCGGTTGATGACGCATCATTGCAAATCCCCACGTTCACCGCTTTCAAATTTTGAGACCCCCCCCCCCCCACAGCCCACCCCCTGGCGGTGAACCCAAATGTAAATGCCCTTTTGCACTCCGCAATCATATAGATAACTCACATATCAAATTTGGTTCAATTTCGTCCAATAGTGCTAAAGTTGCATTACAATGAATTTCATGACTTATTGACCCCATCCAACACCCCGCTGGGGGTGGGGCCAAATGTAAATGTGCTCATCCACTCCACATTGATATGGGTAACTCTCATACTTAATTTGTTTGAATTCCGCCAAAAGGTTTCAGAGGAGTTGTATTAATCAATTTTTACGCGTTTACGCGCATGAACAATGGCACTGGCATGAACAATAGTGCAGCAGTCACTTATGAACAATAGTGTCCCACTTAAAACAATAGCGCACAACCGGCACTAGTTCTGATTTGCGCCGGTTGTGATGAACAATAGTGGTCACCTGCATGAACAATAGCGACCATCGTCCACCTGTCTGAAGAAAATTGTTGCATTCTATAATTATATTAATTTTATTTAATATAATTTAATTTATAAGACACCAACAACTTCCAGCCAACTGGTTTAAAAATATTCAATAACTTATGCGAATATATTTATATTTATTTATTAATTTATTTTAATTTATAAAGCATCAACATCTTTCAGTGAAATTAGTTTCAACTTATATGAATATATATTAACTTATATTTATTCATTTATATTTATTAATTTATATTTAATTTAATTTAATTTATACGGCATCGTCAACTTCCAGTCAAATTAGTTTCAATACATATTTTATTTAATAATAAAATAATATATTATTTAAAACCAAATGAAAATGATAAAAATATGTATCAGTTGTTCCAAGTGTAATTTTCCAATATTCCTCCATGACATTTTATGACTTTTGAAAGTTATATGGTAGAAAATTCAAATAGCAAAACTTAGCTAAACACAGTGAAATACGTGCTAAATAATAGAAAACTCTATATAACATTCAATATATATCAGTATATAAATAATATATGCATAGGACGTATATTTAAGGAGATATAGATAAATTCTATCAGTATCAGTAAATGCACATTCTAGTAAAGTCATAGAATGAATGTGTGATAAAATTTAGCATTCACTTTAATATCTCACCAAAATGTTCAAACAGTTTCTCTCGGGTGTTTCTGAGGCATACAAAATACTGATTAATGACGCGTGACTACACATATGGACCACTCGATGGTGTGAAGTATTCCTTCTTGTAATTCCTGCATTTATCTTGTGTATTTAGATATAGCATATTAAAAAGATAGTGGTTCCAAATATTTTTTGTATAAAATGGTTGGTAGGGTCTAATAGGCATGCTAACGCAGAGATACTCAGAGATATGCGGATAATATCTATACAAACTTTATCATATCTGACGAATATCATTATACATATATTTAGCATATATCTCGTGTATTTAAGGAGATGTAGCGTTTTAAAAGATAGTGGTACCATATATATATATTTTTTTTTATTTTTTTTTTGGGGGGGGGGGGGCATAAAATGGATGGTAGGGTCTAATAGGTGCGCTAGCGTAGATATACTGAGCGATTTATTAGTAATAGTAGTAGTGTCGGGATTAAAATGATACCACCTCCCTCAACTGGCCGCCGTTTGGTGTCCACCACCACCCTCTCAATCCCTGGGGCATAGTTGGTGAGACATGTAGTTGGTGTATGCCTCTAGATGGAGGCCCAGGGTTGTTGAGACAGGTGGTTGGTATGCCTCCAGAGGGATTGAGAGGGCGGTGGGGGCCACGGATCGCTGAACGGCTGCCAGTTGAGGGAGGTTGTATGATGAGAATCATGGCTATATATGAAGAGTTAAACTGAACAGAGTGAACCCCTCGAGAAATATCTGTGCCAGATCCAGCCCTGTTCCATCCGGATCGATAGTGATCTTCATCCCCTCAGGGGCAGGGGCTAGCTGCTTCACTCTGCCACCGGCTAAGAAACGTAGCTCTAGGACTATACGAGTCATTTGCGGGCTAGTGAGTCTGACTCGCTGAAGCAGTTTAACAGCGCCCTTGACTTTGGAGACATGTGACACACCATCTACCCGTAGGGTGCTCTCCTGGAGGTTAACAGCTTCTTCTGGTCCATCTAATGGACGACGCAGCAGGAGCTTTTCACCTGTAACCCAGATGCAAATCTACGACGATGCCACAGACGAGGATGAGCCAGATGCCATACAGTGGGAAGAGGAGATGGCGCAGAAGTGTAAGACAAAGAAAGCCATCCAGCGGCGGACCTACTATCTTGATCATAAGGTGAAGTTCCAGATTTCACGTCTCAGAAAGCTACTGGCACCCGACATAGTTCTGGATGACCACTTTCTAAGAGACGTCTGTCTCGACACTAAAAAGCTGGCACGGTTCGCCAGGCTCTCCAAAATGAACCCTTCTATGACGCAGGTTTAATCTCCAGGTATACTATGGCAAAATCAGAGTGGCGGAAGCAACCAGAACTATACCCCTCCCTGACGGCTGACGAGGGCGGTACCATCCATGGCTGGCGACTCCAGCAGATAGGTACCATCAGACAGAATCTCGTCCATGAGGCAGAAAAGTACAGCAGAACACACAGGCGATATAAGACAGCCTACAACGTCCTCACGCGTACAACCACTGCTGCGGGTGTGATTGGAGCCAGTGCTGGGGTATTCTCGCAACACCATCGGACCGTACCAATTATGTCTGGAGTTACGACGTCACGGAGGATTAAACCTCTGCCGGCGGGAGAATGGTGCTGGGGTGGCAGCTGTGGCCACTCTCGCTACAGGGGTGGGTGCCATCGTCGCCATTCCGCTCGGTGGCGTGACACTAACTACCACTGTCTTGGTCACGGGCTTGGGGGTGGGGCAGCGGCAGATCACAAGGAGGCTGGAGAAGCATGCTAAGTACGTGGCACTGGCACAGAGTATGCTACGGACTATCGACGAGTCTGTCAGCAAAGCTCTCGAGGATGGCCAGGTCACCGATGAAGAGTACCACCATATACTGAAGGTCCAAGCCCTGTACAGCACGGAGAAAGCTAAAGTGTGACAGCAATACCTCAAAGGCTCCAGCGGACGGGTTGATATGGAGGAGTTTAAAAGCGAGATGTTACGACGAGGTCGCCTCGCTGGTCTCTGGAGTCGAGACGACTACAAATAGTGTGCTGCCTGTACGGTAGCTTTAAGAACACCAGTATAGTTGGCCTTCCCACTGAACTAGGGTTGCACGATTATTCGCGATTATATTGTCACGGTTGTTTGTGACTGGATACGAGAATTTACACACCTACGAAATCTGGTAACAATAGTGGCAGGACGTGTCACGGAATGTAAACCACATAGCTTACCAGGCGCTACATTGATTTAATGGCTACAAATTGTGTCCGCTTCAAAATTGTTCATGACAAGTACAAAATGCACAGGAATAGTGCATTGGAAACAGCCGTAGAAATTGAGAAGTCATTGAAAGATGGTTATTAAATTCCGCGGCCATTTGCAGAGGTTTCCCTTTTACCGTAACCTGGATGCGCATGTACGTGAGAGTTCATCCTGATTACATCATAGGAATTTGATTGTTGCTGGAATCTAGGCCAATGGGATTCCCTGAAAATGACCAAAGTGGTTGCTTGGTCGCTCCCGAGGGTATATAAGGACGTCTGCTCCTCAGAATTTTCACCCTGGTTTCACGACCACCCAAGTGTTAAGAATGTGCGGACACTTGAGCAAATAAGCGACCAACTTAAGACTCAAAGAAGCGATCAAAACATTAAATCATCAAGGTGACCAGAATTAACTAGTATTGCGTTTGACAACGTATTTACTTCTGCATTGGCATTTGCTTGGAAAAGCAATCACAATCAGAGGCGACCAACGACCAAAATGGGTCATTATCTACATTGAAACGTGGTCAATTTTACTGCTGAATTTGGTCCCATATTGCTTGGACAAGCAATCTATTCGGATACGCCCAACGATCAGCATTGGTCATTTATTACACGACACTTGGGATCGATTATCACTACTGAAGTTGGTACCAATTGCTTGGATAAATAACCACAATCGGGTGCGCCCAACGACCAGGATTGTTCGTTTGTTTACTTTGTACTGGGTCATTCTAAATAAACCAGTAGCCATCTTGGAAAGGCGACCACTGACTGTCAAAAGCGACCAACAATCGGGATCGATTGGTCGTGTGCCTGTGCAAGCTAAGGGCATTAGATTATCATCAACATCAACTGGCCTAACTTATTCACCCATCTATGATCCACGACGGCCAATCTGGATTGATTGGTCGTCCATACACTATAGCCATTAGTGTCGTCATAATTCGTCTGCTATCCGGGACAGAAGTTCCGTTCGATTCACACACACTTCCTCCCTCCGAGAATTTTATTGGCGTTGCTATCTACGTCTGGATTGCTACGTGCATTCGTTCAACTGATTGCACTCTTGTGATACTATTTCAGTGGCATATTCAGGCTAACTTCTAAAGCTTAGAAGCTTGTAAACTTATCAGATAACATTAAATTAGTACTGATTAGCCTACCCACTCACCGTCACTATTATGTAATCCATTCCATTTGACAGTTGCTGTCAGTCGTGCGTCAGTTGATAGCTATTCATGTTGGAGAATAAATTGTCCATGTCGGTTATTTAAATCCATCTCTTCTTATTCAATCCATAAATTAATTGTCCATCCTTAAATTAAGTGACCAGTCCGTCGCAGCTAACACGTTGCTGCTGGTGTTTCTAATGCTCATACAATTTCAGCTTACTACAACCACCGCACGCATTTCTATGCAAGCAGCTCTGTTCTGACAGTGAGAAACAGCTGGAGTTTCTCACGTACCACAACAGTTAGGGCACTGGGTGTGACCTCATTTCATGCACAGAGTGATAGACAGGACGTTGTCTATCAAATTAAAGCAACGCAGTCGCTTTAAAGGAATACTTCAGTCAATAGGGTTATGCTAATAGCGTTTATTGATTAATTGCATATTCTGTTGGCTGGACGTTTCTTTGAAAGGAGTGTGTTAGCAGGCAGTTATAATTTCATCACCATTACAGCATGTTTAAAGGGATACTATAGTTAATGCTATTGTATTGATGAGTACATGCATGTACGTTTTACCAATCAATCTCATTGACTCGGTGCCGCTCTAAAGATCCGTGTCAGCCCAACATAAGACGTTCTGAGTGAGAGGGTACATGTGAGGTTGAGACAGAGCCTAACATCTGGGATCAATACTGACACTGACAAATATTAAACTTTCATATTGGGTCAATTATCTATTGGTGGTCGAGGTCAATCAGTGATATTCAGAGCTGTTATTCTAGCAATTGCAATTCTCACCAGCATTTATACACTACCACAAAAACCCAGACCGGCCGCGCTATAAAATAAATCAAAATGATCGTGGACGATTATAAAATGAAATAATCGTATAATCGCCATGTTGAAATGTTTGTCAAGACACTTAGGCTTATGAAACTCTGCTCACGTTACCGATCATGGAAACAAACATCCGGCTATCAGCCAAATGTGTGAATGATTAAATAAACTAAATAAATAACTGATTTGTTTGTATTGACTCATGATTAGTTTTAGATGAATAGAGTCATTGCTGTTGTAATCACACACGCTTATCCCGCGTTCCCCATTCTCTGAATAGTTATGCGATAACGGTGGTCCCAAAAAAGTTCTAAAACTGATACCACGGAAATTCAACGCATTTTCTCCCGTAAAAATTCCCACCGCCTACGCCTATGTTTAATGTATACCTCAAAACATCACCGGGGAAGTGAAATTATTTGATTTGAGCCCCTAAATATTGCGTATCCGTTAATAAAGGTCGTTTATTACATCAAAATTAATCGAGTGAATGTATGTAGTTAGTGCGCATGCGAATCATTTTCACAGTTTCAGCTTACGTCATCAATATATGTGGTAGTATTCATAGACGCTTAGCGGTGGCGAGATGTAAACACAAACACGTGTTTGACTTACGCCTGTATAACGTACGCGGGTTTGTGAAGTTAGAATATGATAGGAGACTGTAACGAGAGATTTATTTCATTAGCCCATACACCGTTGAGGTCCATGCCTACAGCCCAGGGAAGACATTATTCTTAATACACGTGACAGTAATGCTATTAACTAATTTATGAGTGATGAGTTAATTATTGTACCGTTCTCACTCCGCATGGTTTTTATGAGAAATAGAATAATGAGTAACTATGTGCGTGATAATCTATTGCTCCTAACGTGACAATCTATTCACAAAATAATATTTTCAGGTTCATAATATAATGTCTGTCTATTGCGGAATGATTTCGGGTGGCTGAGTAGCGGTGGGGTGCACGCGTCTGTGCTTTCCTGAGTGCGTGTGTGATTTGAATGCATTTACGGGCACTGTGCTCGCTTCACATTGGCTGAGAACTTAATTGTTTCCGTGCTGCGGTGGTCTTCCCCTAGAAAATTGTGAAATTTAGACTCCAAACAGCCATTTCTGTTAGTTCACATACATAGGCAATTTCAAAGGGATTTGGGTTGGTGGTGGTGGGGTGGGGGTGGTGAGGGAGGTTTACAAGTTTACCCCCAAACCCTCACTTCGCTCGCCGTCTGACATAATGCTTTATGTATAAATTATCCATAGGCATATATAACATAAATCAAACGCGATACTCCTCTCTCTCTCTCCCTCCCTCCCTCCCTCCACCCCGGCGAGTGAATGTATGGTAGCACGTTAATGTATCTATGGCAGCGAGTGAATGTATGTGTTGCAGCGAGTGAATGTATTGTGCTGAGTGAATGTATGTATGTAGTTAATGTATGGTAGCAAGTAAATGTATGTATGGTAGCGAGTGAAAGTGCATTGTAGTGAATGTATGGTAGCAAGTGAATGTATGTATAGTAGCGAGTGAATGTATATATGATAGCGAGTGAAAGTAGGTATTGTAGCGAGTGAATGTATGGTAGCGGGTGAGTGCATTTATGGAAGCGAGTGAATGAACGGTAGAAAGTGAACGAATGTATGGTAGCAAGTGAATGTATATATGGTAGCGAGTGAAAGTGTGTATTGTCGCGAGTGACTATATGGTAGCGAGTGAATGTATGTATAGTAGCGAGTGAATGTATATATGATAGCGAGTGAAAGTAGGTATTGTAGCGAGTGAATGTATGGTAGCGGGTGAGTGCATTTATGGAAGCGAGTGAATGAACGGTAGAAAGTGAACGAATGTATGGTAGCAAGTGAATGTATATATGGTAGCGAGTGAAAGTGTGTATTGTCGCGAGTGACTATATGGTAGCGAGTGAATATATATATGGTAGGGAGTGAATGTATGTATCGTAGCAAGTGAATGTATGGTAGCAAGGGCATGTATGGTGCTGATGGAATGTATGTATTGTAGCGAGTGAATATTTGGTGCTGGGTGAATGTATGTGGTAGCGAGTGAAGGTGTGTATGGTAATGACTGAATGTATGTGTGGTAGAGTGAATGTATGTATGGTAGCGAGTGACTGTATGAATGGTAGAGAGTGAATGTATGTATGGTAGCGAGTGAAGGTATGTATTGTAGCGAGTGAATGTATGGTAGCGGGTGAGTGTATTATTGGAAGCGAGTGAATGAATGGTAGAAAGTGAACGAATGTCAGGCAAGTGAATGTATATATGGTAGCGAGTGAAAGTGTGCATTGTAGTGAGTGAATATATGGTAGCGAGTGAATGCATTTATGGGAATGAGTGAATGTATGTATGGTAGCGAGTGAATGTATGGTAGCAAGTGCATGTATGGTGCTGAGTGAATGTATGTATTGTAGCGAGAGAATATTTGGTGCTGGGTGAATGTATGTGGTAGCGAGTGAATGTTTGTATGGAAATGACTGAATGTATGTGTGGTAGAGTGAATGTATATATGGTAGCGAGTGAATGTATGTATGGTAGCGAGTGAATGTATGTATGGTAGCAAGTGAATATATGGTGCTGAGTGAATGTATGTATTGTAGCGAGTAAATATATGGTGCTTTATGAATGTATGTGTGGTAGTGATTGAATGTATGTATGGTAATGATTGAATGTATGTGTGGTAGACAGTGAATGTATGTATGTAATATTGTAAACGCACCGGCTCAGAATTTTCAAAATTGAAAAAATTGAAAATATTTTTGCTTATTTTATCACCTGAGATTGTCAATTTTGTTTAAGAGATGCCATATGGCCTGATTAGTATACAATGATAAATCATTGATTGATGTTTTGAACACTTATTTGAGTTTAGCTTTTACCAAGATGTCGCGTAGATTAGGATTTTTCTTAAATGCAATTACTGGATGCTTGTTGAATGGTTGTTTTAAATTGTCCTGTAATTTGTGATACTCATCCGTTAGGATTTTCGCAATTTCAACATTTTTCCGATTGCATGTGAGAGTAAATGGGATAATCTCACGTTGATCCGAGAGGCCTGGGTCCGAATTTATGCCCCTTGGCCATTGTGTTTCGAGTTCTTTAATCCAAAATGATTCTCTTAGTTTTCTTTGTCTATCAGTTTCCTCTGTTGTGTCTGAAAGAGGTAGCTGTTCGATAGGCATAATTTCAAAGACATGAGTGACTAAATGGTCAGGAAGATTAAAATGTTCAGCCACATGTGTGTCTTCCTCTAGTCTAATATCTGAAAGGTGTCTAGTTGCTCGGCCACTTAATGGATTTTTCGTTTCGCCAACATACTGCTTTTGACACAATTTGCATGAAATAAAGTAAATGACATTTTCAGAATCGCAATCTAATTTCGACTGAATTTGAAATTTGCTTTTGTTTTGAAAGCTCGTGAATGTACTCTGGGAAGGAAGAAATTTATCCAATTTACACCTTTTCTTTTCACATTTCCGAGATTATCCTTCACCAATAATCGGACGATTATGACAAATTTTGGTAGGCCGAGAATTTCTGGCATTATCTGGAATGATTTCCAAATTATGCAAAGTTTCAGACTTTATTTTACGCAGGAACCGAGAAGAGTACCCTCTCGGTTTGAGGGCTTTGAATACGGTCGCACATGATGATTCAAAGTTTTTCTTATCACTCGGATTTCTATGAAAACGGATTACTTGTGATTTTACAAGTCCCTTGAAAGTATGCGGTGGATGGAATGTTTCTTGTGCAGTAGTTGATGTGAGTCGGTTGGCTTAAAATAAACTTTGTAGTCTAAGTAACCAGTTGCTTCATACTGTATAAAGTTACATCCAGGAAATCTACGGACATCTCATCAATTTGAGCTTTTAGTTTGATATTCGGATCATGATTATTCAGAATGGCCAGGAATTCGGTAAATGCTTCCTTACTATGTTGCCAGATCATGAAAATGTCATCGAGGTACCTGCGGTAAATGAGCGGATGATTTGGACAGTTTTCGAGTGCTTCCTTTTCCCAGTCTGCCATGTAAAGGTTAGCGAAACCTGGGCTGAAACGCTTACCCATTGCGCAGCCACAAATTTGTTGGAAGATTTCACCAGCAAATTCAAAGTCATTGCCCTTCAGACTAAGCTCTAATAGAGCTAGTACGTCTCTGCCGGGCCTGTTGGTGTCAGGATAGTCGACAGATGCTCTACGAATTGAATTTAGACCCTTTTCGATGTCAATGTTTGTGTACATAGCATCGACGTCCATTGTAATTAAGAATGAATTTGGAGGGACCGAGATCTTAGAGACCTGGGCTAGGAAGTCTTCAGTGTTTTTCAGATAGCTAAAATGTCTATTTGCAATTGGCTGAAGATGGTAGTCGATAAATTCGCTAATCATATATGATTCCGAACCACAATCTGAAATGATGGGTCGCCCTGGTGGTGTCATTGGGTCAGTCCATGAGTCAACAGACATGGGTTTTAGGAAGAAGATAAAATGTACGTGGTTTCGAATCATCTTTGGCACACAGGTATTTAAATTGCTTTTCAGTTATCTTCTTGTTATCAACCATTTTTTGGAGAATTTCGTTGAATTTGCTACAGTTATTTTGCCAAAGTGGTTCATTTAGTTGTCGGTAATGCTTCGGATTACTAAGCTGTCTATGCGCTTCTTTGATGTAGTTGTCTTTATCCATTATTACAGTAGCCGATCCTTTATCCGCAGGTTTGATGACAATTTCATTCTTTCTAGATAAATCTAATAGAGCCTGGCGTTGCTCATAGGATAAATTTTGCTGATCGTTTGGAAATGTAGTATTTTGAATACGTTCAGAGTAAAGTTTTATACTTTCACCGATTGCTGGGTCAACACATTTTTAAGTTTGGAGTCCAGCAGGTTTTTTCAATAAATGGTGGAATATTACTATTGGAGTTTCGAAAAAAATCTGCCAATTTCACTCGGTGACCAAATATGGCAGTTTCAGTAAAGCCATTATCTAAATCTGCATCCAAACCTGTTTTAGGTTTTGGTGTTGGGACAAAGGTCAAGCCAAAATAAAGCAGTGACTGTTCTGCTTCGCCTAAGGCGGAGCCGGTTAAGTTTACAACATTACTACCCAGTTCCATTTCTGGGTGGATGCTACCCTGACCCTCATTCAATTTAAATTAAGGAACTTGAGACAATTACCACAGATAGCATTAGCAGTTCTCTCAGTCCAGTGAATATTGTCATGACACACACTGAACTCTGTGAGTGGCAGGCGTGGAATGACAATAACGCCGGACTCAGAGGACTTGATCCTGCTAGATTCAGCATCACAATTGATTGCCTCCAGTGCACGTTTTTGATGCAGGGTCGAAGTGTTTGAGAAGTTTAACTTAGTGAAGTAGATGCTCGCCGAAGGGAACTTCTTCCTCACCATGCTGAACAACAACCTGAGCCGATTCTCTGAGGCTGGAATTGGGTTGTCTCGGTCGTTTATGCCTATATTTAGGATGATCTTTTCTGGTTTGACTTTCGCTGAGTATCTATTAATGAGCGTTCTTAGGTCATTGATAGATGCCCCAGGGAAGCAAGCTACCTACATTTCTGGGTGAGGTGCCACATTGATTCGGCTCAAGTTAGATGCTCCAAACAACAGGATCTTTTTGTTGATGGTTGGGAGCTGCCAATTTGGTTTGTTACATGACTCATACCGGAATTTCCAGGACGTATTTTGCTCTAGTTTCGTTGGTTTTCTAGGCTTAGACTGAGGAGATGGTGTGAACCGTGGTTGCGGTACTTTTGGAGTAGTGTGGGTTGTGAGGCCCAGCTTGTTCTCCGTTAATATCCGATCAGGTTTATCTACCCTCTGTGGAAGTGGGGGAAAATCATCAGGTGAGAATGATGGTGTGGAAGGCGGTGGCGAGTCAGGTAAAGGGATTGATGCTGGGTAAATTTGTGACTGCATCTCCTCATTACCGGATGTAGATTGGACACAGAGTGGTGAAGGCTTGATATCTATGCGTATGATCTGTGCCGAGGTTTCGGCGGGTGGTGGTGACTCAGGTAATGGGGTTAGCAATGGGTTAATTGGTGAGTACATGTTGCCATCACAGGATGTAGATGAGACACTGCCTGGAGAACACCTGGCATCTGTACGTTTGCTTGGAGGTGAGATCTCAGCAGGTGACCGGACCCGCTTTTTAGCCTGAGAGGGTGGTACAAAATCTGATGTTTCGGCTTGTGTTTTACGAACTGGAGTAGCATTTCTGTTGACGGCAGCAGGGAAAAAATGAGGATCACTGGGTCTGATAAAGTCATAAAAGGCTGCAATAGCCTTATCATGAAGCCTTTTTCCATGATTGTTTTTTGCCCAGCGAATGGCGGTTGACTTGGCACGGCCAACTTCTAGGTGGGAATGATCGTGGGCTGATATAATTTCGGATCTGATACAGCCAAGTTGGCAATTGTAATGATTGATTAGAGTCTGTACTATGGATTTAGCCCAACCAAAATTAGCATTACAAATGTTAAAGTGAACATCTCCATTTGGCATGGCTGGTTTGCAGAACTTGCTTAGTTCTTTTAGCTTCTTGCCTAAGCAGTTTGGCAGTGTCTCTGCGTACATGTGCTTGCCCAACACACCAAGGTGATGGAAGCATGGTATTACCATATAGTATACCTTGACTAGGCGAGCATGGGCAGAAGATTGGTGGCGTGAATCCGATTCATTGCCACCCTTTCTCCCTCCCCTGCTCTGTCTAGCCATGATAATGCCCTGGCAATCAACCAATCAAACAGAAAAGCAACCAATCAATCAATCACTCAACTTAGGCAAACCACCAATCACACACTTAATCAAATCAACCAACCAAGCAAGCAACTGATCAGATCATACAACCAATCGAACAACCAATCGCACTGTCGATCAAATCAGCAATCAATCAAGCTAGCAACTAGGCAATCAATCAATCAATCACAGTCCCAATCAATCAATTAATCAATCAATCAATCAATCAAAACCGGTCAAACAGACAAGCAACCAATCAATCAATCAATCAAAACTGGTCAAACAGACAAGCAACCAATCAATCAATCCCTCAACTAGGCAATCCGCATGTATGGTAGCGAGTGAATATATGTATGGTAGGGAGTGAATGTATGTATGGTAGCAAGTGAATGTATGGTAGCAAGGGCATGTATGGTGCTGAGTGAATGTATGTATCGTAGCGAGAGAATATATGGTGCTGGGTGAATGTATGTGGTAGCGAGTGAATGTTTGTATGGTAATGAGTGAATGTATGTGTGGTAGAGTGAATGTATTTATGGAAGCGAGTGAATGTATGTATGGTAGAGAGTGCATGTATGTATGGTAGCGAGTGACTGTATGTATTGTAGCGAGTGAATATATGGTGCTGGATGAATGTATGTGGTAGCGAGTGAATGTTTGTATGGTAATGACTGAATGTATGTGTGGTAGAGTGAATGTATGTATGGTAGTGAGTGATTGTATGTATGGTAGAGAGTGAATGTATGTATGGTAGCGAGTGAATATATGTATGGTTGGTAGCGAGTGAATATATGTATGGTAGCGAGTGAAAGTATGTATTGTAGCGAGTGAATGTATGGTAGCGAGTGAGTGTATTTATGGAAGCGAGTGAATGAATGGTAGAAAGTGAACGAATGTATGGTAGCATGTGAATGTATATATGGTAGCGAGTGAAAGTGTGTATTGTAGTGAGTGAATATATGTTAGCGAGTGAATGCATTTATGGGAATGAGTGAATGTATGTATGGATGGTTCTGGGTGAATGTATGTGGTAGCGGGTGAATGTTTGTATGGAAATTACTGAATGTATGTGTGGTAGAGTGAATGTATATATGGTAGCGAGTGAATGTATGTATGGTAGAGAGTGAATGTATGTATGGTAGCGAGTGAATGTATGTATGGTAGCAAGTGAATATATGGTGCTGAGTGAATGTATGTATTGTAGCGAGTAAATATATGGTGCTTTATGAATGTATGTGTGGTAGTGATTGAATGTATGTATGGTAATGATTGAATGTATGTGTGGTAGACAGTGAATGTATGTATGGTAGACAGTGAATGTATGCATGGTAGAGAGTGAATGTATGTGGTAGCGAGTGAAGGTTTGTATGGTAATGACTAAATGTGTGTGTGTGGTAGAGTGAATGTATGTATGGTAGCGAGTGAATGTATGTATGGTAGCGAGTGAATGTATGTATGGTAGCAAGTGCCTATATGGTACTTAGTGAATGTATGTATTGTAGCGAGTAAATGTATGGTAGCAAATGAGTGTCTGGTGCTGAGTGAATGTGTGCGTGGTAGCAAGTGGATATATGGTGCTGAGTGAATGTATGTATGGTAGTGAGTGAATGTATGTATGGTAGCGAGTGAATGTATGTATGCTAGCGAGTGAATGTGTGTATGGTAGCGAGTGAATGGGTGCATGATAGCAAGGATACCCTGGGTCACTACCAAACATACATTGGCTCTTTACCAAGCGTGCACTGGTTCGCTACCAAACATACCCTGGCTCGCTACCAACCATATATTGGCTCTCAGCTTGCTAACAACCATATCCTTGCTCGCTACCTAAGATACACACATTGGCTTGCTACCAAACATACCCTTGCTCGCTACCTAACATACAAACATTAGCTTGCTACCAAACATACATTGGCTTTGCTACCAAACACACATTGGTTCACTGCCAAACATACACTGGCTCGCTACCGAAAATGCACTGGCTCGCTACCTAGAATACATTGGCTTGCTGCCAAACACACATTGACTCGCTACCTAACATACATTGGCTCGCTACCAAACATACAATGGCTCGCTACCTACATACATTCACTTACTATCATACATATATTCACTCGCTGCCATATATACATTCACTTGCTAACATATATTCACTCGCTACCATACATTCACTCGCTACTGAACATTAACTTGCTGCCATGCATTCACTTGCTACCATACATACATTCACTCGCCACCATACATACGCTCACTCGCTACCATACATACACTCGCTACTGAACATTAACTTGGTGCCATGCATTCACTTGCTACCATACATACATTCACTCGCTACTGTTCCTACATTATAACCAATGCTATAATGGTCGAGTTGCCCGGCGACAGAGCGGTATAAAGTATCTCATTGCTAATCAGGTTCTCGGAGATAGTTTTGTCACCTAAGGCAAAGCATAGATAGACGGTGCACTAACTCATAAGTAAGCAGATCTATGAGATGCTGTGTCCCATAGTCTATAGACGCATGTATACTGAGAAGGGAATTAGTTGATTGGTCAGATAAGAGTTGTAATATAGCATACACACGCACGCACCAGTCTGCTGGAATGATCATATACCCAGAGTAGAGAAACTTTTATGAGATAGTGTACATATCCAACAACAAACCACTTATCAGATGGTGTGATCTCATGGCAGTATGTTTATGACAAGTGCTGTGGTATGGTGTCATTTAGAGGTCAAACTATCCTGTGGGGCCTGAGTTGCGACTAAACAATTGGTGTAACGCAGGGCTCAATAGACAAGGCCATAGATTCGCTTGCATAGTTTAGTGAATGGTCATATCAGTCCACACCCAATAAAACAGCAAGGCGCGAAGGAAATGGCGTCTCAGAGCCGGTTTCACATTGTCCTTGCATTTGAGCTCCAAGGGTCATAACCTATGGCAGAACACCCCTTTACTTGTGTTCCTCGCCACAGTGCTCGATGCGTTAACTCAGTGCCAAGATTTATGCCATAATGCAAAAATAGCTATGCAAATCTTGCATAATACCCTGCCAGCTGATGAATGTTGAAAACCACAATTTGGTTTCTCCGTGGAAACTGCCTTTTCAAGATGGACAATGGTGACTGGCAGTCATCTTACATTTCAGATAAACATCGCTTTCCATATGTTTCTTCCCCAACTCTAGTGCAAGCAATTTATGAAATTCAAGTTTGATAGGTTTCCTCTACTGATTTAGTAACAAGATGTATCCAACCACATGGCTGTAGGCAAATTAATTCAAAAATCATTATTAGCATTTTCCAATTTTATAATTTATTCAAGGGCCATAACTCTGGTTTTAATAAGTTTAGACCTATCCACTTTGCTTTCATAACTCAAATGGATATTCATTATTGGCAAAGAGAATATTTTGGCTAAATTTGGTTTTAATCCATAAATAAACAAACGGCGAAACATGCCATTCTTGAGACGGGCGATGGCTGGCAAATCACTATCGTATAAGCTAACCCAGGTGCACTCGAGACACGCATCATCTGAAGACGGAAAATTGCTTTTCAGAGCATGTGAGCTTAAACACGAATCGTCAGAAGATGGCAACCGGAATATCCACCCCTTGACACTGCCATTTCACTATTTGTGAAAAGTTAAAGATAGACAGGCGGACGAACAGACAGACTGACAGGGAGAGCACATGTACCTCTTCTGGTCAGTGTTGTAGTAGCAACTTTGACAGATGGATGGATGGGCGAAAATAACCGCTCTGTCGCCACCACGGTACCACCCTAATACACTTCGCTGTGAAAAGTTAAAGATAGACAGATGGACGGACAACGACCTAGACTGGTAAACGGAGAGCACACGCGACTTTTCTGGTATTGCAACACTGATCAAGTGTCAAAAGAATCTAACGCAATTGTAGGAGTTGCATTGACAATAAATCCCACACAGACATCCGTATTTGTGGATAAAGATGGGCAGACAGATAACGAACTGTCCGAACAGCACATGCACGTCTTCATGTATTTGCGGTAACACTCACCAGGTTTTAAAATGACTTATGTACGTTCAAATACTGTAAGATACGCGCAGGCACACAGGCGCCGAACCGTTCGATATATCCCCGACCCTGCCTCGCCCACCACACCTAGATATCCCTATGCATGTGCGTCATTTTGTTCGAAAAAGTGGGGGACCCCTACCAAGAAGTTTTGATTGCATTTCTGCGGGTAAATATGGACCTTGAGTTAGCTACTCATAACACGAGTTATCGTTCTATTTTGACCCAATTTCTCCTGAATAATGTTGATATTAATTACATGTTGATTTTAAAAGGTGGGGTGGGGTGTGGGGTGTTGGGGTGGCATTACATATGTTATCCCCACCCCACCAAATGACGCCCATGCCTCTATACCCTCACCCCGAAATTTTTTTTAGAATAATAAATTAGTTGAGAAAAACGCGAGAATGTCCCACCCACCACTTCTTGTAGTCTCTTCTTTATTAGCCTTATGGTTTCACTTTATAATGATTTTCATGGTATAAAATTAAACTGTGCAGTATACAAATCACGTGTTTCGCCTCCAATTGAAGAGTTTATTTTAGAGCGAGTACTCGGATATAAATATTCTGGAATCGAGGACTCGGAAATCGGGAATTTCTATATATTATCATTGCGCGATAGGAACTGAGTATTATACTGATCTGAATAACTGGTACCCGTTTGACAAACTCCCGTTAGCGTATAATATCTCGCGAGAACACGCCGCCTCCCATCGCAAAAGAGCCGCTGGCTCGCCAACTTATGTAGCCGGCTATATTGTCGTTCGTAATAATTCAATTTGGATCATTTAATGTTGATCAACGTTACAAAATTGATGCGCATTTTCTCCGGTACTTGTTTGGTACATAAATTTGGTCTTAAAATATATTTATAAGGAAGGTATTTAATCACGCCAAGACGGTTTTAAGGCAGTTTGACTACAAAAGTGTGGAATAAACGTTATAATATCTTGAACATACGTGGCCTAATATTAGTATTAATCTAATAGGTGGTTGAGATTTACAAATCCGAGGCCTGTATTGATTTCCTGAGGGGCCGGAAATGTATCAGGGCAGAGATCGGTCTGAAGTAGACACACCCTGTGACACGATTGTTATTATTATACACGCTATTCTTACCTAATTTCCTATATAATCTGCTGAGTTAGGAGGTGGGCTTCTAATACAGAGTTTTGCCGTTTTGAAACTGCTAAGAAATCATTGGAGCTCATATGTCAAAGTTAGGGGGTGGACTTCTATTAGAGCATAGGCGACAATTAAGCGAAATACGGTACCTTCCGTTTTCCGTCTAGAAATGTCTTGATACATTCCTTTGTTTGCAATCAGCAACTGGCGTATTCTGTCCATGTATGTATACCCATGTGCCTAACCCATAATCTTACAATCTACAGTAGCATAATAACGTCCCCTAAGCAGCATTGACGTAGTTAATATAGTTCATGATTAATCGTGTGATCGCGATTATTTTTTCCAAATGATCGTGATTATGAAAAGTGAATAATCGTGCAACCTACACTGAACCTCACGACAGTCATCCAGAGCCACCATCCCACCTGGGTACACCCTTGACTGGCCTGAGAGGTCTACTGGATGATATACCAGATGGGGCCATTGAACCCGTGACATCGCACCACACTGATTCTCAGAAGGACTGCCTGACAGTCATTCGACCCAGTATACACGATGAGAACCCTTTGTCCGTTGCTGGGAAGTACATTGACTTTGCAATCTCAGCACAGATCCACGAGATCAAGAAGACCAAAGGGGACTTTATCGCAGGTGTACAGAGGGCAGCTGAGCTGTACCGCTTCATCTTCAGCAACAAGGTATGTTGCAGTATGTCACTCGAGTTCAAGCTTCAGAGCACAATAGAACAGACGGTAGAGCTCCAGCAGGTTTTGAACAGGTGGGAGATCGTGCAGAGCAACAGCACCGTGGACACCACCTATGTGAACGATGAGTACCTAGTCCTAGGTCCGTTGGCTCGTGGCCCAACCTTCTATGCAAAGGGAAATGGGTACTACGCTGTGTGGTGCAATGAGGGGTTCACGGAATTCGAACTACGGGCAGGTGTCGAGAAGCCCGTGGCAGTTCCACTCTTAACCCTCCTCGAGAACACACACGTGAATCCGGCTGCCATGCAGGATAGGCTGTTCCTCCGGGTGTACACTGAGCAGCTCGCAGATGTGATGATGAATGCTCCAAGACTTCATGTCTGGCATGACAAGAATGACCAGGAGCTGAAGCAAACGGGTTCCAAACAGCGGATCATGCATGTGGAGCGAGAACACCAGCAGGTCCAAGCCACAGCTAACCAACGGGAAGAGCTGACATTGCATCGTGGTGCATCGGACTGTGTCGCTGTTGCGGTCCTGGTTCAGAAGGGAGGAGCCGTCCAGCAGGTGGATAAGCTAAACGACTTCAAGCTTGTGGTTGCTGGGACCAATGTTCTTGGTGAGGTACGCGAGCTGGCTGATTGCCAACTCTACAGACAGAAAACTAAGTCATATGCACTTCTGTGCCTAACCAGTGGAAGCGACGACCTTGAGTCGGCACTCGAGGGAGGGACATCCCACCTAATTAGAGCAACCGGCTCAGCTTCAACATCGGAAACCTCATAGCTGGGACTCGCTCATTAGGTGTGACGGTACTTTACTTTGGCTATGCTAAGGTATGCGTGTCGAACACATCAGGTATTCAGCTTGAGCGTGCATAGAGCACGACTCCTGCTGTGGTCACCACTGCAGCTGCCACCACTACTATAAGCTCTGCTATCTTCTGACCTGTCGATGCTTCATAGTCGAGCGTTGGCTCAGACACAGCCTCGTAGTACTCATCGAGACTCTCATCTGCCTCTTTGAGGCTCTGGTGGGCCTGAGCTCGGAGTTGGCATCGGCGTGCCTCCCTCTGCCGCATATGCTCGAGGGCTTTGTTGTACTCAAACTTCTCCTTAGACAGCTTCTCCATCGCCTGGTTATGATGTTCACGCTCGACATCTGCCGCCTTCTTGTCGGCGAAGCTGAGTCTCCAGTTCGCTAAGGCAAACACGCCCGCATTCAAGATTGTGGATGCCATGCTATAGACTACAGTTTAAAGCTACTATATAGCTGCAGTGTGGACCATGGCGACGCGATGTATGAACCAGAGGCTGATCCAGTTGAGGATATAGATGACTAGGACTATGAGGAGGACTATGATGAGGAGGATGCAGACGACTACGATGTAGTGGAGACCGTGGGTGAGTATGATGCGGAGACCACACCTGAATCCCTCAAGCTAGTACACAGAGCGAAAAGAATCTATCGCACTTACGTAAAAGGTTCTATCGGGCTGCTGGCAGCAGTTGGGGCTCTGATCACCCTGTTTACAACGAAGGCTGGTGAGACGGTCTGCAAGATCGCCATCAATGCTCTCCATGGGGTGGAGAAGATTGCTAAAGCCATACCAGCCATCGCCTCAGGAGTAGGTACATTCTTCGGAGTCACAGGCCATTGTCTACCATACGTTGCCATAGCACTCGCGGCCATCTGGGCCGCCGAACAATTAAGCCATACTATATAAGGATGGCGTCTCTGTACGACCTGGTCAAGTCCCTTAACTGGCAAGCCTTGGTCGATAAGCTACCCTTCAGTGACGGCACCAGCGCTGCAGAGATTAGACAGCAGTGTTCACAGGTATTCGAAGAGGTGTTCATCGATGGCCGGATGAATGATGGTCGTCTGTTCACCCATCTGGAGTTTGCCCAGGCCATACGTAATAGAACAGGAGTCAACGTCAGTGATGAAATCCGGGAGGCCCGCCTCTCTTGAGGAGCTCTACTACCAGTCTGGTGGATATTATCATGAGCCTCACCAGTTACTCGAGTTCGCACGTCGCAAGGGTCACAAGTTCACATTGGAGGTGGGTAGCCAGTGGCTCAGCCACCAGGCAATGTGGCAGATGTACAGACCCCATCCACGGCACATCAGGTGTGCACATTTTGATGAACCTGTTCCGAACAGAGTTCACCAGGCAGATGTTCTATTCCCTCCACATGACAGAGTCTGCCATTCAGGAACATGTAAGACCTACAAGTACGCCCTCACCATCATCGATGTCGCCAGTAGGTACAAGGCTGCTCTCCCGCTTGCAGATAAGTCCACAAGGCAGGTGGCCCAAGCATTCAGCAGTGTCTATGATGATCCAGAAAAGCCCCTCCAGTGGCCAGAATTGTTACAGGTGGATGAGGGTAAGGAGTTCAGGAGTGAGACAGCAGCCCTCATGCGAAAACACAGTGTCGCGATAAGACAAGGTGAAGTTGGTCACCACCGTGCCCAGGCAATCATTGAGTGCTGGAACCGGACTCTAGCAGAAAGACTGTTCCCACATCAGTATGCTCAGGAGATGGCATGTCCTGGTGATTGCTCCAGGGTGTGGGTGAAAGGTTTGCCCACGGTGGTAGAGAGGTCCAATACTGAGGTTACTTGGTTAACTGGTAAGAAGCCAGTAGAGGCTATCCAACGATCCTCTGTTGCCCCACCATCCGCAGGAGCGAACAAGGGAGAGGAGTGCCTACCACCTGATGCTCTGGTTCGGTACCTGTATGAGGCTGGTGAGCTGGAAGGTGGTCGACGGCGTGCAACATACCCTAACTGGTTGATAGATGTTCACAGGCTTGACAGGTATGTGGAGGCAGATGGGCGGCCTACATTGTACTACCTGGCTAGCGGTCCCAGGTGACCATTTGTGCGACAGGAGCTTTGGATAGTCCCTACAGATACACAGCTGCCACCATCCAGAGTGCTCAAGCCCACTGCTGTCTATTCATGAGGGATATGTCGCTCGATGGGCTCGATATGGACACAATCTGGCAGCACATGGCGCTTATCATAGTAAGCGGAGAGTCCAAGTTTTTCCTGCACATATGTCACCATACCCTGGTTGCACATGCGTAGGCCTCGGTTTTTAGCTCTGTCCACCTTGCCATGTAGGGTGCTGTAGAACCTCTGCCAAGAGACCTCATTCTGCCGCTTTGACATTCCCTTAGCCGAGCACTTACTTGCAGCTGCGCTCTCCATGCATGTACTAGCATTTGGAGCAGAGACCGATACACATCTCCCGAGCGGCGGGCCTCCGTAACATTCTCCACGAACCACTCGAATGTGCACTTGGCCTCATAGTCTATGATGCGGTATACAGCAGTGATCTCTAGGCCATGGGTTATATACCACTTGAGGGTCGGGCATACAGCAGCCGCTTCTTGCCAGAGAGGGCACCGACCAGCTTCTGGGTGGTGGACCGCTTCCTCCCTGTTCGCCCTAGATATGCCAGCATCTCAGACGAGATTGCCTCTACCAGGATCTCGTGGTTATAGAAGAGAGGAGGCATTTCCTCGAACTTTGCCCACAGAGCCTTGGGGACCTCTATATCCACCTCAGCAAACCCAAACCAGCTGTCTGCTAGGAGAGCCTCCTTAAAGTGAATAGAGGCCAACATCCGGCATGTTCTGAGCGGTTCCATGTAGGAGGTACTGCAGTGACACACCTGGAAGAGACACCGCATCTTTGAGGATGTCTATTTCTCGTTCTGTGTAGAACTCCTGCATCCGCTCTAGGGCTTCGATGAATGGACTGATGTCCAGGTTGTTGTATTATCGCAGCCAGTCAGCGAATGTCCGCATTCCATGCTCGCTGAATGTCTGGTTACACTGTTCCCACTCTGTTCGTGTCAAGATGTAGCCAGCCACCCTTGAGCTTAGATGTCCATGCTGAGTAGTCAGGAAGCCCTGGATAGTTGAGCTTCTCATGTGTGTCAAACCATTCATATCGGAGCCAGCTCTTCTGCTGTGTACACCCGTAAGCTTTGACCCATACCTCATACGAGACTCCTGAGCCGAGGTAGTTCAGCACATCGAGAAACCGTAACTCAGGTGTTATGAGGAACATGGTCTGACTAGCCCTTTTGGCAACTTTCACGGTACCTGTACTGTCAGTCAGCTCATCGACAAAGTACTTCTTGATGCGGTTCAGGTCATACCACCCAGAGTTGAACCCCAGTACAGGCACTTGGTCACACCACTCGTTGATCAGTCGCTCCTGTTGCTTTGGGAGCTTGGTCTGTCGGTATGTACTGTGCCCTAACCCGTGTCTGGATTAGAGATGGATCTCCAGCATGAACTCTCTGATCAGTTCTTTGGGGTCAGGATTGCAGAGGTGAGTGGGCTCACTTGTGGCGCCCTCTAAGGAGCAGCCAACTGACATAGAGATAGGTAGGTGAGTACTCTCGATCGTGAGAGTCTCCGTAGCATGAGTCTTGATACCATCTAGGAGTGCTTCGAAGTCGTAAACTATGAAGTGTGGGTATGGGACAGTCTGAACTCATTTAGGGATGCTTGGGCAGCGTTTTATACAGCAGTCCCACTGTAGCACAAGCGTGCATCCAGATGCTCTCAGCTTTTCCTCTCTCAGGACTGTCTTGTGGTATCTTTGTTTGGCATCCTCACCTCGCTGGTGTTGTGGACACCCGTGCCAGTGACAGCCATGGAACTGGTAAGCGGTGTTGGTGGGCGGATCATAACCATTTACGGGAGCGCCCTCGATCCAACGCTCACCACCCTGCCCACACTCTACATGGTGTATGTGTATGCCTCTGTTTCTCGACTCATACTCGATCCAACGAGTAGCCACTGAACTGGATGATTGGGTCGGATAGAAGGCTTTCTCATACGCAGACTGTGGCACCTCAACCTTCTCGCCAGGACACACAGCTTTTGGTTTCGCCGCCTGTACAATGATCAGCGTGGCATTGAAGATGGTATGCCTGTGTAAACCTCTGCTGACAGTGACTGCAGACTAGTGTATGTGCCACCTTGGAGATGTTTTTGATGTAGAAGGCGTGGTAGTCCCACACTCCGATGGTCATGGTGTCAGGGGTAGTGAGCCGCTTGCCTGATCAAGTGCCAGGTGCCCTCTTCGGTTGGTTCATACACGCAAATCCCGATCTTGGCGAAGACCTCTACCTTGTCCAGCTGATCCAGCGAGGTGTTGCGGACATCAGGTACTGTCTTGCCATAGAACTGTGTGGCAAGCTCTTGTGCAGGAGCTGTACTTCTATCAGCTCTCACTCTTCAGTGGACTGCTAGACATCTTCAGAGACACATGTTGTCCCTGTAGGTGTCGAGGGCAGTCATACTCTTCTTCTGTCGCAGCCAGTCTGGGAGGGGGCCTGTCCCAAGCAGGTGTTGATGGTCGATAACAGCCCTGACTTCAACGTTGATTGATCGAACGAAAGTTCACTTGGTGTTGGGTCGATCGATATTGTCTGTGTCGAGGCGAGCTTGCTCTCTTGCTGCCATCCAGTCCTGAGCTGCTCCTATCGTGTTCAGCCATGGGATCCCTGGAGCATTCTTGTGGAAGAGCATCACCCTACCGTCTTCGATTTGATGGATGCGATAGGTACGGGTGTAGCGGAGGTAGAAGGGCCGAGACGCTGGTCGAGAATGTGTTCGCCTTCTCACCTTATGCTCCATGCTAAGAGTTCAAACTTCGGCCCCGTTATGCTCTGGGCTGGGCTCAGACCTCGGTATTGCTTAATGATCCTGCATTTGAGAGTTAAGCACTCCAATGGATGGGCCTCCATCCGCCTCGCTACAGTCTTGGCTCGCAAGCTAATAGTCACCTCCTTGGCCAACTGACGACGCTCACATATCCGCTGCACTTTCTTGTGGGGATTCCAAGGATCCTCTTAGGTAAGTGCTGGAAACCTTCCCGCATTCATTGCTCGGGAGAGTCACTTCTGCCACTCCTTGGCACGGACGTGTCCGATCATCTGGAGCAGGTCAGCTTTCTTGCTTTGCAATAGTGCGAAGCTGTGCAACAGTACTCATGGTGTATATCCCTGTGGATGCCTGCATATGGTGCGGGGCCCCCTGCATTGAAGAGTTAAGATGGCCTCCATCCGCCTCGTGACAGCCTTGGCTCGCAAGCTAGCAGTCACCTCCTCGTCCAACTGACTAAACTCACGTATCCACTGCGCTTTCTTGTGTGGATTCCAAGGATCCTCGGTAAGTGCTCGAAACCTTCCCGTATTCATTGCTTGGGAGAGTCGCTTCTGCCACTCCTCGGCATGGACCTCGTCGATCATCTGGAGCAGGTCAGCTTTCTTGGCCTTAGAGTAGCCCCTAAGGCCGAATTGCTTTGCAATAGCGCGAATCTGTGCAACAGTACTCATGGTGTATATCCCTGTGGATGTCTGTCTCTAAATGGGCGTTCAGACCCTATTATGTGTGGCGATCAGTACCTGTGTGTGGTGTATATCCCCTGTCTGGGCGTTCAGACCTATTTTGTTTGGTGCTGGCGATCAGTACCTGTGGGTGGTGTATATCCCTGTGGATGCCTGTCTCTAAATGGGAGTTCAGACCCTATTATGTGTGGCGATCAGCAGGTGCGGATTATCCACGAGGCTAACGAGGCAGTAGCCTAGGGCCTCGCACTTGAGGGGGACCTCGCACTTGGACAAAACAAAATTTCTGTTTTCTTTTTCTTTAGGCAAGCTACATAACACAATGAAGAGACACTCGGTCAATATCTCCAAAATAGATTATTACCTTATCATGGCCTTATGTCAGTGACCTATGTTATTCCGTTTATAGTCTTGTTTTATTGTTTAAATATCAATTGTAACAATGCTCGAGCGGCCGAGCCGAGTTACCCGAGTAGACTAAACAAACGCGATGATCACGTGATGGTGTGAGGCACACGTAGAAAGTAATTTTTGTTGCCTCAGTGAGTCAGTGGAAACGGTCCGAAGCACTGTTAAACGTTTTTTGATCGGGAATCAGTAGGCCTACATTTAGTCATTCATTGATTCTCATGGTCATACTGTGGATAGCCGAGTTTTTTTCGTAAAATTTAAAGAATGACTTTAAGAAGTTTCTCACCCGTAGCCACAGCAGCAATCCAACCCACCTCACTAAAAGCAATTTTGTATCTCCCGATTGTGCGGGAGCATTTTTGGAACTTTTGAATATTGTTCACGAATAAATCAAGAACTAACTTGGAACACAAACTTGCAGTGAGGCCTTTCCTGGCATGAATATGTGATTCTACAGATGTAGAGGCAGCGATGTTCTTTGGTGGATGACTCGCCGGATCGTCCGGCCACGCCAAAAAGGCCTGGTATGTCTTAAGAGCTAACTGACGTACCCCGCACCGTTAAGCTTAGTTATGTATCTTCATCCATATTCAACAACCCCCGCATATGAACGGGTTGTTATTAACTTCCATCCGTACCATCGGTGTACGGGAACTTTCTTCCTAGCAGTAATGTTATTGTATTACTTACTGACTGCTCGTTAGACATTCTATATTGTGATTACCGTCCTGAATCCTGTTTGCGGGAACCGACCTGCGGGATCTTTCCAGCTCCCCGAGAATGAATCAACTCATGTCACACCAAGGGTGACGTATCAATTTCAGTAACACGATAGCCCATCCTTAAGAATGGCTACCGATTATTCAAGTAACTATACTTAACATTTTAATTATTCCGTTAATTACAGCTTTAATAATTATACTTTGTCTGTATAAACGGTCCCGATGACTAAAAGGAACCGTAACGGTCTTAGGACTGCTAGTTATAATTTCTTTATCTGTTTATGGTTGTTCTTATTTTTCTGTAAGGTGTTTTTCGCTAACCGCACCATAGTAGGTCCATCAACCTATACTTTATATATTATTCTAATCGTTTCACATTGTATTGCTTGTTCTGGGTAGTTTTATATATGGCAAGTAGCCATCAGGTCATATGTTTTGCTTATTTGTAGAAAATGTAGGACTGCAGTGCACGTAGGAAATACTGTACAGCAACATTTTTATATGCATCACGTTCTCCCGCCACCAACAATTTTTCACTGAGGTCACTGTCCGTGCTATAACTCTGTTTAGCCCGGCATGCTACCGACTAAAAAGCCTTTCTATTCAGCTCAATAGGATAGGTTTAATATGATTAGAGACAATTTCTTCGTCAAGAGACACATATTGTACGCCTCTTTTCAGGTAGTTGCGATAATTTATCCCCACACTCCGGCAAGGTTGTGTAAAATTGGGCAACATACCTATTGGGCCTCATATTTATAAGTTATTGTCTCTCTTCATGTTCCACTAAGCCTTATGGCTTCTTAATTGTTTGGATGTCCCTATCCGCACCATGGACTGATCCGACCCTGGGAAACTATTGGGGTTTCCGAGCGGTGATGGCCAGGGTGTGGTGTCACATACATTTCCCGTGTATCTTCGGATACCTAGTAGTTAGTTATCCTTGCCAATGTAGAGAGCACTGCGAAAACATATTTTAATTATTATTTCCTTTTTCATCTGCTAGACAATTCTCCCGCACCGCAGTGCATAACTGGGCACCTTGCGTTTAAACCTAAGATCAGGTTAAAAAGATAGCTCCATAGGACCTGGTGACGGGCGAGATGCGCACCCCCACCAAATCCTGTAAGAATGTCTGGGCATGATGTTAGGATCTGCCACGCCCTCACGGGAGGGACATTCACGGTTGGTATTCGTCTCTCTTAACCCCACCGTAATGATAGATAGTTGCCTAAAACTTGCTTTTATGAAAAGTAACCAATGCCCTGTGACGTTTTATGTGGTTATGGAGCAAGATGTCCAGATTCTCACCCAGCTCGGAGATCTTGCGAAATAACATGTATGCATGCTGTCTTCAGTATTGATGCTGTAGGACATCCGTTCTCAATGACAGCCATATCTAAAGCTAGGTAGGCATCCGCCATTTGCGGCCTAAAATAGTTCTTGTCTCTAAAAACTAAGTGATAGGTTAGACATAGAAGAAGGCCTGCATAAATAAAAGCGGCAACTACTAATTCACCATATTTGAAACTACATAAGACGGTGGCATGGGAATCCCTCGGGAATCGCTCGTCCCGTCTTCACGTTAAACAGCACGCAACCTAATAGTCATAATTTCACTAGGTATGGTCTTTTCTTTAAAACATTTTGGTTGAATATTATTAGAGTAGGCCCTTTTTGGCCAATGCTCTTCTCCCACTTTAAGCGATGGTGCCATTTTCCTGTGACGGAGGCCCGCGTGAGGCACTTGCCTCTCGCAAGGATTCAGTTCGCGACGTCCCGTGCGAGGCTACTACTTCTCACCCAAACTAGCACCAGGAGTAGTGCCCGCAGGAGGCACATGGCTTTTCGACACTATAAAGGATAATCCTCTTTCCTTCCAGCTTAGAGGTTTAATAGCTTTTATTAAGTTAATTAGCGATCTCGTGTATGGGAGCCTCCCTTGCGGGGATACCTCTGCAGACCTACGAGTCTGTGTGGGACCTCCAGGAGTCCCGTATTTAAAAGTTCATCAGGCTGTCTCTATGTCTTGTATTTCCGTATGCTCATTTTTATCTAGCATACTTGACGGTCTGTTTAGGTAAAACTATTGTATAGACTTATTTTAATTAGGTCACCAATCAAATCTTGTAAGTCCATAGACCACGAAATTGCTATGAACAGGCATGCTGGTGACACAAACTCTTGGGATGAAACTGTTGTGTTTAATGTTCACGACAAAGTTTGCACAGCCCCACCGGAATGATTCCATCAGCCTTAGGAACCGGTCTTTGTTACCCGTAGGGCAGTATCGCATGGGATCTGTAACCCTGAGACCAGAAGCTAACCAGCGTCATCACTCGTCGTGCACATGCAACGCGGTGAGCCCAACCACCTTCAATAACGTGCAGGGACCTCACGCCCACACCATATAGCGAGCTTAGTACTATACCTTCTCCATTCAGCGATGTCTCCCTCGATCAAGAGGTGGTGTCATACGATGGATACCAAGCTCACATGCTCACTGACTATTCCAGAAATCCATTGCATGCGGAATGAACAACTCCGCAATATCACCTGTTTTCGCCCATCAGTGAGGGGACGTTCCAGGATGCCTCACAGGTGGGAACAGAGTTTCGAAGTATATCGGACGTCCGTGATAGGCCAACTCCATCAGGGCCGGATCGTGGATGATCACGACAAAGACCCGATGACAGGCACACCTACAATCCTTCAGACTACTATCATTCACCCATGTCATCTATGGAAACTGTATGGCAGTGTAACAATCCATATCCTAGACAACCTCCCATGCCGCCACCCCCCCCCCCCCCCTCAGATGCATCAGTATATTCTAGGGGAACACCACGGCACCATCAGTACATCAGTCATGCTACACATCACGACCATCAGCCGACTGCACCACCGCCATATGAGGAACATCAGTCCTCACCATGAGAAGAACATCCACGCAACCTTCACAATATTCCGCCTCCCGTCCATAGACCCATGCCAGTTTATGGATCTACAATGGGGCGGACTTCACTGGATTGGAGTACGCACAGTCTTGCTCCTCAGCATCGGCATCGATGGGAAACTCCAACACCACCACCACCACTACCCGCACGAAGACCAGCATCAGCGTTTTCGTCAGTCTCCCGGATACCACCACCACCTGGATTTCAACCACTTCATTCTTCCCGTGGTCTTGGCCGAGTCTTTCTCCCTCCCGAATTTAGCGGGGAGAACGACTGGGCCAATTATAAAATACAGTTCGAGATTATAAGTCGAACTAACCACTGGAACGATCAGCAAATGGGTGAATATCTCGCCGCAAAGCTTTCCGGAAAAGCCCTTCACGTTCTTGCGGATCTCGGGACTGATTATACGCCAACCTACACCCAATTGGAACGAGCACTAATAGAATGATTTGGCGACACGGCTCTCGGAGAAACAAGCCGGTTACAACTTTAAAATCTCCAGCAAGCACAGGGGAAACTCTACCCGAGCTTGCTAGTCGAATCAGGAGACTGGTCACCCACACATACCCTAGCACCAATATAGAAGGCGTAACGCATCTCCATCTGGACACATTCATCAATGCGTTAAGTGGTGAACCCGCTCTTAAGAAAAAATGCTTCCTTGCTGACCACGGGAGTTTAGCCCAATTGACGGCCACCGCGGTCTGCATAGAAAACTTTCTGGAGCGAGAGAAAACTAACCGATGCCAACTCCACCATATCAATGAGGTAGAGGGCGCAGTAATCGCCACATCGACCAACGCTCACAACACATCAACAGCCTCTACACCTACAGCACAATCGCACCACAGACCACCTCACAGAATTCCAATCAGAATCAAGCGCCTAGAGGAAGGGGGCGTGGCCACAGAAAAGACCACAACGGAGTCCTGGGGCACGGGAACCAGCGCAACAATAACAGTAATAGCAACATGCAGGAACGTATGGACGAGATAAACAAACAGATCTCAGCATTGACAAATTTAGTAACAGCACGAACATCACCACCACTCACTTTAGAACAACGAACACCACCAACACCGCACCGCCATCAAACATCTGTTTCGGATGCGGTCAGCCAGGCCATTGGAGGGAACGGGGTCCTAACCGACATCCTTCAACAACTCCTACCCCTGACCACAGAACACTGTAGCCGGAGAAGCCATCAAACTCCTAAGGGCACCGATGGATGAGCCACCTCAGTGCCCATATTCGTTTCCCAGCTCAACTGTGGCCCCCGTACAACAACGTCTGGTGGCCGACTATCACCAAGAAAACTCAGCTTTTACACATACACCAAAACGCATGGCTTCACATATGGCGATGCCTACGATGCCTCCCACATCCGCAGTTTCGCCATCCCCATCTATCTCCGCACATAACAAACCTTCTTTCCTCTGTAAAACGGCGGTGGTAGGTTGTAGCACCTCCGCTGAAACAACATTTGTACAAGCACCACGTCCGGCCACCAAAACACTGGATTCCCGGTGTCCCTTGGTGGTATGCAAAACACCGTCCTGCACAACATCACCTCCCGCATCCGCTGACAGCAGTGACTCGGGAGAAATGGTTCACTCCGCCTCGTGGATTCGTAAACGTCGACGTAGACAGGGAGACACACCTCCCTGGTTTATCAGTGTTTCTTCTGTGCTTCACCAAAGCATCCAATGAAGCATTGCAAGAAATGGCTCGCACAGGTAGAGCTTATCCGTCATCCCATTCACACCGCTGTCTACACCAACACTGCCTACCCAGAAATAGCAACATCTCCATCATCATTGCTACCCCAGCTCGATCCTTGCCGCAGCCCTCACAGCAGCGACGCGAGCAGACTGGCCCCTTCCTCACTCAGCCATCCACCACATTAAAAGAAGCCATTCAGAAACAGACCGATTATATACAGAATGATTCCACCCCAACACCATTGTTGCAGACAGCATCATTGGAAACTCTTCCACAGGTACACCGCAAAGTAATATACAAGTGTGCCTGTCTGTTTAGTGGTTTTTCAGCCGATGGATAGCTCTTGGACCGGCATCGTCATTATACGACACATACACAGTAATATTATCAAGTACCGCCACAGTTGAGCCGGGACAAGAGCAAATCTTGTGGGCCACTGCGCCACAGTTAGAAAGCAACACACACATCGCCATGATCGTGGACACCACTAATAAGGAACATATACCTTTTAGAGTGTTCAATGGCACCACAGACCCCATAAACCTTGAACCGGGGGTATGCTGCGGCCATTTAGTGGACATTATTTCTTTGGAATCACCCACACTTACCAACACACAACAGGATATGACTGATGATTTACCCGAACATCTACATCATTTATATCTACGTGCCACAGTGGGATTACCTTAATCACAGAAACACGAAATTCGGAAACTACTGTACAAATATCATGATAGTTTTTCCTCCGGAGACATGGATCTCGGAGAAACTCATCTTGTGCGACACTCCATCGACACAGGCAATAATCGCCCTGTACGACAACCGGTACGACGTCTTCCCATCCAGAAAGAAGCGGATGTGCACCAGCAAGTTAATGACATGTTGTGGACTGGTGTTATCGAACCCTCAGCATCTCCATGGGCCAGCCCAATAGTACTAGCAGGCAAAAAGGACGGAACCTTGCAGTTTTGTATTGACTACCACCGCCTTAATGATCTTAGCATCAAGGACACCTATCCACTACCTCGGATAGATCAGGCCATGGATTCCTTGTCCGGAGCCAAGGGGTTTTGTACCCTTGACTTAGCTAGTGGTTACTGGCAAGTGGCCATGGATGAAGCTGACATGGAAAAGACCGCATTCGTTTGTAGGGATGTTTTTTTCCAATTCCGCAAGATGCCCTACGGCTTGTGAAACGCTCCCAGAACATTTGAATGTCTCATTGAGCAGGTATTAACCACCCTGCAATGGGAAATCTGTCTATGAGCAAACATTAACAAATTTGGAGACCGTGCTATCTAGATTCTGCACGGCCAATTTGAAACTCAAACCAAAAAAATGTCATCGCTTTAGACAGAGCGTTGAGTTCTTGGGACACGTCATATCCGGTGATGGAGTGGCTACTCAGCTGTCAAAAACTAAGGCAGTAGCGGTGTGGCCGACGCCCTCTTCAGTCACAGAGACACAGAGTTTTCTTGGATTATGCCAGTACTATCACCGTTATATCTGCCATCTCAGGGAGATTGCTTCACCCCTCTACAAGATCACCGAAAAAGATCGACCATTCAAGTGGACGAGTGGCACTGAAGGAATTCTTGATGATCGCCCCAATTCTTGCTTATCCTAATCCAAACCTCGATTTCATTTTAGACACTGACACGTCGGCTTACGCTATCGGCGCAGTTCTATCTCAGGTCACAGAAGATGGAACAGAGCAGGTATTGGGTTATGGTTCGCGTACTGTAAATAAAACGGAGAGAAAATACGCAACCACCAAGCGAGAACTACTAGCGGTGGTACATTTCGTCAAGTGCTACAAGCACTTTCTGTACGGGTGCCCCTTTACACTCCGTACAGACCATGCCTCACTACGGTGGCTCAGGAACCTTAAAAACCCGGAGGGCCAGGTAGCGAGATAGCAGGAATCCATACAGGCCTATAACTTTAACGTTGTTCACCGTCCCGGCAAATTGCATGGAAATGCCGATGCCCTCAGTAGAGTTGGTATGGAGGGTGAACGCGAAGAGGCTGCCACCATGACACAGTCAACACAGCCATCTCCGGAGTTCCCCGAGTTGAGGTGCGCAGAGTGAAATCCGGAGAAAATCGCACACGACCAAACAACAGACGTGCAGACACGAAACATATACGCATGTATCCAGGAAGGGGTACGTCCTTCCAAGGAATCAGTAACACTGCTTTCCACCATGGCTAAATATTATTACCAGCGGTTCGAAGAATGTCATTTACAAAATAATGTTCTCTACATTAATAACCGTATGGTAGTCCCGGAAAGTTATCGTAAGCACATATTAAAACAACTACATGATAACGCCGGGCATCTGGCCATGGAAAGGACTGTTACCTGTATCAAATCGAGATTCCACTGGATTGGAATTCGCGATAGTGGCAAGGCATGGGTTGCCAAATGTACCCCATGCCAAAGGCCATCACCAAAACGCACCATCTCAAATTAAGATAGTCTGTGCACCGTGGGAGCGAGTGGCTATTGACGTGCTCGGACCCTTGAATACTGCACTCCGATCAAAGAAGTAATTTTGAGAGCCGGCTCATATCAGAGCTCTGCAAATTGTTTCATATCGTCAAAACAAGGACGACTCCATACCATCCCCGCAGTGATGGGATGGTAGAGAGGTTCAATAGAACTCTCGCGGAGATGCTTACAAAAGAAACACGCCTTGTTATTGTAGAGCTTGGGATCTACGGCTCCCATATATGCTCATGGCTTGCCGCACTTCAGTTCATTCCAGCACGGGTTACACCCCTGCTCGTTTAATATTAGGCCATGAATTAGCCTTATCCCTGGATCTGGCAATGCCCCGGATACCAGGAGAGAAAGATTCACCATCTCTCTATGTTGAACTCTTGCGGCAGCGGATAGAGCAGGCCCATGAGTTAGTGAGAGAAACCTTATCCACTTCACACTGGCGGCAAAAGACATGGCACAACCGGAGAGTGCATGGAGATCCATATGAAGCAGGAAGGATGGTTTGGGGACACGATTCACGATGGTCTGCAAATGTGCCAAGTAAACTGAGTTACCAGTGGAAAGGCCCCTATGTGGTAGTAGGTAAGACATCGGACATGACCTACTGTATCCGTGCTTCGGATGGCCTGACCTCAGTCATCCACTTCGATTGACTTAAACCATGTGTCAGTGATGACCCAGCACCAGAGCTCGGGCTGGGCGTTTCTCGTGACACCGGTACCCAAACAGATATTCCTACGGAAAATAGTATTCCCCCGATTAGCGCAGAGCACTGCGGTGCCAGTTCGACCCGCCTTCTAACAAGCCAGACTGTGGGTGAACAAGCAGCTAATGCTGAGGACGATGACGAGATACGTACTCGCCCTCTCCCGTGGTCCCACCACCGCCATCACTCCAATTCTCGTCCCTAATCTATGCACCAAGTTCGGACATCACCGGCCCCGTCCATTTCACACTCCACTCGTTGTCTGTTGACTGTCAATCTTCAGATATGAGAGAGACTGCTGCTACAGAGGTGGCATCCCGCACCGCAATGACCAACAATAACCCCCCCCCCCCGCCCCGCGGTGGGCAGGGAAGCAGCCTGTTCAGCAGACTTTCGGCTCAAATTTTTCTCGGTGTCTAAAAACTACGACAAGACACCCACCGTCGTGTAATGGGAGATGACTACATCTCCCTGTCCAAAGGCCACCCTCTCCATTCGGCCTATCATACTCCCCCGTGAGCAGTCAGGACATCACACCACAGACAGAACATCAACACATACAGAACACACTTGCCTTCTGGGCTGGATACGTCAATTCATCATTGCATGTACATCACATACATACTGGGTTATACTCAGCATAACAGAGACATTCAACACCGGTAACAACATCGTCTAGCAGCACCTATCGGTATTAATTAATTCCCGGTAGAGACGTAAAAACTCCCTCAACAGTTCCACCCGCACCAGATGCGGGAGAAATAATATCTCCTGCAGCCCCCCCCCCACCCCCACCCCTCCCGCAATAACAACAGACTCGGCGTTCACCAGCGTGGAAAACTGGAATGCACCCACTTCGCTTTAACATTAGCATCATACAGCAGCCCGGACCTCCCGACAACAACAGTATCGTCAACAAACAACAGCCAACAAATTTCCCGCACACACCTTCTTATCTAGTTACGGGAGAACTGATCATGTAGATAGAAGGATTACACTACAGCCATCTACAGTACGCATCACAGGAGAAACGTTTGTCCAATTTCCCCCACCCCTTTCCTCTCCCATGACGTCGTACGGAAACAGCCAAGACTACATACATCATTTACACGTAATAACAGTCTCAATTATTAAAAGAGCAAGATGCCCGCATTGTCGTCAGTCACGAGTAGGATTTTGCTACCGAAAAGTTGAATTGGATAATGGGTTGATCAAAGTTACGACACTATCCGACAGGTCATCTGCACTCTAAAGTAACTCTGTCCTGCCCACTGGCTCGGCCATTACAGAGCGAAATACCATCAAGGTTCGATAAAGTTAACATCACGCCGCCCCCCCCCCCTCCCACCCCCACCCCGCCCCCTTCCTGCACCTGGTGGCAATAAAAACATCACCTTCACCACAGCGCAAGTATCATCCACAGATAACCAGGCATGCGTATCAAACTCAAATCACCAACATGTCAGAAACATAGACACTCAGGTTGACTCTATTCACAATCTCCAAACGACGGCATTGTAAATCGTAACACTGTGTGCACTAACTTCCGAGCTGTATTGTAATTTAACCATTATTAAGTGGTATTAATGTGTCTGGTCTAGGCAGGGACAGAGCTAGTTCTACCCATTAAGGAGAATGCTTGGCAGCCCTCCCGCTCGGAAAACACAGCTATCTTGTCGGGATCAGTAACTTTGATTCCCCGCCTGAATAGATCTGTTTAAACCACACATCAAATTACCTACAGCTTTACTGTTATATTTTTGATTAAGAACACAACTGCTCTACCGTGCTACAGATCATTAGCGCACGGGCCGATAAAGCGTCATAAAAAATCTAACAGTATAATTACAAAGAGAATTTCAAAAATTATCTTACCTGCATTCCAGTCCGCAATCGACACGGGCTGAGAACTACCTATTACAGACAAGTACAGACACATGTTTAAGAACCCGCGCAAATAGGGGCATTATTTTATAAAGATTCATGATGTAACATATATTTCCATTTCTCACATCTACACACAAAGACTATACCTCAGCAACAGTATTTCGGCCATCGCCATAAACAGCACATATGTTTCTAGTCCAGGAGCTAAAGCTAGGTCAGAATCGTGACGTAGCACACCCTGTATTCGGAAGGTCTGACACTTGCTGTGGCTTGGGGGACATGTCCCACACATTTTAAGCCCTGTTGTACAAACAAATTGTGGTAGCACTAATTAGTTATCCTGATTTCTTTGCATAGGGGGTCTAGGCTTTGGCTGTATCCACAGTGCACAACGATATAAGCATGATCGTGTCATAACTCAAAGTAATATCGTATTAGATTCACCATATATGATATTTAGACGGATATCGACTTAACATATATCCAACATACATTTTGCATGCATATACCAAAGGCGAGGGTGAAATGTGAAGGTTATATTTTATGTATGTATACTAACTCCATCATAGAATCTATATATCCAGCTGTACCACTGTTGACAAGGCACCCAGGTAATGGTGGTTGGAATGAGACAGATGGATGTGGTGGTAATCGGTGCAGAAAAACAAATTAAAATGAACTTAGACGCACTGCAAGAAAATTTCAAAGAGGTGTGTATGTACGTGAATAAATTGCAACAGCTGTTCAAATCCTTTAAAGTTGAGTCAAGCTCGAAATCACACCTGTTCGCATTTTGGAACTCATATATTCATATGGTAGAGCTGCTGCTTGGATTCATAAGAGCTGAGAGAACTGGAGATTGGCAGGCACACCTATCTGCTACTGCTGCTATGGCGCCATATTTCTACAGCATGGACAGAACCAATTATGCAAGATGGCTGCCAATATATCTTGCGGACATGAAGATGCTTCCAAGTACACATCCCCATGTACATGAACAATTCTTGAATGGAAATCATTCCGTAAGTCGCTCAGACCATCCATTCAATCAAGTGTGGACAGATATGGCCTTAGAGCAATCGATTAATTTGGATTCCAAAAAGCGAGGTGGTATTATTGGAATAACACAAAAGCCAGGAGCTCTGGAGAGGTGGTTTTTAACTAGCCACGAGAGGGCAGCCATAACAACGGTCACAAAGCAAATGTGTGGGTTACAAGATAGTCACATGTTTGGAGTACATAAGGAAATGGGGACTAATCGAATGAACAGGGATGAAACCGATGTGCAGAAGATACTTTCGATGTTCTCATCAGATATAATGACCAATCCCTTTAATATTGTGGAAAACGACGACAGCGAGTGTCTTCCGCTTGTAAACATTGCAACTGGCGTGGTATTGCCTAGTGAAATCGCCAAGAGACTTGTTTCCGCCTGTGACATTGGTAAGGAGATTATGGAAAATTTTGTTCAGGAGCGGCTGGACACTAACACGAGAAGCTTTTGGGACACGTTGCCACACTTAAAACTTAAAACATTTGCCAGCCTAGCACAGAAGAAAAAACTGAAAACAAATGATGAAAAAATTCACAATGTGAGATCTGACCGCGAACTATTTGGTCGATTAATTATTGCCGCAAGGTCCAGAGATGTTGATTTAAAACTAGTGATGATCTATGAACTGTCTGCTGTTCCACTATCATTGTCACATACGGATGGGACTCTAAGAAAGAATGTGAAAAGTGTTTTGTTAAGTGAACTAGAAAAGGAAGTAAATATTGATGGACCTGACAGGCGCAACAGCTTATGTAGTAGATGGCATGGCAATTGTGCAAATGGTTAAAACTGGAGGTACGTCTACATTTTGAGAATTGGCTGATAAATACTGGCACATTTTTACAGTTCCACTGAATCAAGAAGACTGCAACAGAGTAGATATAGTTTTTGACAGATATGATAGACTGGAATCTCTCAAAGCGGAAGAGCGGCTAAAACGTGGGTCATCAACAGCATTGGAAGTAAAGATTGCTGGAGAAAATACTCCCGTTCCAAAGCAATGGGCCAAGTACATCAGCAATCCAAGCAACAAAAGTAACCTGGTTGCATTTCTCAGCAAGCGGTGGCGTGATACTGGTCCAAATATGCTATCTGCCGACAACTGCGTCATTCTTGCTGGTGGCTTTAACGATGGAATGGATGTTGTTGTCATTTCAGTGAACAATTCGTCGTATTTGGAAGAACTTCGATCAGATCACGAGGAAGCAGATACGCGTATGATGTTGCACGCGCTACACGCTTCAAAAGACCACATGCGTGTTGTTATACAGACGTGGCAGTACTTAGTATATATACGTATCGTTCGCTTCACTGTTCTGAACTATGGTTCTGTACGGGCACGAAGGACAAATTGCGATACATACCAATACATACAGTTGCTCAAGTACTGGGCCCAGCTATCTGTCTGTCTTTGCCTGGGTTTCATTCTCATACAGGTTGTGATAGCACTAGTGCATTATTTGGAGTCGCTAAGAGAAAAGCATTCAATCTCTTAAAGTCATCTGAATGTCATCAGCTTAGCTTAGCCCAACTCGGCGAACATGTTGACTTATCACCGAATACTGCAATTCTATGTGAGAAATTTGTCTGTGAGTTGTATACCACCAGGGATGTGGGAAAGACAGCTGATGAAACCCGTTATTGGCTCTTTTGTCAAAAGAGACAAAGAAATGAAAATCTTCCACCTACATCGAATAGTCTAAAGCATCACACTGAAAGGGCCAATTTTCAAGCTCTTGTTTGGAGACGTTCATTGCAAGCTGTTCAGAATCTTCCATCTCCAAATGGACATGGCTGGAGTATAGTGGATGGTCTACTCAAGCCTGTTCTAATGTCAAAGGATCCTGCTCCATTTGGATTAATTGAACTCACATCATGTAGATGTCAAAAGTCTGCCTGCAAAAGAACAGATCTCTGTCATTGCAAGGCTAACAATCTACTCTGCATTGAAGCATGCCTTTGTATGGGAGGTGAAATGTGTGACAATGTTCAGCATACAATTGTCGAAGATGACTCTGACATGGATGTGTCAAAAGTTTAATTATGAAAAATGTAGAAAACATGGGCATTGTTGTAGCTGAGGTATTGCTAGTCACAAGAAGACCTAAGTGCCCCAATATGTACAAAGCAACATACGGGTATCTTAAACGAGGTTGATTATGTATAAATCTGCGATATACGATCACTCCTTTCCATTTTGGTTAAGATTGTATTGATATAACATGCGCTTAAGTTTGTGAAAAATTTACCATTGTGAAAATTGTTTGAGAGCTACATTCAACACCTATTGTAATTGGGCTTCTCACGGGTTAGTGATACCACAATTTTCTTGTACAACACGGCTCAGAATATACCCAAGACATCGGTCTAGCATAATATAGAGACAAACCTTCTGAATACTGGGTGTGCTACGAAACCATTCTTCTAGACCCCTTTTGAAAATTGGCTCCCGGACTATTCCGATCAACCACGTGTTTCCAAGGGCCACGTGACTTTTACTGCTATTTCCAGTAAATTGGATCAAACGTTTTAAAGAAAAGAGCCGCCCAAATATGCGACTACCACAACTTGATGGAGGAGTGGCACGGGTGAGTCGGGGTAATTACCGCTGACGTCACCAGGCTCCCACACACCCCATCGGGCACTCCAGCCTAAAATTAAAACAGGCAAGTTTATAAGCATCCAATCTGTAAAACCGCATCACGCTAATTAAAAGGTGATGCTCCACGGAGATAAGTAGTACCCTGTTTTTATGTTGATCGGAGAATTTTAAATGCGCTAAACTGGGACTAAGTTAATGAGCCATTCCTCTTTAATTAAAAGTACTCCCTTTAAACGGGAAGAATTAATCCTGTGACGCATAGAATGGGAAAGAGAAAAAATTTCCATATAGGGCCAACCGAATCACCTTCAAAACTTCCAGGTGTGGCCATCCGCCATCTGTGATGTCACTAAATCGTATAAAAGGAGGAAGTGCACTCTGAAACTTCGTCTTCCCATCAAAACTCGACACCAGGTAAGAACAAATAGCATTAGGCTTCCTTTGTGTCGAAAACTAAATTCTGCTGTTTCCTTATTATTAATTCATTATTACAATACTTTGCCTGGAAAGTTAAAAATGAAGAGATTGGGTTTTAGGTTTTAATTAGGTTCCCAACCAACTACCATGTGGGAACGAGATGTCACTCCTCGAAGATTTAGCATTGTCAGATTCATCTGAAGAAGAATCGGTACCAGTTTCGAAAAGGGTCCCGTGCAGCTCGTTATTGGCTAGCGGAGAACCATGTACCAGAACTTTTACGCGAAATTCCGACCTCACTCTTCATGTTAACAAGGATCATCTCCTCCAGACAGCCTTCTGTATAACATGTCGATATCTCTACACAGCCACCCATTACGGAGTGACCCATGCGCTCCGTCATAAGCACCATGTGTTAGAAGTGACATTAATTCCCGGGGGAGAAAGTGAGGATCGTGCCGCTTTAGCCATTTTGAATCTCGGTTACCGGTCAAAGTTCTCCTGACCAAGAAGATGGCCCACACGAAAAATACTACCCACAGACATCCAGTTAGTCATCATCCTCCCGCGCCTACTTTAGCAAATGTATCAACAGCCAGACGTGAAATTCAACCTTCAGTCGCGTCGGGGAGCGCGATGCCGATCCAGTCGCTGCATACACACTGGTCCTGCAGCAGAGTAAGAAGCAGAAGTCCTCCGCGGAATCCAGCCCGGCAGTAACCGCATCCTTAACCAGCAACATGACCATAGCAACTACACCCGCACCCATATTGTCTGAAGTAATCACGTCCAGTCAGCCTATATCGGTAGTCATCACACCGCCTACGGAGATGGAGATCCAAAGCTACCCGCAGTCACCATCTCTGCCCGACCTGACCATAGACGAGGGACAGAGACCATCACAGCCTACTTCTATCAGCATCACTCCAACCCATGTTATCCAGCATCCGCATCCCAGTCTTTCTGATCCAGCAATCAGGAAGGGGACCACGCCTGAGCGACCATATGCGGGAGAGAGACGTATCGCGCACACACAAGACATACAGCTTGTGCCAAATGTCACCGCGAATCACGTTTTGAAGTACGCCAAATCATGGAAGATGTCATCACCTGCCACATCCGCTTCCGCATCACTGCCTCGGCCCACAATACGACTTACAGCCATCACCACGACAACCACCACAACCACAACTACCATCATGAAGACCGCAGCATCAGATGCCTCGACCCCAACCAGCAGCACAGCCGCCGTATGAACAAACATTTTAACATCAGCAGTAACTGTTAGAGACACTATAGACACTAATATTCCCGCAAGTATCACTTCAGACATTCCAGAAAGCACCAGTAATAGAGAACACATCTCAGCATTAGTAATTCATCCACCGCGACCAACCACCATCAGTCGCGGGACCCATACTCAGTGGGGACATTTTTCGGCAGAGGTGTGATCGTTTGTGTTACAACAGAACACCAGTGGTGCGACTCGTGGAAAATTACTTTTGATTTTTTTTTTGAAATATTTTTCTTATTATTATATATGTTAGATCAATTGAATCCCATCCCTAGGATGACTATGGTTATCCAACACAGCTGCGCAACTTAGTTGCCCAGCTGTGTCCTACACAAAATGAGCACTGCAGACTCCAGTGTTGTAAGAACGTCATGTGCGACGTAAAGTATACAACACCCCACAGTGCAATAATGACATAATCCCATCATGCAGTCTCAGCTATGTTAGGGCTGCCTGATAAACTAACTGTTGAGTTATTATTATGTTCTATTTTTCTTATTACTTTTCTTCCTGTCTTAGATGTCCGGACGGCTATGGGGTCAGCGAGAGCTGCTCGTTGCGGACCCGCTACAACGGGCTGCAATTATTTTTATTAATCAAGATACGTGTTGCATAACCCTTTATTTACCAGGGGTGTGCAAGTAATTCGGCAGTAATATTTTAAATACCCCATAAGAGTATGTTACGTGAAAATTATATATTTTATATATATTTTATATATTATTATATATCTTAAATTGTGGTATGTTGGAGCTTGGGTGTTCTCTGCAGAGATAATAATTATCCGCATCCAAAGAGAACACCCATGCTATTGCTTAGGGAATCATTGACTAAATAAAGTTAAAAGCATGCACCGTAATATTAAAACAAAACAAAAAAGGAAAGAAAGGACCTGGAAAAATAATTCCAGGTCAAAAATCAAAACTAAAAGTATGTCTTCCTTCTCCTCTTTGGCACCCCCATGTGCTCTGTCTCTTGAATATACGTCTATTGCGTCACTACTCCTCTCCGGCCACGCACCTACCTAGGAAGTCTATAATTCCCACCTAACGTACGTCCGTGTGTCGATCCGCAATGCGTGATCGTTTGCCATGGATGTCAAACTAGGAGGGGGGGGGGGGGGGGGGTGTAGTACTGATCAACCGGTCAGGTGCTGGTCATACCAGCTAAGCTGGGTACGCGTCGCCTGTCCTGGATTCGTTCCCTGAACATGCCCCCCCCCCCTGGGTAGAGCTATAAGCGTATATAGGCCTATGAGAGAGATCGCGTTGTAAAAATGTCTAAGTTCGTCAAAGCGTGTAGCGGGCATGCGCCCGCTTAATACTATTTTGATAGAGCGCGTATTTCACGACCAAGATAGGATGGCCCTTTTAGTGTACCGAGTAGGTACATTGTAATCCTTTTTAATTACTTGTTCCAGCGGGATCTGACATTACTCAAGACCAGAATTCGACGGGCTTTCCAAATCTGTAAACCATTTCAAAATCGGCTAAGAAATGGCTGAGTTATCCACGGAAACCCCCTTTTGATTATCTTCAAAATATTGCTGTGACGTCGTAACCACGTGTACGCAGAACTTCTAGAATGTTCTAGAACATTCGACTGCGTTATTATCAGCTACGCACTGATTGGCTGTTGCTCGACTGATGATTGGTTGAAACCTGCGCCTATGACATCACGGGTAGTATAAAAGGAGATGAAATCCAGAACTCGAGAGCATCCTCGGCCAGGGGCCGAATAGGTTGGATCTGTGCCAGCTACTATCAGCAAGACAGGCATTAAGCAGATTACTACTGTCTTGGGAAGTTTCTCTCCCGTAGCCACAGCAGCAATCCAACCCACCGCACTAAAAGCAATTTTGTATCTCCTGATTGTGCGGGAGCATTTTTGGAACTTTTGAATATTGTTCACGAATAAATCAAGAACTAACTCGGAACACAAACTTGCAGTGAGGCCTTTCCCGGCCTGAATATGTGATTCTACAGATGTAGAAGCAGCGATGTTCTTTGGTGGATGACTCACCGGATCTGCCGGCCATGCCAAAAAGTGGTTATTCAACTGCCCCCGCACTGATGTCGTGCAGGTTTATTTAAACTTTTTGACCGCAGCAAGTAAACTTTGCCCGGTATGTCTTAAGAGCTAACTGATGTACCCCGCACCGTTAAGCTTTGTTATATAACTTCATCCGTATTCAACAACCCCCAGATTATGAACGGGTTGTTATTCGTACCATCAGTATACGGGAACTTTCTTCCTAGCAGTAATGTTGTTGTATTACTTACTGACTGCTCGTTAGACATTCTATATTGTGATTACCATCCTGAGTTCGATCCGCTCCCGTTCTGGACTGCATATGTGAATCCTGTTTGTGGGAACGGACCTGTGGGAACTTTCCAGCTTTCAGAGAACGAATCAACTCACGTCACACCAAGGGTGACATATCAATTTCAGTAACACAATAGCCCGTCCTTAAGAATGGCTACAGATTATTCAAGTAACTACACTTAACATTTTGATTATTCTGTTAATTACAGCTTTAATAATTATACTTTGTCTGTATAAATGGTCCCGATGACTGAAAGGAACCATAACGGTCTTATGACAGCTAGTTATAATTTCTTTATCTGGTTATAGTTATTCTAATTTTTTTTGTAAGGTGTTTTTCGCTAATCGCACCGTAGTAGGTCCGTCAACCTACACTTTATATATTATTCTAATCATTTCACATTGTATTGCTTGTTCTGGGTAGTTTTATATATGGCAAGTATCCATCAGTTCATATGTTTTGCTTATTTGTAGAAAATGTAGGACTGCAGTGCACGTAGGAAACACTATACAGCAACATTTTTATATGCATCACGTTCTCCCGCCACCAACAATTTTTCACTGAGGTCGCTGTCCGTGCTATAACTCTGTTTAGCCCGACATGCTACCGACTAAAAAGCCTTTCTATTCAGCTCGATAGGATATGCCTCTTTTCTGGTGGTTGCGATAATTTAGCCCCGCACTCCGGCAAGGTTGTGTAAAATTGGCCAACATACCTATTGGGCCTCATATTTATAAATTATTGTCTCTCTTCATGTTCCACTAAGCCTTATGGCTTCTTAATTGTTTGGATGTCCCTTCCGAGCGGTGATGGCCAGGGTGTGGTGTCACATACATTTCCCGTGTATCTTCGGATACCTAGTAGTTAGTTATCCTTACCAATGTAGGAAGAACTGTGAAAACATATTTTAATTATTTTTATTTCCTTTTTCATCTGCTAGACAATTCTCCTGCACCGCAGTGCATAACTGGGCAACTTGCGTTTAAACCTAACATCAGGTTAAAAAGGTAGCTCCATAGGACCTGGTGACGGGCGAGATGTGCACCCCCACCAAATTCTGTAAGAATGTCTGGGCATGATATTAGGATCTGCCACGCCCTCATGGGAAGGACATTCACAGTGGGTATTCGTCTCTCTTACCCCAACAGTAACGATAGATAGTTGCCTAAAACTTGCTTTTGTGAAAGCTAACCAATGTCCTGTGACGTTTTATGTGGTTATGGAGCAAGATGTCTGGATTCTCACCCAGCGCGGAGATCTTGCGAAATAACATGTATGCACGCTGGCTTCAGCATTGATGCCGTAGGACATCTGTTCTCAATGACAGCTGTATCTAACGCTAGGTAGGCGTCTGCCATTTGCGGCCTAAAATAGTTCTTGTCTCTAAAAACTAAATGATATGTTAGGCATAGAAGAAGGCCTGCATAAATAAAAGCGGCAACTACTATTTCAGCATATTTGAAACTACATAAGACAGTGGCATGGGAATCCCTCGGAAATCGCTCGTCCCGTCGTCACGTAAAACAGCACGCAACCTAATAGTCATAATTTCACTAGGTAGGGTCTTTTCCTTACAGCATTTTGGTTGAATATTAGAGTAGGCCCTTTTTGGCCAATACTCTTCTCCAGTTTTAAGCGATGGCGACATTTTCCTGTGATGGAGGCCTGCGCGAGGCACTTGCCGCTCGCAAGGATTCAGTGGCGACGGCCCGTGCGAGGCTACTACTTCTCACCCAAACTAGCACCAGGAGTAGTGCCCATGGGAGGCACATGGCTTTTCGACACTATAAAAGATAATTTTCTTTCCTTTCAGCTTAGAGGTATAATAGCTTATATCAAGTTAATTAGCGATCTGGTGTATGGGAGCCTCCCTTGCGGGGATACCTCTGCGGACCTACGAGTATGTGTGGTACCTCGTGTGTGCGTGCGTGAGTGCGTGCGTGCCAGGCATGTCTTTTACTATTTAATAATCATACCGTTGAATATTTGAAACTATTTTGTCATGGCGCTGTTGTTGCCATATGCGCGCGCGTGCGTGCGTGCATGCGTGCGTGCGGTCGTGCGTGCGTGCGTGCGTGTGCGTGTGTGATGTGAGGATAGCAAGCCATGTATTTTTTTTTCTATTTAATAATCATACCGTTTAATATTTTGTAACTAATTTGTCATGGCGTTGGTGCCATATGCACGTGTGTGTTCGTGCGTGCGTGTGTGCTGTGAGGTTAGCTAGCCACGCTATAGTAAAACGAAGACCAGTGCGTAGAAAAACATAACTTGAAGATTTGGTGGCCCTTGAAAAAGGGCCTGCTGTTGTTCTGAGTTGTTTATTCGTTGTGTGTGCGTTGATATAACTCTCTAGCTTCACGACACCATTTGCATTAGCAACACTCATCTCTCAACTGGTATTGCATATGAATTAATTTTTAAGATTACATTAAATCGGGTTCCTTAAGGTATCGGACCCTTCGGTTCCGAATTTCGGTGATAATAATATTTACTGGCTGTCGTATCACTACATCATTATATCTATTCCACTCGATACACCCACAATGTATCGGAGTTGAATTCATCATACACCAATGGTCGCATCGAAATGTAGCCATTCTTAAATTCAAAGAATGAACACCCAGTTATTACAATTTTCCATTATTTATAAACTGTCTTCGCGCTCATAACGGTTCATGTCAATAAATGTTTTGTGAAAGTAAATGTTCAAAATCAGGTTGTGCAATGTACGTGATTGAAGTGTTGAAGTCACTAATGGGATTATTACGCAACATATGCATGCCTATGTTATGGCTCTGTTTGCTTTAGCACTTGTGTCGAAGTTAGTTTTGTTCAATCGGGTAAAAATCAGTTGCCACTTATGCACACAGACCAACATACGAAGTCGGCGTGTCAGACAGATGGACACACGACAAAATGTTTAAAACACTTATGATCAAGCAATATTATTATTTATAATATAGAAAACTAGATTTGTTGCATGACTTTGTATACGTCTTATGTTATCACTCAGAATTCCAGCATTGGTGCATGGCAGAGATCCTACACTTCATTCACTATATTCTATTTTAATAAATTCTATTAATCGCATTATAAGGTTCATTTAGAATCATGAACAACTGAACATCGTAATCGTATAAAAATGTAATGTTAAAATGTATAACCTATATTTCAGCATGGCGGACGAACAATGACAACACATTATTTCGATTATAAGGGCATTTCGGATAGCGAGACCAGTGCCTCCAGTTACCTTATACCTATACCAAGGTACATACCTAGACCGCCGGGGTATGTACCTGCATGGTGTTTGCCACCAATACATTGCCGTTGTCGTGGTTGATAATTGACATTAGGTGACAGACATACAGACCGTGTGACAGCATGGTGGACATGGACCGCATTGATCTCGAAATGAGACAACCGTGGCCAGGTAACATTCTCTCATAGAATGGCTAAGTATTATCAAGACATGACTTTGACCCCCACATTAAACATTCTTTTGAACAGGTGAGACTGAAAATAGACCTATTTCATATATAGACATTAATAATATATAAATAAATATAGTCCTAATATTGTATATATAGAGTATATAAAATTATACATGATACCGTGTGTAGCCAGCATAAACATCCCACCTCCTAGTCACGTATCAAATTTACTCACCCTCACATCGCACATGACAAAATGTTTAAATCACTTTTTGATCTCGTTATTATTATTTGTAGTATAGAAAAAATGGATTTGTTGCCTGACTTTGTATACGCCTTTATGTTACCACTCATAATCCCAGCATCAGAATGTGGCAGAAATCTCACACATCATTCTCTATATTCTATTTTTATTTTTGTTCTGTAAATCCATGACAGATAGACCTTACACAGAAGTTAGTTTGCCATATTTGTATTCACTATCATTACCACCTGTTTCAGTATCATTATCATCTAGATGGGTAGGTATGTACTCATGTATCAGGTACTAGGGTACTATACTATGTAAAACCCATTGGAAGTGATGCTGCGGGTATAGGACCATATACCAAATTATAAAAAATGATCAGTAGTTTGGTTCCAAAATGCCACGCATCTTCGATATGCATATGAGCACATTTTGTATTCCATATCGTCACTCACCGTGAACTCACATGTAATCAATTATATCTTATTGCCTATACGTAAATGATTGCATTAAGAAATGTATCACATGTAATGGTGACTGCATAATTTACTAGAAACTACTGCAGTAGGCGACGTTTATACGTGCATTATTCCTCAAATATATATTACACAGATTATGAGCGAGACATTTTCTAAAATATGTTATGCACCCCTATGACCAAAGCATTTGTTATTCCTCATCTGTATTTCTATGTTAAATCGGAGTAGAAATACTGACAAAGCTACCGTACGAGTGCAATCATTGTGAATAAAGTATGTGTTTATATTATGCGTGAGAAACTATTCATATTGTTACATCTGGTTAACAACAAGTGATCAACTGGTTGACAACAAGTAGCTAACTGGTTGGCGACAAAGGTCTTAAGGTGTGCACCCTGCATTACTTGTGCACGCAATGCGTATACAATTCGTGGGATCTTGTAATTTTGCAATCTACTTATATTTACCTTTGAGGGACAAAGAATTTCACGTACTATGCCATCCCAGAACCGAGTCATATTACATTGTATCTTTATGTGTAGGGGGAATTTTCCTAGTTTGCTATAGATCACAATATTTGGTGTATTCTTTTTCATGTGCAAAGAAATATTGTAAATTTTATTTGGCAGGTCTGAGGCAGATCAGTTTTCTCAAACCCCCGAATTTCAGATGCATATAACATCACTATCAGCTAATATAGTAAAAACTGCATATGCCCATTGTAATTATTAATAGTAAAGACATATAGAAGACCTGCTGTATATGATCCAGTGGGACACCTTGTGTGACGTCAGTTTTATTGTTGAACCTCATAGTACAACCATCGAAGAGTCCAAAATGACTTATTGCCACTTTCAAAAAGTGTCCATTATGGCCGCCATCTTGAATTCAAAATGGCCAACATTTAAATGCCTGAATATCAGTTTTTGTATATAATCAACAGGAATTCCATCTTAAAATAATGAATAATAATCTAAATATGTTGTTAACCTGGTTTTAAACACATTCTAGCTTCTTTCATCATTCATATCAATATTAAATAGCTATGTATAGCCTCTTTTTGAAGCCAGAATGATCGCCATTGTGATATCAATCACGTCAATTACTGGGAATATGCATCTAAATGAGGACATTTATATCACGTATTTTCTTCAATAAATCAGCCAATCAAATGATTTATACTAGGAACAAACGTAGTCATAGATCGATGATGTTTGTATGTAGTGTAGTATAATTATCGTTATTACGAAGTGCCAATGTATGGCTATTACTCTAAGTAAGTTTTGACTGTACAGTAAAACTTGTCTATAAGGGGCACTTTCTGGTCAGTCAAAGAGTGGTCACTAAAAACACATGCTTATTTAACAAAAAACAATTTACCATAGTGAATAGCATTTTCGGAGCACAAGGTGGTGTTATCTAAGAGAGCTAGATGTACGACCATCTTAAAAGAGCCATCATCTGGTGTCTAAATAAAACAGATGTCCGTGACTGAGAGTTTGCCGTAAATCTATCTTTTTATGAATGTGATTCTTTATCTATAATTATGCTAATTGAGCAACTGTAAAACCATATGCCGTTCTGCATTGTTATTGATCACATATAAGAAACACAAATTGTTAGTCTATAGACATGCAGTTAACTGGATGCTCTTGTGTCCCTGAGTGCGTCTATGCTGTGAGATCATTCTGGTATCTGCCTCCTCCTCAGAGCACACAAGATTTTCGCACAATTATACATATCCAGTGTTGTGATCCATCTTATAAACCCTTTCATATCTTGTCAGAAAGAGCTGTTTTTCCTGATAAAGTAGCAGTGTACTTTGTGGTTGGCCACTCCATTAGGGGCTTTTCGTTCCCTCCAACCAGCTAGCTATTGTATCCAGCATTGATGATTTGATGCTGTGTTGGTCCCTGCCAGATATGTTGATGTTTATCCCTCCTGCATCTCTGCTTAACCCTTTAATGGTGAAACCAGCCATAGCCGCCCTCTTCAGCAGTCTATCAACTATATATCTATGCTGTTGAATATTCCGAAACTAACATGAATGCGAGTTTGTAGCTTCCGATGTCAACGCCCAGTCAAATTAGTTTCAAAATATTCATCAGACATAAATAACCATTGCATCAAGATTTAGATACCTGTGGCAGTCATTCTGGTGGTAATTTTCAAAATTAGTCTTCTCTCGGTCCGCAAATGGGTCTTCCTCTAGGCCGCTAGGGAGGATGGCTATGTACGTTTTCGCCATTAAAGTGTTAAGCACGATATATTATTTTTAGGAACAAATTTAGCCACTAAAGAGTTAAGTACTGATTTGTGCCAGTTGTGTATGATGTCATGGTTTTAGGTGCATCGCTGATGCAATATATGTTAAACAACTGATAACGCCATAACATCAGTGCCTTTAGTTAATATATTGTCTTAATATTGTAGTATTAGTAAACATATCACAGTTTGATGTTGTGTACTAGAATCATATCGATGTAATAATTTGTTGTGTCGTTTACGATGTCAGTATTAATAAAAATTGTAAAATGATTTAATTTGTTTACTCGTTGTTGATCATACCTTTAAATGGTTAACACCCAGTCCTCAACCTCTATTAACAATGAGCACTGGTATGTTAATGCAGCACTTCAAAAACACATCTGCACACATTGCACTCTCCAAAAAATACACATCGAAATGCAGCTGAATAGAGTATGGTGGTCGCGATCACGTCAAAATATAGCTGAAGCACTCAGCACTTTACAACATGTGCCAATAGTATTATGATCTTTACCAAATAATGACTGTCACATGTGCAAAGCATTATTGATTGAATAACGGTTCAAAGATTAGCGCATTCACGTGCATTTCTGCATTTCAGTCAGTCATGTCTCATAAACGTGATCATGCTTCATTACGTTATATCATGGCATCATGCTACTGTTAGGGTCACCACTCATATATGGGGTTTTTTTTAATTCACACATGAAATGACTTCCTTCATAATAATCTTCCCTGATACTCTTCACCTAGGATTATATACTGGAAAAGCTCTTGAATAACATATGTATGTTTTTACTAAAAAAATTCATAATTATTTTATGTTGGCAGTTTAAAATGGGTTACATACCATTGAGGGAACTATTTTCGAGGATAGGAAAGCTTATTTTTTAAAAACCTTTCAACTGGAATGACTGGGTTGATAATTTCTCTTGATATGAAAATGAAAATAGTTTTAGCCATTAAAGGATGGTTTTTGAAAATTCACATGTGAAATGACTTCGTTCATAATAATCTTCACTGATACACTTCACATAAACATAAATGTTCTTAGAGATAAAACAGGTTGAGTGAAAACATATTTTATATGTAGAAAATGCTTTTGTAAATTCACATATGAAATGACTGCCTACATAATAATAGTGTCATGATTATATACTGTAAAAAATGCTCTTGAATAGCGAATGTATATTTTTACTGAAAACATAATTATTTTTATGTTGACGGTTTAAAATGGGTTGCATAACATTGAGGGAACTATTTTCAAGTATAGGAAAGCTTATTTTTTAAAAACCTTTCAACTGGAATGACTGGCTAACACATATACCCAGCAGGCACATGAAGTTGTTTCAATGTTATGTGCCTGTTGGGATATTTCATATGCTTAACTTGTTACAAATCATTACTTTTAACAATCCACCTGCCCACCCATGCCAAAAATACAGATCCGTGTGTATTATCATAGCATGCAGCTAGACACGCGCCATTCAGAATATTGGAATGGCTGTCACAGAGCGTGTGTTTACGCTTTGCCACTCTCCACAGTAAAATCCAGCTCATATGTAACTTAACACATTTTCAAAGCTGAGTAATATGTGCTGTTACAAATTTGAATATAATTGGAATGGCAAAACTACTATTGTCTAAGTCATATAGATTATGCTCAAATTTGAAGCAGTACGTTTTATTATGTTTTGGAAATATGAGGCTATATCTGTGGTGGGCGGTATGATTCTATGCACGTACATGCTTAATAGCATGTCTTTCACCTATAAATAACAAAGACATTTGCAACTATCAAAATATTATGTCGAATATTTTAACGAATTGGTCTGGAAGCAGTTGGCAATTTTCTATGTTAGAGCACTCTTTTTGTCAGATTAGTTTATGAATATTCTGCAGTTTATGTCATACAACTTGACGGGCTATTAAGCATTTATGACATACTAAATCACACCATTGATGAAGAAATTGATTATGACATCACCCTACACACGAATTTTTCAAAGCGTTACGCTGTGTAGAAGCATACGACCCTGTAGTACTGAACCAACACATAGGATGGTGCCTAATAATGAATTCTGATAACTCTGGGTACCTAACTACTAGACCTAATGTACAATATATGAGTGAAGAGTCAACCATCGAACACATATACATGGTGGGTGGGTTTCTAATTAATATTTATATTATTGCCGTTATATCAAATTTGAGGTAAACAATTCATATTAGACTTCAAACTACTGAACAGTATAACGTAATATAATTAATATTGTTAGTAGTAGTATTATTAACAAATAACAAAAACATGATGGCCAAATTCCTGTATATGTGGATAGAAAATGCATAGAATTACTAATCTACCAAGAAGTACAAAAAATAAAATTGGTAAAATATCATTGTCATGTCATTTGTTCCCCAGAATGTGTTTATGTATGTGAGTGCTAACACATGACTACAATTCAACGCGGCAAGCGCTCACACCACTACTATCCCTCCTCATCATGCACTCACGCCATTAACTCCTCTACCAACCCATTGCAATTATACGACACCCTTTTCATATGACACAGTATTATAAAGCAATATCGCGAATATGGCATCTCTAAAAGGCACACGCTGCACACATCGATCATTTATGATTATTCCTACAGCATCAGTAAAGCTGCTGGTTAATATTTATGGTAAAAAACACGACAATAATGTCATGCAGTCATGTCATGGTAGCCCTTAGCCATTTAGATGAATATAACCAGCCACGGTTGAATCCAATATGTATCATGGAACCTGCTACCAGGTGGCACATTGCCTACCATCTTGAGTCACAGTATAAGCATATTTGATTACACCACAGTCTGGATGCATGTGTAAAAACATAATCGCCGATATATATATATATGTTAGGAAATACAAATTAAAACACGCTCACTGCAAGGTGTTTCTAGAAAATTATAAGTCATTACGCATAATAGATTTCATATAATGGTATCAAACAATAAAGTGTAACTACCCAGTATTGACACCATCTGATGTAATGACAGATGCTACCATCAAGTGATTGCCATATGCATACACGTGTATGTAACAAATGTGTTTGTATGCAATAGCGTACAAACTGTATTGAAACATTTGCGGTATCAAACAATTAAATGTGACTACGATGTGTTGTCAACATTTGTTGGAATGATAAATTCTATCATCAACTACTTGACATATGCACACATTCGTATGTATAGTCACACATGCATTTGTCTGCTATAAAAATAAAATAATCAAACTGTTTTGAAAACATTTGGCGCGTGTGTCTACTTTATTCTTTATGTACAATTAATAACTGTTTTTGGAAAAAACATTAGACGTGTGCGTTTACTTTATGCTTTTTGAACAAAACAAATTTGTAATAGGCACAGTTATGCAAGTCGTATGTGTAATTCGGTCCATCGAGTGGTTGCAATGCATATGCATAGTCACGCAACAAACCCATTAATCGTCATTTGACTGCTATAGAGCAACACTCTAGACAAAACATATGAACATTAAATTTTGGCGCGTGTTGTCTGGCATGGTAAGTTATAAAAAGGAGAATGTTAAAAATTAAATTTATCAGTCATTCTCTGCATTAAAATGAGCTCTTAAATGTGTGATTGTTGGTGCACGGCAAATTCCACTCCGGTACATTGAGAGTGTATCGAATGGAACCGCTATCATGCTGTAGCAATGCGGCCACCTACATAAGTTGTAATGCTTGAGATTAGGAACTGTGAGGCAGAATACCTCTCGGATCTGAATCTTAAGGAGTTATAACAAATTAGTACATATGCAATATCAACTGAAAAATGAATGTTGCATATGTATTTGGTGCGTCGAGAACAGAAAATACAGTTGAGATCCACAAATGCACTAAAACCAATATCATCAGGTCCTTTTTTAAGGACCACCAAATCTTAAAATTATGCTTTATACAAACAACCGCATTTATTATGCACACACTCGCTTACATACAAAACACACATGTAATACACTCATGAAACGTATATACGCATGCACGTACACATGTATTTAAAAACGGCGACCCAGGTATTTACATAGTTACCTATGCATACCTGCCAGTCTGCAAACTTCCGTCAAACCTCCTATGTGTGAGTGAGTGAGTAAGTGAGTGAGTGAGTGAGTGAGTGGGTGGGTGGGTGGGTGTGTGGGTGTGTGAGTGAGTGAGTGAGTGAGTGAGTGAGTGAGTGAGTGAGTGAGTGAGTGAGTGAGCGAGCGAGCGAGCGAGAGTGGGTGGGTGGGTGTGTGGGTGGGTGGGTGAGTGAGTGAGTGAGTGAGTGTGTTATGCTTTTTTGTTTATTCCGAACGGGTGCATCGTTTTGAGTTCTTTGATCCAGTAGTGTTCTCTGTTTAATCTTAGTTTTTTGTTATCTGTAAAAATTCTTTCAATTGGTCTTATCGTGATGTCTTTCATACAATGTCTTGGATGGTTGAAATGCCATGAGATTCTCGTGTCTGTTTGGTGTCGGATTGCATGGATATGTTGTGTGAGTCGTTTGCTGAGTGTTTGACTTGTTTCTCCTATGTATTGAGAGCTGCATTGTTTGCATTCTATGAGGTAAATAATGTTGGTGGTATTGCAGCTCATTTGTGTGTTGATTTTGTAGTCTTTACCAGTGACGAAACTAGTGAATTCAGCAGTGTTCATGTATTGTTTGCATGTGATGCAATTGCTGTTGTTGCATTGTTGGAGTGTCCCTACTATGTCGTGAGTGTCATTTGGTGTCGGTACGATCTTATTGTTAGCATCTGGATTTTTTATTTTAATTAGGCTAGAGTGGACTAGGTGGTCCCTAATGCTTTTATTTTTCTTGAATGCTACTACTGGGTAGTTGGGAAAAATTGGTGCTAAGATTGGTGAAGACAAGATGTACTTTTCCCAGTAGGTTCGAATGGATTTGCCTATGTGTTCTAATGATGGGTGGTATTGTAGTATGCAAGCTGGCCTAGGCTGTTTTTGTGTGGGTTGTTTGTAAAGAATGTCTTCTCTCTGTGTGTTCTCGTTTTTTTCTATGATGGCTTTAATTTCTGTCTCTTTGTATCCCCGGTGGATGAATGCATCTGTGAGTTCCTGTGTGCGTTGTTTTAATCTAGTGGGATCTGTGATGATGCGTTTGTATCTTAATGCTTGGCTGTAGATTATGGAATGTTTTGTGTTTTTAGGGTGGCTTGATTGTTTGTGAAGATACTGTTGTTTGTCTGTAGGTTTTCTGTATAGGTCCAATTTAAGCTTGTTATCTTCTTTGTATACCATTGTGTCCAAAAATGGGATTTTTTCCGTTGAATATTCCAAGTCAAATTTTATTGTGGGATGCTCTTTATTCATGTGTGCGTGAAATTCAAGTAGTTCGTTCTCACTGGTGTTCCAAATGAAAAATATGTCATCTATGTATCTAACTAAGTGAGATGGAGTGCTGCCCATCCATGTTGATAACATTCTGCTTACTATGGTGTACACGTAAATGTTAGCATATTTGACAGCAAACGTGGCTCCCATGGCTGTTCCATGTGTTTGTATGTAGTAGTCTTCATTGAACTGGAAGCTGTTTTTTGTAAGAATGTATCTCATTATTTGGGCCAATTCGTCTGGGTAGATGTGTGCAGGTGTGTGGTTATTGTTGTTTGTGTTTGTTTTTTCAAGTGTATGTCTGTAATGTTCTGTGACAATCTGTATGCCTTCTTCGTGTGGGATGTTTGTGTATAGTGATCTGACATCCATTGTGCATAGGATTGAGCCAGCATCCACTGTAGTGTTTTCTATATGTTGGATGAATGCAGTGGTGTCTCGTAGTAGATTTGGGATATCATTTTCCGTGTCTTTTAGTAGGTGGTCTGTGAATTCATTAATGCGTGACGTGGGGCCATCGCAGTTGGATACAATCGGGCGTCCGGGTGGAGGTATTTTGCCTTTGTGTATCTTAGGGTTAATGTAGATGCGTGGAGTTCTGACTTTGAATTCGGTGAGATATCTGTGTGTCTGTCCTGTGATGGCTCCGGTGATTAGAAGTTCGTTAATGTATGCATCTATAGTGTCTTTATATTCTAAAGTGGGATTTTCACTGAGTTTGGTGTAGTATGCGACATCTGTAAGTTGTCTGTGTACTTCTGCAATGTAGTCTGTTTTGTTGAGAATGACTATTGCGGAGCCTTTGTCTGCTGGTCTGATGACTATGTTTGTGTTATTAGCTAATGTTTTGAGGGCTGTTTTCTCATGGTGTGTGATGTTGGATCGTGGTGACTTGTCGGGTGGTTTGGTGATAAGCTTGGTGAGTGATGACCGGAGTTTGTTGATGGCATTGGGTGTTGTGCTTGGTCTCCATTCTGAGGGTAGTTTGAATTTGGATGGTGCTGTGGGTTTTTCAAGGTTGTTGCTGTAAAAGTAGTATTTGCATTCTAACTTCCTGATGAATTGATCTATGCAATGTATTTGTGTGACTGGTGATATGTGGTGTGGTGTGGGTACAAATGAAAGGCCTTTGTTTAGAACGGAATTTTCTGTTTTGGTAAGTTTGTGGTTGGACAGGTTAACGACAATATCTGGTGTTGTTTTTTGTTTGTTGATGATGCGTTGTTTTCTGCGTTTTTGTAGTTGTGTACCTGATGTTAAACGTCTAATTGGCCGATTATTTCTAAGAGTAGTTTTTTCACATTTTCGTTTTTGGATTGTTTTATGGCTTCGGCATATGATTTGGTTTGTGGTGTGCTTGTACTTGTCTGTGATGTTGTTTGGATGGGTTGGGTTCTGGGTTGGTGTGTTGAGTGTGTGATAGGTTGTGTTCTGGGAAGGTACATCTGCTCTCTTGGTGGTGATGGATGTGCGTGGTGGATGGGAGGTGGTTGTCTTGAGTAGGGTATTATAAAGTGTCGGTTGTTTGTGTAGTGGCGGTTGGTTTGTGATGTTTGTTTTGGTCCAACTTGCCCTGGTTTGAAGGTGGTTTGTGGTGAATGTGGTTTGTTCTGTATGTGTGGTGCTCCCCCGTTTTTTGGCAAGGAAAGTGGGTTACTCCTCGGTTGTCTCTCTGTGTTGATCTGTGGTTGCTGTTTGAGCTGTGTAGGTCTAAACCATTGAGTTGTGGTTTGGTTGTTCTGTGGTGTTTGTGGTCTTGTGTATGTATGTGGGTTTTGCTTTGTGTGTTGTCTTTGTGCTGGTTGAGGTGTTGGCAACAGCGGTGGTCTGTGGCGTCTCTCTGTTGGTGCGTGTTGTGCTGGGTGTACTTGCTTCTGCGTGTGGTTTATTTGATGTTGTAGATCCATCAAAGGCGGGATGTTTGCCTTTCGCATGACTGGGTTTTGTGTGCTTTGTTTGTGTGTGTCATTGTGTGTCCTGTTTGTGTTTGTTTTGTGTGTCTTTATGCTGGTTGTGGCGAACTTAGCAGCTATCCTGTGTGCCTTAGCAACAGCTCTGTCCGCTTCGTATGTGTGTGAGTCTAACAGATTCCCTTCAATTATGTGTGCTTGCTGTTTGTGGTAGTGTAGTTTTTTGTAGTAATGTTCTAGGATTGCGTGTTGGATGCTGTTAGCCGCGGCTTTTAAGATCGAGTCGATCTCTGCAGTGGTTTCTGTGTTGGGGTCTACGATGGCTAGTGCTATGTCTGGCTTAACGATATGTGTGTTGTTCTTGATGGCATGTTCTATGTTCTGTATGTGGTGCTGCAGTTGTTCTGTTTTGTATAGGGATTTGTATAGTTGCTGAAATGTGTTTTCGTGCAGTTGGTTGACAGGGTGCTCTAAATCGGCTTTGCTGAAGATTGGTGGTAGGCGTGTCTGTGTTTCTGCATCCGTGTGTGCTTTTGTTGTTAATGTTGTGGTGTTAGTAGTGGCTGCAGAGGTGGCCGATTGTTGTGGTGGTGGTGGTGACGGCGGGGTGGTTGCTGTTGGGTTGTGCGTTGTAGTTGTGTGTTCTTCTGTAGGGTTGACTGATTGTGTGGTTTGTATTGGTGTGGGTGTGGACTTTGGGTGTAACTCTGTCTGGCTCCTGGTCTGTGGCCTGTTATCCTCTGGATTCATAGTAGACAGGTGTGTGTGTGTGTGTGTGTGTGTGTGTGTGTGTGTGTGTGTGTGTGTGTGTGTGTGTGTGTGTGTGTGTGTGTGTGTGTGCGTGTGTGCGCTTGTGAGTGTGTGTGGTCAAAAACAAGATTGGAAGATATGGTGTCTGTTTACGAAGATATATTATATTGTAAGCAAAACAAACACATTATTACAGTATATATATATTACAATAAAAACTTACGTTTGTTGATTTCTGTTGGAGGCCATATTTCCTAGATTATTTGCACTAAAACACTAAAGTGGCTAAGCTATTATGAAACACTAATCTAGCAAAACTGTTATAAAACACTAATCTGGCTTAAACTTTTGTCAAAACTTATAATAAGATGGTCCTAAAGTGGCTAAGCTATTATAAAACACTAATCTGGCAAAACTATTATAAAAACACTAATCTGGCTAAACTATTATCAAAATATTGTCAACTAACAGCACGAAAACACATTTCAGCAACTATACAAATCCCTATACAAGACAGAACAACTGCAGCACCACATACAGAACATAGAACATGCCTTCAAGAACAACACACATATCGTTAAGCCAGACAGCACTAGCCATCGTAGACCCCAACACAGAAACCAATGCAGAGATCGACTCGATCTTAAAAGCCGCGGCTAACAGCATCCAACACGCAATCCTAGAACATTACTACAAAAAAATACACTACCACAAACAGCAAGCACACATAATTGAAGGGAATCTGTTAGACTCACACACATATGAAGCGGACAGAGCTGTTGCTAAGGCACACAGGATAGCTGCTAAGTTCGCCACAACCAGCATAAAGACACACAAAACAAACACAAACAGGACACACAATGACACACACAAACAAAGCACACAAAACCCAGTCATGCGAAAGGCAAACATCCCGCCTTTGATGGATCTACAACATCAAATAAACCACACGCAGAAGCAAGTACACCCAGCACAACACGCACCAACAGAGAGACGCCACAGACCACCGCTGTTGCCAACACCTCAACCAGCACAAAGACAACACACAAAGCAAAACCCACATACATACACAAGACCACAAACACCACAGAACAACCAAACCACAACTCAATGGTTTAGACCTACACAGCTCAAACAGCAACCACAGATCAACACAGAGAGACAACCGAGGAGTAACCCACTTCCCCTGCCAAAAAACGGGGGAGTACCACACATACAGAACAAACCACATTCACCACAAACCACCTTCAAACCAGGGCAAGTTGGACCAAAACAAACATCACAAACCAACCGCCACTACACAAACAACCGACACTTTATAATACCCTACTCAAGACAACCACCTCCCATCCACCACGCACATCCATCACCACCAAGAGAGCAGATGTACCTTCCCAGAACACAACCTATCACACACTCAACACACCAACCCAGAACCCAACCCATCCAAACAACATCACAGACAAGTACAAGCACACCACAAACCAAATCATATGCCGAAGCCATAAAACAATCCAAAAACGAAAATGTGAAAAAACTACTCTTAGAAATAATCGGCCAATTAGACGTTTAACATCAAGTACACAACTACAAAAACGCAGAAAACAACACATCATCAACAAACAAAAAACAACACCAGATATTGTCGTTAACCTGTCCAACCACAAACTTACCAAAACAGAAAATTCCGTTTTAAACAAAGGCCTTTCATTTGTACCCACACCACACCACATATCACCAGACACACAAATACATTGCATAGATCAATTCATCAGGAAGTTAGAATGCAAATACTACTTTTACAGCAACAACCTTGAAAAACCCACAGCACCATCCAAATTCAAACTACCCTCAGAATGGAGACCAAGCACAACACCCAATGCCATCAACAAACTCCGGTCATCACTCACCAAGCTTATCACCAAACCACCCGACAAGTCACCACGATCCAACATCACACACCATGAGAAAACAGCCCTCAAAACATTAGCTAATAACACAAACATAGTCATCAGACCAGCAGACAAAGGCTCCGCAATAGTCATTCTCAACAAAACAGACTACATTGCAGATACACAGACAACTTACAGATGTCGCATACTACACCAAACTCAGTGAAAATCCCACTTTAGAATATAAAGACACTATAGATGCATACATTAACGAACTTCTAATCACCGGAGCCATCAGAGGACAGACACACAGATATCTCACCGAATTCAAAGTCAGAACTCCACGCATCTACATTAACCCTAAGATACACAAAGGCAAAATACCTCCACCCGGACGCCCGATTGTATCCAACTGCGATGGCCCCACGTCACGCATTAATGAATTCACAGACCACCTACTAAAAGACACGGAAAATGATATCCCAAATCTACTACGAGACACCACTGCATTCATCCAACATATAGAAAACACTACAGTGGATGCTGGCTCAATCCTATGCACAATGGATGTCAGATCACTATACACAAACATCCCACACGAAGAAGGCATACAGATTGTCACAGAACATTACAGACATACACTTGAAAAAACAAACACAAACAACAATAACCACACACCTGCACACATCTACCCAGACGAATTGGCCCAAATAATGAGATACATTCTTACAAAAAACAGCTTCCAATTCAATGAAGACTACTACATACAAACACATGGAACAGCCATGGGAGCCAAGTTTGCTGTCAAATATGCTAACATTTACGTGTACACCATAGTAAGCAGAATGTTATCAACATGGATGGGCAGCACTCCATCTCACTTAGTTAGATACATAGATGACATATTTTTCATTTGGAACACCAGTGAGAACGAACTATTTGAATTTCACGCACACATGAATAAAGAGCATCCCACAATAAAATTTGACTTGGAATATTCAACGTAAAAAATCCCATTTTTGGACACAATGGTATACAAAGAAGATAACAAGCTTAAATTGGACCTATACAGAAAACCTACAGACAAACAACAGTATCTTCACAAACAATCAAGCCACCCTAAAAACACAAAACATTCCATAATCTACAGCCAAGCATTAAGATACAAACGCATCATCACAGATCCCACTAGATTAAAACAACGCACACAGGAACTCACAGATGCATTCATCCACCGGGGATACAAAGAGACAGAAATTAAAGCCATCATAGAAAAAACCGAGAACACACAGAGAGAAGACATTCTTTACAAACAACCCACACAAAAACAGCCTAGGCCAGCTTGCATACTACAATACCACCCATCATTAGAACACATAGGCAAATCCATTCGAACCTACTGGGAAAAGTACATCTTGTCTTCACCAATCTTAGCACCAATTTTTCCCAACTACCCAGTAGTAGCATTCAAGAAAAATAAAAGCATTAGGGACCACCTAGTCCACTCTAGCCTAATTAAAATAAAAAATCAAGATGCTAACAATAAGATCGTACCGACACCAAATGACACTCACGACATAGTAGGGACACTCCAACAATGCAACAACAGCAATTGCATCACATGCAAACAATACATGAACACTGCTGACAAATTCACTAGTTTCGTCACTGGTAAAGACTACAAAATCAACACACAAATGAGCTGCAATACCACCAACATTATTTACCTCATAGAATGCAAACAATGCAGCTCTCAATACATAGGAGAAACAAGTCAAACACTCAGCAAACGACTCACACAACATATCCATGCAATCCGACACCAAACAGACACGAGAATCTCATGGCATTTCAACCATCCAAGACATTCTATGAAAGACATCACGATAAGACCAATTGAAAGAATTTTTACAGATAACAAAAAACTAAGATTAAACAGAGAACACTACTGGATCAAAGAACTCAAAACGATGCACCCGTTCGGAATAAACAAAAAAGCATAACACACTCACTCACTCACTCACTCACACACCCACCCACCCACCCATCCACCCACTCACTCACTCACTCACTCTCGCTCACTCACTCACTCACTCACTCACTCACTCACTCACACACTCACTCACCCACCCACCCACTCACTCCCTCACTCACTCACTCACACATAGGAGGTTTGACGGAAGTTTGCAGACTGGCAGGTATGCATAGGTAACTATGTAAATACCTGGGTCGGCGTTTTTAAATACTTAGGCTTCATAAATCAGTTCCGTCATTTTTGTATCTAATAACAGATCCCTCGCATACACACACATACGCACATATGCATGCATAGACACACAGACGCACACGCACGCACATACACAAACACACACATATATATATATATATACGCACACACACACACACACGAGGTTTGATGGACACAAATGACCAGTATGCACACATAGATTCTGTCTAAGTGAGACATACAAAATCATTTATGCTACAGCAGACATGTAATACACTCATGAAAGGACTGTGCATATGTATGCGCATACGTACACATACATTCGCACATACATATGAATTCACATTTAAAAAAACCCATGCACTCATCAAAAGCGCATACACATACGTACACATACATACGAAATAGCATTTATTACAAGTGCATACTCGCATAAATTAATGCGTCATCACATCTTTTCACTCTACGGATTGTTATTCGTTGTTGTTAAGTGCGTTGCAGAGGCATGTATAAATTTGCATTTTGGAAATCAGTTAACTGATTAATGAGCTTGTATGTCTTAAGAAAAAATGCCATCTTTTATTCTATGGTGAGTGACTTGTATGGAGGAAACCTATCTGTCACTCATGTATGTGATGTAATAACTAATTACCTCACTAGTGAAATGCCGTCACAATCAGTATGAGGTATAACTCCATCATGACAACAGTAAATGAACTGCATGAATTGTACGTCTTTGATGAATCTATATTTTTTAATGAAAATAATTTGTGAGCTGCTGCTCCACCCAGTCAAATTAGTTTCAAAATATTCAACTGGCTAGCTGTGTAGTTACCAACACGTCATTGACAATTTAGCTTTAAACATACATTGGGTATCATTAATATTCATCTTAATTCCTTTTCATAACCTGACTATGGTCATTGCATTTTGGAAATCAGTTAACTGATTAATGATCTTGTATGTCTTAAGAAAAGAATCTGTCACTCAAGTATCTGACATCATAACCAATTACCTCACTAGTGAGGTGATGTCACAATCAGTATGAGGTATTACTCCAACATGACGATAGTAAATGAACTGCATGAATTGTATGTCTTTGATGAATTTATATTTCAAAATGAAAATAATTTGTGAGCTGCTGCTCCACCCAGTCGGATTAGTTTCAAAATATGCAACTGGCTATCAAGTCATCGACAATTTAGCTTTAAACATGCATTGGGTATCATTAATATTCATCTTACATTCCTTTTCATAACCTGACTATGGTCACAAATGTACCTATCCATCCATCATATGTCGTCATAATTAACTACCTGAAGTGTAGAAAGAATGACGCAGATAAGTACATTGCGAACGCATAATTGAAGATGGACCATACATTGTTGTATGAATTGCATGTCTTTACTAGTTATATATTATAATATTTTGTAACTAGCCAGATAACATGTGGACGCTGGCCCAATAACGTATTGCCTATGTTGTGCCAATGTTGGGCCGATGAACAAAACTATGATGGCCATATCCATTTTTTCCCTTTCCAATATGTGTGTTCATGCATACCTCGTATGCACACACAGGGCACACATGCAGGTGCACACATGCACATGCACAAAATCTTAAAATTATGTTTTATACCTCATAACATATAAAAACATGCGCACACACGTATGCGTAAGTGTATACATATGAACAAACAGATGCACATAATACACTTATACAAAAGGCATACACAGAGCTACAATATGCCTGTACATGTCACTATTCCTTCACCACGTGCGTGTATGGGTGCTATTGTTATTAAACATCATTCATTCATTTTGACAGGAGCTACAATATATCTGTACACAGATTAACACCATAATTTCTGTAAACATTTTTGAAAAAAACATTAAATGGCTGATACCATCTATTTTTAAAGACATTATCTCCTTAAATACGCTAGCTACATGATTATTATCTATATAATATCTATATAATATTATACATACAACCTCGCAAGTTTACCTATATATTGGATAACACTGTACTTCACTCTGGACGACGATTTGAAAATCATGTGGCCCACAGGGCACGCATACATACCGCATATGTACGCACAGGGGCATACACACAGGGACATACACATGCACACATATACCGCATATGTACATGCACGGGGGTGCACATAGAGGCATACACACACATGCACATATACCTAATATGTACAGGTAGGGGTGCACGCACAGGGGCATGCACACGCATGACGCGTACGCATGCAGCATGTCACGCTGTACAACACACATGCACATGATGCATACACGCAGTGCATGTGTGACAGCTGTGGTTATTTTCTTATTTGTGTGTGTGTGTGTGTGTGTGTGTGTGTGCGTGCGTGCGTGCGTGTGTGCGAATGTGGGAAGAGTAATGGATAACCCTACAACTGAACAGGAGGATTTACAGGTACAACCATCTCTACCACATACTCGGCAGTGAGCCTAATTATAGTCTGTATGCCATGGAAAACCTGTGTAAACTCATGACATAATAAACTTTCTGCCCTGTATGCAATACAAATTTTATGTGCAAATTTGCATGCATTATCAACCAAGCACGAGTTGCTAGTCATGGTGAGTGCACGCATGTACAATAAAAAATGACAATTTGCCAGTATTTACACTTTGCAACTGACGCTTAATCAGGCGAAGTCAATGTTGAGGAATTGACTGCGAATGAATAAATAATTGCGCGTGTGTGTAACGTGAGTGTGGCAAATAATACACCACTGTGGAGTGAGCACTCGCATTTAATCACTTACATTCCACACCAGATTTGTCACGTCATAAAATGTCATGGAGGAATATTTGAAAATTACACCTGGAACAGCTGATACATATTTTTATCATGTTTATTTGGTTTTAAATAATATATTATTTTATTATTAAATAAAATATTTATTGAAACTAATTTGACTCGAAGTTGGTGATGCCTTATAAATTTAATTTAATTAAATATAAATTAATAAATATAAATTAATGAACCCATTAAAACCCATTAATCAGTTTGACAGGAGAACAATAGTTCACAGCTGGCCATCTGCATTTCATATGTGACCATTGTTCATGCAGTATGCCATTATCCAAAAGTCATGTTCGACAATTTGACATTAGAAGCCACTTAGTTTCAAAATATCTTTTTAACCATGAAGTGGGGGGGGGGGGGGCGCATCGTCCACCTAATTAATACGTTAAGCTACACGTTCATCATTCAGCCAGCACACGCTCATCATTACGCAGAGGTACACATGTCAACACCTATTTGAAAAACCACATTAATCTAATTATGCATTAACACACATATGACATTTAAATAGTAAACAGATGCACACAATAGCATGTAGCCAGACATTTAGAACAATAGCGGACACCTGCATGAAAAATAGTGTCTACCCGCTCATTTAAAACAATAGCGTCTGCACACTCATTTAGAACAACTAATCAGAACACAGTATTTAAATAGGTCAAGAGCTCATTTGCATAACAATAGCGTCCAGCGACCCTCTTTACTACTCGCATGGAACATCTCGTCAAACCCATCGCATCATGACATCGCATTGAGCATCGCGTCAGGCATCATGCATTGTGCATCGTATCATGCATCACGACATCGCATTGAGCAGTACACATCGCATCACCCTTTCAACAAGGCTATAACACGATGGCCTTTCTAAGCCATCATAAATATCGCCCCACCACCACTATTACACCGCCAGCACCACGACAACCACCACCAACAACAACACCCGTACCCCAACCCCACCATCACCAGTTACATTACCACCACCACCACTACTACTACTACTACTACTACTACTACTACTACTACTACTACTACTACTACTACTACTACTACTACTACTACCGCGACCGCAATGACGACAACGACGATGACAGATGCACATTATGCAGGCATCTGATGTTTTAGGTGATTGAAATCGCTCCTTGTTCACAGGGCTCCCTTCATTCCATCATCATCATCATCATCATCATCATCATCATCATCATCATTTCCACTATCACCATCACCACCATGTACCACCACTATCATAATTATCATCGGCTGCAGCACCACCACCAAAGCTAGCTCGGCCACCACCATCATCCACTGCTGCCGCCACTACCATCTGTTTTTGCTAATGCTTTTTATACCCGCTAAAGAAATTGCGGCGTATTATGTGATGGCGTTTATGGGCGTCCGGGCGGCCGGCTGACTGGTTTCCGCAAGATAACTCCGCTACCATTTATCTGATCACTTTGAAATTTCATAGAATGATTGGACTAGGCCGGAGGAAGAAACCTATTAAATTCAACGATGATCCGAAATCCAAGATAGCCGCCAGCCACCGACCGCCATCTTGAAAATTGTTTTTTTGCACGATAACTCGGCTACCGTTTATCGGATCGCTTTGAAACTTCATAGAATGATTAGACTACGTCTGAGGAATAAACCTGCCGAAATCGACGATGATCCAAAATCCACGATGGCCGCCGGCCACCGACGGCCATCTTGAAAATTGGTTTCTGCACGATAACTCTGCTACCATTTCTCGGATTGCTTCGAAACTTCATAGGGTGGATGGACTCGTGGGGGTAGGGTGGCAGAAAACTATCGATAGTGACAATGCTCCGAAATTTAAGATTGACGCCAGCCACCAGCGGCCATCTTGAAAATTGGTTCCCGGATGATAACTCTGTTACCGTTTATCGGATCGCTTTGAAACTTCACCTAGGGTGATTGGACTTAGTAGCCTATGGAAATTGACAATGATCCGAAATCCAAGATGGCCGACAGCCACTGGTGTCCATCTTGAAAATGTGTTTCTGGATGATAACTCCATGACGGTTTACTGGATGACTTTGAAACTTCAGGGAATGACTGGTCTAGGTCTGAGGAAGAAATCGCTATTTTCTGATAGCTGTTATTCATTGGTTGTTATCATGGCGGGGTATTATGCGCCGTTTGCGGAACTCTTGTTATCTTTTAGCAATCGCCACCCAGTGTCCTGATCGTGGTTATATTATTTTGAAGTTGGTTGTGGTCGATAGGTACCCCGCAAACATGTTGAAACAAGGACTGTAGAATCTCGACACCCGCGTCTTCAGAATTTTATTCGGATTTTTTCGATTTTATAGATTTTGTTGTATTACACTTACGGTTATGTAATGGTAGTGTATGCTCACAACGTTTCGCTGTGTTTGAGCCAACACACATCATTAGTTTCCGAGATATCCACATATCCAGAATTTGATCTTATCCGGATCAGGACTCTTTTGTCCGGATCTCGGAGAAATCTGGAAAACACCTTGCACCGAAAGTTCCTTCGTCGTGTTAAAATTTGAGCCAAATCGATTACGTCGTCTTTTTATATAGCCAGGCATAATCTTTGGAATGACTAACTGACTAACTAAGAGAATGGTTGTTTATTGAGCATCTACCTGCAGCTAATAACATCTGCTATATCGCCTGTCTGCCTGCATGTCTGTTTGTCTGTCTGTCCCCCAGAACCGCTTGGCGTAAATCGTAATAATATTTTATGTGAGCTACGCATATGATTGCAGACTACATGAGAACATTTATATTACGGCCAGGGGCAGGGTCAGCAGTTTTCTTATAAACCTCAATATTTACGATATCTCCTAAATCGTTTAGTGAAATTCAACGAAATTTTCTATGTGGTTTATCCATATAATTACGGATTGTGAGATGAGTGGGCGGGGTGGGGGGTCTTTGGGTTGGTGGGGTGGGTCAATGACGCGTGTTAAATGCTGTGAACCGTGTGGATGATTTTGCGATGGCGAAATTGAGTTGTTACAGTAGGTTGTTCGTTGTAGAGGTTATGACAGTGGTGATGAGTGTAGTGGTTGTGTTTGCTATTGTATGTGTTGTTATGGCTGTGGTGATGGTTGACATTGTTGTTGTAATGATGGTAGTTACGCTTCTCGTTTACAATAGCTGCAGCGCCACCACACTCGTAGCTGTTATTGTTGACGGTTACGTTGTTGGCGGCTGCTGCTGTAATGGTGGCCACTGTAGTAGCAATGATGCGTGTGTGCGAGCGCGTGTGTGTATGATGAGGGGTGGGGGGGGGGTGGTTGTGGGGTGTGTGTTGGTGGCGGTGGTGGTGGTGTGTGCGTGCGTGCCTGCGTGGAATATAGTTGCTTTATTAGTCTCCTCTGGCCATTGCCCTACGTTCCCCTATTATATTAGATAGACCAGAACAGCAGTGTGGATTTTAATAATGACAATGATGGTGAGCGCGCAGAGACAACGATAGGGTTCTTAAATGTATGTGGCTTACGAAGTAAAATTAAATGCCCAGCAATGGATGTGTTTGTGCGACAGTTTGATGTACTGGGAATAGGAGAAGCAAAATTCGATGATACAGACCCTACTGATATGGAAAATTATAAAATAATCGTAAAAGATCGAAAAAATGCTCGTATTAGATTGGGTGTATTGCACTATTGATCAATAGGAAAATATCAATGTTTACAGAGCAGATACATTCTGATAGTGATTACGTCATCTGGCTATCTCTATCTGAATCAATAACGAATCTAGAACAAGAGAGCATATTGGGTATGATATATATATACATCATACCCAATATGATTGATATATATATATATATATATATATTACCGCCCGTAACTTCTGAATTTTCAACGTTAGAAGCCTTTGACGAAATAGAAAGAGATGCTACTTAATGGGCGACTTAAATGCAAAAACTGGACAACTAAATGATTTCTTAAGTATAGACGAAGCATTAATCTTCTTCGCGGAAAGTGATAAAGGTGATGTCAAAACCATCTCGGAATTTGACACAACCCCCCCCCCCCACCCCACCCACCCCCCCCCCAAACGAGTATCCCAAGACAGAAATCAGCCTAACACATGGCCGAAGACTGGTAGAATTTTGTAAATTTATTAACATGTACATATCCTTAATGGTAGAATTGGCACCGACTCCACCGTAGTCCAAGTGAACTTATGCCATGGCGGCCGTCCGTCGTCGCCTGTCCATCAAATCGCTTCTTCTCCTTAACGGTTTAATCGATTTTAACCATATTTGGCTGGAAGAATCCTATGCTGGTATGCTCCAGAACATATATTCAGAGTTTTGATTGGTCAATTTTTGTGGTGAAAATCTTAGATCTTATTTAAAAGCTTACCGGAAATTGACAAAACGCCACTTCTCCTTTGAACCAAATTTGGCTATGCGAATTCTATCTTTAGAGCTTCTATACAGAATTTTGATTGATAAATTTTTAGAAATTTTTTGAAAATCTTAGATTTTATGAAAAATTTACTGGAAATTGTTAAAACACTACCTCGCCTTAGTTGCTTGACATATTTCAACCAAATTTGGCTAGAGGTACCTTACCGTGGTACGCGCCAGAACTTCTTTCAGAATTTTGATTGGGCAATTTTTGGGATGAAAATCTTAGATTTTATGAAAAATCTATCAGAAATTGTCAAAACGCATCTCCTCCTTAACTGCTTTGTGGATTTCAAACAAATTTGGCTGGAAGGATTATATGGCTGTAAGCGCTAGAACATTTATTCAAAATTTGATTGGTCAATTTTTCCGGGACCATCGTGTATTTTCCGAAAATGATCTGGAAATCCTTTAAAGCGTTACTCTTCCAAAATCGATGGACCGATTTCAATGAAACTTGGGTGGAATAATCCTGTGGGGTTACGCTTCAAGACTTATACCGAGAATTTTCATTGGTCTATGTTAGATTTCCTGAAAATATCTGGAAATCAGCTAAAAGTCTACTCATCATTAACAAATTGGTCGATTTTCAAGCAAACTCAGTGGCAAGGACCCTGGAGTCGTATGCTTCCGAACATGTATACCGAATTTTAATTGGTCGATTTTTCGGCTGCCATGTTGAATTTTCCGAAAAAATGGCGGGAAATCGTTTGCTAGGCTGGAAGGTTTTAGACCTTGTATAAAGAATTTTGATTGATCAATTTTTTTCCGGCGGCCAGTTTATGAAAGTTTATGGAAATCAGTTAAAAAGCCTACTCCTCATAAACCACTTGGCCGATTTCACACAAACTCGGTGGGAAGCATCGTAGAGTCGTATACTTCAGACGATGCATACGGAATTTTGATTGGTAAATTTTTTTCGGGGGCCATCTTGAATTTGCCGAAAAATGGCTGGTAATTGTTCAAAACCCAAAAAAATTCATTAACTGCTTGCGCAATTTCAACCGGACTTGGCTGGAAGCATGCTAGGCTGGTAGGTTTCAGAACTTGTATGCAAAATTTTGATTGGTCCATTTTTGGTGGCCATCTTGAATTTTCTGTAAAATGGCGTGAAATCGTTTAAAATGGTACTCCTCATTAACTGCTCGAGGCATTTCAACCAGACTTGTCTGGAATGATACTATATTCGTAGGCATTAGAGCGTGTACACGGAATTTTGATTGGTAAATTTTTCTGGTGCCAATCTGGATTTTTTCAAAGATTTTGGGAAATCAATTAAAAGGCTACTCCTCATTGACCGCGTGGCCGATTTCAACCAAACTCGGCTGGAAGGACCATCGTCCGGTAGGTTTCAGAACTTGTATACATAATTTTGATTCATTATTTTTTGGGGTGGCCATCTTGGTTTTTCCGAAAAATGGGAATTCGTTTAAAACGCTTACTCCTCATTCACCACTTGGGCTATTTCGACCAAATTTGGCTTGAAGGATCCTATACTTGTAGCCTCTATAAATTCCAATCCGAATTTTCATAGTTCAATGATTTGGCAGCCATCTTTTATTTTCTGAAAAAATTTCCGGAAACATTTAAAAACGGTGCTCCTTAATCAATGGCTCCGTTTCAACAAAACTTGGGTTGAACGATCCTATGACGATTTTTTGATTGGTAAATTTTTCTGGTGCCAATCTGGATTTTTTCAAAGATTTTGGGAAATCAATTAAAAGGCTACTCCTCATTGACCGCGTGGCCGTATATGATAGATCGCATAGCTCTTGCAGTGTACCAGGTAGAGTCCCACCAGCCTGTTGCCTAAAGTTAATCAAAAACATGACATGCTGCGCGGAAGTTTGAATACCACTTTTCAGCATGGCTCGAAAGATCTGAGTTGTCCACCAAGAATCATCACTTGTTCTACATGCTGAAGAGATTACATGTAGGCCGAGAGGCCCATCCGAAGGAAGGCTCATCCGAGGTGTTGGTAGTGAGGAAGTCTCTTCTATTTATTTAGTTGCCCCCGGATGGGCGTCTGAGGGCTTACAAAAACTTGTGATTGTGGATGTCCGATTGCTGATCAGAGAATGAGAACTGAACTCTGAAAGGCACTGCTGTGGCTAGTATGGAGCCACAGCCAATAAGCAGTTGCCCACGTCTAGCGCTGCTCTGCCCACACAACCTACCACTTTCTCTCTCTCGCCGAAGTGTGGTCTCGATTCTTGATTTTTCGTTCCTTTTGTACTACTCGTGACATCAGAGGCAGGACGCCCAGCCAATCAGCGGGTGATCTGTAGCCAATCAGCGTGCAGCTAGGAAGGGTGAGGACGCTATCACGTGATAGGCACATTACCCATTCGTTTAATACATACACGCGATTACGACGTCCCAGTAATATTTTGAAAATAATTTCAATGAACCATTTTAGGATAACTCGGCCATTTCTGGTCCGATTTTAAACAGGTAAATAGTTTTGGAATCCTCGTCTCGTTCCGGTCCTGACTGGTACCAAGAACGACGAGAATGGTGTAATTTAAGGAAATTACGTGCACCAACTCGGTACACTTTATTATGCATTCTCTCCCAACGCTGACACGTGTTGTCAGGGAAGCTCTGACACGCACATGCGCGCTATGTGATCTCACAGACGTAGTCGTTTCATAGAACCCTCTCCCATATGGTCCTATACACGTGTACTATCCTACTCAGGGGGCGTGCTCGGAACATACCAGGAGTAGTCATTCCATACCGTACACGTCCGGCCGATCCGCGCTACACCACTCCCTCCTAGTTTGACACCCACGGCACCGATACCACCTCGTGGATCGAAAGCACGGGAGCATGCTAGGCGAGAATTATAGACTTCTCGAGTAGACATGTAGCCGAGAGGAGTAGTGACGCGAGAGACACGTAGTTTAATCAAAGAAGAGCACCTATAGAGGTGCGAAAGAGTTTGGGAGGGAGGCATACTTTTAGTTTTGATTTTTGGCCTGGTATTTATTTTCCAGGGCTTTTCATTTTTTGTTTTCATTTTGTGGTGCGTGCTCTTTTTATTATTTAATAGCCTGATTTGGCTAAACAAAAGCTCACGTGGGCGTTCTTTTGGTGATGGATAATTAAATTTCCGCCGAAAACGCCCAAGCTCCAACGCACCTGAATTAAGATATATATATATATATATATATATATATATATATATATATATATATATATATATATATATATATATATATATATATATATATATATATATATATATTTTATACATATCACAGTACATGAATACAATATTAATTACGTATGCATACCGATTATATGAAGGCATGCATACAGTGTGGCCCGTTTTGGCCGGTTCGCATGGATAGCTTTCGCCATCCCAAATCTGGCTCATCATACTAACACAAGAAGAAAAATATTAAGAAAAATAGAATAGAATAATAAAACTGGTTCATCAGGCAGCCCCAGCAATAGCTGGGATGGCATGGCGGTGATAAAGACATATTCGCTGCGGTGTGTTGCGTACTTACACTGCACACAGTATGTTTACAACATAGGAATCCACAGCGATTATTTTGCTGAGACACAGCTAGGCAATAATTTGCGTAGCTGTGATGGATGACCGTAGTTACCCAAGGGGCGGGGTTTTGATATTATAAATATATATAATAAGAAGAAAAGTATTTAAAAAATAAAAATGTAATAGTTCAATTTCCGCACACCTAGTCCCACATTCTGCTGCATCCACGACAATAATGGCCACAAACGTCTGGTGAAAAGATGCCCCAGCAAGTTTGAGTTCCACGACTCGATGGCCGTGGCGGGTGATCTTCTGGTGCTGATATTACGTTATCCATGTTAATAATGTTCTCGGTGCTCAGGTTTGATGAAGCTGCGGATAAGTTAGCGGATGCATTAGTGGTGGTGGTAACGATGATGAGTGAAGTCCTGATGGCTGCTGGTTCCGAAGTTGCTATCATCACTGTGGTGGTGGCGGTGGTGGTGGCGGTGGTGCTTTTTTTTAGGTCAGCTGAATGATGCGGAGATGTTGCGTGATGGTGTTGCTTCAGTGGCTGCTGATATTTTCCTAATTTTTACAGCCTGAATAAGTCTACTCGCAGATGTTGATGTGGTGGCACTGCTTGGATCTCGGGTTGGTGGGCTATACGATGCTTCCCCGAGTATGGTCTAACATCGTCGTGTCGT